>OZ023221.1:2327200-2704259 GCA_964006125.1 Cryptus viduatorius
ATAAATTCCGTCATTGATGCATTGATGTGGGCCTGAACCTCGGTTGGTCGCTTCATAATTTTGATATGTGTTCTAATGTCCGTGATAAGTTAATGAACATTTGTAAAGTAAAATATAACATTAATACAAGCGGATAATTTTTTGTTAGAATCGGCGAATGGGGTCACTTTGTAATCTGTAATCCTGATTTAAAAACTGTACCATCTTAGTCGAGAATCGGTACCCCCGTCGTCCGAGAGTACCGTACCCACTACATCCTGCACTCACCACGACCACTAACTTCACTTCTAATCATAAAGCCCACTACCCCACTTTCCTCTCTCTCACCTTCCAAAACCTATTTTTCGCAAACAATTCAAATTAGTGACGGTTTCTTTTCGTCAATTCTCCTAACGTGCCTTATATGGGAGCTAACACTGGGACGCCAAGATTTGAACTGGAATTGAAGCATACTTTTTCTTGATTTTAAAAAAATAATCGTACTTGGCTTTTTTCATTTAAATATTTTTTTGAATAAACCACATTCATGGAACTTGGCGGCGTTATTTAAACTTTTTTTCGCAAGAAAAATATTTAAATTTTTTATTTAATTCTTTTTTGAAATCTGCGTGAATTCCCATTTTTTAAACTAATCGGAATTACATTTCTATTGTTTCGACAAATTAGAAGTAAAATTCAATTATTTAAACTGTAACGAAGTAAATTCGCAAAACATATTTTCGTGTACTCGAGTCGAGGCTCCGCTCACCACGGAGCCCCTTTAACATCAGCGCGCGAAATAGCAGACCCCTCTCACATACCCCCCGTATAGGTAAGGTAACGCTCAGCGAGACACCGAGAGAGACCCAAGATGGAGAGACAACGAACGAGCTTGAGAGAGAGCGGGAAACAGCGAAGGAAGATATTCGCTCGACAACGCAAGGATTCGTCGCTGTCTAAAGTTCATCGTTGCCGTCCGGTCATCTCTCTCACCGACCACGCCGCCCACCGCTCTTGATCGTCGCTCGATGACCCGAGCGACGATAAATCAATATCGCTGTCGCCATCTGACACCTCGCCCGTCGATCGAGCGAATTATCGACCGACCGTCTTCTCTCTCTCTCCACCGCCTTCCGTCGCGCTGACAACGGAGAAGACTTCCGAGAAGACGAGCGTAACCTCAACCTCGTTCGATCCGTTAAACAGAGTAGACGTGTGTGGACGATTGCCCCGTTCCCCGCCATTTTTGTAAGGGAATCGCCCAGCGTGAGTTAATTGTACAGAGTGTGTGATCTGCGAGTAATAGTTTTTCCCTCCCGCGTGATACTTCTCCCCGACTCCCCCGATATTTTCCCCGTAATTAAGTCAGTAAAGTGACCGGTATTCACTTGAGTATTTTATCGTACATTTTCCAACCATCGCCGTTTGCCGGCGAGGACTCGTGCACGTGGTGAGTGGCGTGCGAAATTATTGTAATTGCGAGATTATCAAGTAAGTGAATTAATTGTGTGCTACTGTGTATTTTTGATCGTGTATTTTCCCCGTATATCGCCCAGACGTCCCTGAAATTCATGTATGAGTCGAAGGCATTAAATTGCGAGCCCACAGATCGGTGACCCTCCACTGAGCCCTTTGCTGTCCCTTTGAGTTTGCCGGCCATATGTACTTCGTGTGAAGTTGAATGTTTGTCGACTCATGTCGAATCGTATAAGGGCGTTACCCCGTAAAAGGTAACTGGCGCCCAAGAGTATTGTTTCAGTAGTTTCCCCCTAATTTTGAAACATTTTCTGAGTTATTTTTATCAGCAATTTCCCCGCGATTTTACCTGTAATTTTTCTGAAGACCGTCGTTGCTCTTGCCGAGAATATTAGGTAGCCCCGTCGACATATTCTCTTGCCACGAATCGCGTACGCCTCGCAGATCGCCTCGGGGCAATCACCGTTAAATTCTTCTATTATTTCCCGCGACCCTCCCCTCGCCTGTACGACCCGGAATTATTATTTATTCGAGTCATTATTATTTCTTGAAGTGACTTCCGTTTCCGGCATGAAAGTGGTGTGACAGGTGTGTGTGCTTGGAGTGATAAAAGGTGAATGGGAGAGAGAAAAAGAGGGAGTACGAGAAGGCGTCAAGGGAAAAGTGAGAGAAAAAGTCGGAGATCAAAAGGAAATATTAGGAGAGGAACAGGAAATAGGAGGAATAGGGGAGAGAGAAGGGAAAAGAAAAAGTGGAAAAGAGGTTAGGAAGAGACGGGTAGTGGCAAGACGAAAGTGAGGAGAGGGACGAGCAGGCAAGGTAGAAAGAGCAGAGATAGCGACGTGAGGCGGTAAGAAAAGGTAGACGGAGTGGGTAGGAGAAAACGAGCGGGAGCGGTAAGGTAGAGAGAAAGCGATGTAGGTGGGTAAGAGGGAGACTACAGGGAAGGAAAGAAGCATGAGCACAGGAAATATATCGAACGAGAAAGTGGCGGAGATGTTTAAGAGGAAAAGAGGGCAGCCAGAAGCGGAGGGATAAGGGGAAGGAGAGGAAGAGCGCGCGTTCCAAAAGAGTAAAGTGACGCCAAGATCGCCGGAGGAGAAAGAGAAGGAAGGAAGGGGGAGACTGGGTGAGGAGAATGCAGGAGATGATGGCGGAGATGAAAAGGGAAGTAAGGGAAGTGAAGGAGGAGTGCAGGAGGGAGAGAGAGGAAAGAAGAAAGGAAAGGGAAAAAACGAAGAGAAATGGCAAAAGGAAAAGGCCGACTTGGAAAGGAGGTTCGCGGGTTTGGAAAGCGACGCGTGGGAGAAAAATAAAAAAATAGAAGAGCTGCAGAAAATAATAAAAGAAGAAGAAAGAGAAGGGGTGGTAGAGGGAAAAGAGAGAAAAGGAGAAAGAGAAGAGGATAGGGAGATACAGGAAATCGTAGAAAAGATAAAAAATATTGAGTGGGGGATGGAAGAAAGGGAAAGAGAGAAGAGAAGAAGAAACGTCATAATAAGTGGTATGAGAGGGGGGGGGGGGGGGGCAGGCGAAGCAGATAGCAGAGTTAGTGATAGAACAGACAAGGGCAAGAGCAAGAACGGTGAAAGTCAACGAGATAGGAGGAGGGGGGAGAAAACGGATAGAAGTGGAGATAGAGGATTTAGAAGGGAAGAACGAGGTGATGAGAGGGAGAAGAAACATACGGGACAGAGAGATTAAGATAGAAGACGACTTAACGTGGAAGGAGAGAAGGATGCAATGGAGGCTGAGTGAGCTAGGGGAGGAGGAAATGAAAAGAGGGAGAACAAGCGCCTCAGCACCCTGCGGGCGCAGAGGCTCTTGTTGGTGGGCTCTGCCCCCAAGCCCCCCGAAAAATGTCCCTTCGGGACATTTTTTAAGGCACTCACAGAAATACACGTCGCACTACGCGCTCCGTATTGAGTATGATTACACTTTGCATTATGCGCTGCATATCGAATATGTTTATACGTCATGATGCGCGTTTCATCTCGGAAGAACGTATGGCGGAACATCATTTATCGCTTATGTAAATTGATTCATAGTTTAACCTTCATCTTTATATATATAAAAGAAAGTCCCGATTTTTCTTGTGTGTTTGTCCACGAGACGCTCACAGACACTCACAGACACTCACAGACACTCACACAGACACTCACGGACACTCACGGACACTCACAGACATTTACAGACACTCACAGATACTCACAGACACTCACAGACACATATATAGAACATTTAAAAAATCTGTAACAATCATACTTTTTTTCGGTTTTTAATGCTGCCTATTGTGAGAACTTAGATGATTTTTTTTCCGGAACGTCTTCTTACAATAAATACAAGTGTAAATTCGCTTACAAATTTGATTCGCATTGCGCCGGTGGTGTTGTAAAACACCATGCTTTTTTGCAAACATTCGTTCACAATAATTGAACTGAAATTTATTCGTCCCAGGGACATACGCAAATGGGTTATTGGGAGTCGGTAATTGTTCTTGATTCTGTCGATAGTATTTACGGGAGACTTTCGACAAACTCTTCCTGTAATACCTAGGGGCAGTAAAGCCGACGCCATTAATGCGTGTGTGAAATCATCTTTTTGTGGGAATCTGTCGGAATTTTTACTCTAACAACAAACATGCAAGGTTATTTAAAACGGGACGCACGAGCAGGTGTATTTTCTGATACACTACTGTAAGTTGGCAGTGGAACGTACTCTGAACAGAATGGCGAAAATAATATTAATTTAAAATTAGCGACGGTGGTACCCGATCTGACTGAATTAATATCAAAAGTCTATCCGAATCTATCGACACCTTCAAAACATACGGGCTCTTGATTTCAGGAACGCGCTATACTTGCGCTGAAAAATGACAGAGTTAATTTCATCAACGAATTGATACTTAAAGATACACATAAATATGTGTATCGGTTGATCGATAGTGTCACAGAAATTCAGCAAGTAACACATTATCCCATTGAATTTCTAAATTCTCTCAACCCTCCAGGACTTCCATGACATACCCAAAAATTAACAAGCGTCTCAGCGCTCTGCGGGCGCAGATGCTCTTGTTGGTGGGCTCCGCCCCCCAAACCCCCTGAAAAATGTCCCGAGGGGACATTTTTTAAGGCACTCACGGGGGTGCACGTCGCGCTACGCGCTCCGTATCGAGTGTATTTACACATCGCGCTATGCGCCACGGATGAAGTATGTTTATACGTCGCGCTCTGCGTTTCTTTTCGATAGTACGTATGAGGGAAAAACATTTATCAGTTACGTAAATTAATTCATAGTGTTTAACCTTCGTCGAATAAAAATATTCCTTTTTTGTACCAATTGATTATTAATATTCACGACGGATATTTCCTTTTTGTTTGACGATAAATTGTTAAATATTGAGACACGAGACAAATATAACGAATTGCACCACGTAGAAGTTGATCAAATTAACTTAACGAATCAAATCATGTCTAGTAAAGTCGTTTTATTGGCTTAAAACTTATGACCAGATTTAATGAATATAAAACAAACACACAAAACATGTACCGACACCAATACGATTCCCATTTAGCATTCAGGCCAAATATCCCCTGTAAATCCTTCCCCTTCAGTGTTTTTTTCTTCCCCATAATTGATGGAATCAGTTCGTTATTTTATCTGTAGGAAACCACATCATTGTAGAAGAAAAGTTCAAGAAATTCGCTATTCTTTGTGATTTTCAATGAAATTTTGTCGATATTTATAGATGCTGCAAAAAAATGTTATCTCGAGAATGAAAAAATATATGGTTTTGGTTCCTGTCTTGTATTGAAGAGGAAGTAGTACGTTACTCGAATCAAAAATTTGTCATCTTGGATAGCTCCGAAATATTTTTTTACAAATTGATGAAATTCTTGAAAAATTCGACTTTGAAGGCTCTTTGACAGTCCTCTTATAACAAATTTCATTTCTACCATTTGAGATATATTTTTTTTCTTCTTCGTAATACATGGAATCAGCTCGTTATTGTCTCTGTAGAACAGACAAGTATTGGAGGCGAGAAGTTTGAGAAATTCAATAATTTTTTTCGTTTTTCAATGAAATTTTATTGATATTTATCGTCGCTTAAAAATATCAAATTTAGCATCATATCATATCGTATTTTTTTAAATTTTATTTAATCACAAACGAGGATAAGTTTCTCGGTACGGAATAACTCGTAAAATCGACAAATTCAGTGTTTTTCACTTTCTTGGTAAATAATTGTTTATAATTATTCTTTAAGAGTACAATTGTTTTTTTTTTTTACGAAAAAAAACTTTTCAAGACGTGAGCATATGAAAGAAATTCGTATTTCGACGAAAATTTTAAAAAATTTGAAAAAAAAAAAAAAACGTTGGAAATACGTCGATAGAATAATCATTAGCAGTTTTCTTATCAACTGTAAACGAATAAATCGGGTGAACATAATTGACAAAGATTTCGACTGCGATGAATCTTCGACGGTCGAAGGATAGAAAATTCTTTTTTTTTATGATTGCACACTTTTTATTTGCGCTATACCCCGTAGAATCCATTTATATTTACGTAAAATAGGAACAAAGATTGAAACGCGATGTCGATTTTTTTTAATTTGAAAATCATCCGGCCACAGAGTACGCGCGCCGCGACGTATGAGCATCTGTGTATCGTCCGCTACGAAATTGTCATCTGCTTCCAAAGTTTGACAGATAGAATAAAACGAAAAAATATATACTCGCGATTTTTTTAGTTCTATTTGGGAAATTGTAATTATTTTGGATATTCGATGAATCTTTTTTGTGAGTTTACTACCAATTTTTTCAGTGAATACGTGAAATTTATCATTTTTATTACGAATGTGAATAAAATATGGTAAAATATTGCGAATGATTTTCGGTGATAATATATTATTTTCGAAATAAAAAACGCAAATATTTGTGAATCTGTGTATGATATTTCGTGTTTTATTTTTCACAACCGAAGTTTTTTTTTTTTTTTTTTAAACATGAAAAATGTATTTTTGTCAAATCTAAATAACATAACCTTCAAAGCAAATCTTGTTATAACCACTATTTTTGAATTATTTTATAATAAAAATTATATTTGTCAGAATGACTCAAAATTTGTTGTGCATAGTGCTTTCGATGCAATGAAATATTGTCGCGAAAGAGAAAAGAATTGGTTTCCAGGATTCTTAATTGGAGCACCGTACGGCCATCAGATGTGAGAAAATCATTTTTTTTATGGAAAATTGTGATGAATAAATAGTTAGAGATGTAGCATTGTCTCTAAATTTGCTGTGCGTAGTGCTTTTGATAAAACAAAATGATGCTGCGAAGGAGAAAAAAATTGGTTCGTAGAGTTCATTATGATGGCACCGTACGGACACTTGACCGAAGGCAAATGCAAATTGTAGCCAATAATTTTTTAGAAAAAATACTTAAAGGTCTTAGATTGATTTTAAAAGTAATATGCATACTGGAAATAATGTAATAAAAAAACCTTGCGAAGGAGAACAAAATTGGTTCGCACCATCTAAAGTTACAGTGTGATACGGACGTCCGAGAAGAAAAATTCAGCCAAAAAGTTGTTTTCATTGCACCGCAGGCTAAAAAAATTTTTTCTATTCATCGCAGTCTTTTCAAAGTAACTACGCATGATATTGGAGATACACCGAAGCAAATGGTGAAAAATAAACATTTTTGGAGTATGCGCTGCGGAGTAACCCCTTCGACAGACTCCGAAGAGCAATGGATGGTCATTTTAATAGGCACTCTTTGCCTATTGTTATAGTGAGTGCCTAAAAAATGGAACCCTTATCATACTATTCAGAAATTTGAATGCACCAAAACTGTGGAACGGAACCAGATTAAAAATTACAAGATTAATGACTTACATATTAGAAGCTGAAGTTATTACCGGTAATTCAATCGGCGAACATGTGTTAATACCACGCATACCCGTGATACCAGCAAATTTCCCATTCAAGTTCAAACGAATCCAATATCCAGTCAAACTATGTTTTGCGATGACAATCAACAAATCACAAGGTCAAACTTTTCAAGTTGCCGATATTGATTTACACGATGTATGTTTTTCATACGGTCAACTATATGTAAGGTGCTCACGCGTAAGTTCAGAAAAAAATTTATTCATTCACGTACCTGGAGATAAAACACCCAATATTGTGTACACAGAAGTTCTCCAATAGGGTGGCAATCTTAAATTATGGTTTTCATTTTTCAAAATCGTGTTCGTGAATCAAATTTGTAAATTTGGTTAACAAAACTGACATTTATATTTAATATACTTTATAATTTTTAATTGCTATTTTAATTGGAGAATGGTTACGTAGTAATTTTGAAACTCGCTACGTAATCAATCTCGAATTTAAATGAGATGCTTAGTTGTTTACCTTCCCATGGTGCATCTCGAAAACAAATTCTCGACTCAAAGACTATGACTCAATTACGAGCGAATTTGGCCATAAACCAACAAATAAAAATTTATCAATTGTAGTAACACGTCGAAATATTCAATGACACTGCGTACGCAACCCTTTACTTAGACAGTTCGAATGTAATCCAATGCGAGCGCGCGCCTCGCGCGAGCCCAACAACCTGCTAGTATAAGATATACGCGATGGTTCTGGCGAAGAGGTTAGAAGAGGACGTCGAGAGGAAAGGGATGATACCGGTAAACCAAACAGGATTTAGGAGAGGGGTAGGGACAGTGGACAATATATACGTACTGAACTACATTGCAGGAAAACAGACGATGAAGGAGAAGGGAAAATTAGTAGCGTTGTTTGTAAACCTAAAGGCAGCGTTTGACTCAGTGGACAGGAGAGAACTGGAAGAGGCAATGGAAAGAAGAGGGGTAAGGAAAGGACTGAGAGAGAGAGTTAAAGAGATATACAGAGAGACGGTGAGTAGGGTCAAAGTGAAAGCGGTGACAGGGGAAAGGTTTTGGACGGCAACGGGAGTGAGGCAGGGCTGTCCTTTGAGCCCGATGCTATTCAACCTGTTAATGGCGGATATGGAGGAAGAGTTAAGCAAGGGTAGGTGGGGTGGAGTAAAAGTGGGGGATAGAAGGATATGCACATTGGCATACGCGGACGATGTGGTTGTTTTGGCAGAGGGCGAAGAAGAAATCGAAAGTATGATAAGAAGGCTGGAGAAATATTTTGATAAGAGGACGTTGGAAGTAAATGTGGGAAATACGAAAATAATGAGGTTCAAGAAAGGAGGAGGAAGGACGAAGAAGATGAAATGGAAGTGGAAAGGGAAGAAAATAAAAGAAGTGAAAGAGTTTAAGTAGTTAGGGTATGTGTTCAGGAGAAACGCAGGGCAGGAGGGAAATATAATGGATAGAGTGAGAAAGGCAGGGGCAGTAATGAAACAAGTATGGGGAATTGGGAAAAGGAAATTTGAAAAGAACTGGGAGAGAAAAATGTGGCTTTTTGACACACTGATCTGGACAGTGATGGGGTACGGGGTAGATATCTGGGGGTAGGAGGAAAGGAAAATAATAGAAGCGATGCAGGAGAGGTATATAAGATTGGTGCTGGGGGTGGATTGGAGGACACCAGGGTATATGGTGAGAGAGGAGGGAAAAAGAGAAATGATGAGGACGAGGGCAAAACGTAGGGCATGGAAGTTTGAGGAGAAATTGGAAAGAGGCGAAGGAAGCGATAGCGAGGGAGTGCTTAAGGGAGATAAAGGGGCGGGAAGGGGAGGAAAGTATAAGACGGTCCGCGTGGGAGGAAGGAAGAATTGCGAGTAGAGGGGCAGTACGGTTGGGGGGAGAAGGCGGAGACGAAGGATTTGGAGAGAGAGAGGAAGGATAGAAGACTCCAGGAAGAGGAGAGGAGAGAAAAGATAAGAGTCGAAATATAATAGGTGGTACAGAGAGGTGACGGTAGAGAATGTGCAGAGGTACCTGAGAATAGGGTGGAATGAGGAAAGGTGTAGGACAGTGGCGAGATTTAGGCTGGGAAACGAGATGAGGGAAGGAAGGTACTGGGCAGGAGAGGAAGAAAGGAGGTGCAGGATATGTGGGGAGGAAAGGGAATCGTGGGAACATGTAATAGTCAGATGTGGGGGAGGAGAAGAAAGAATGGAAGGGAGCATAGGAGAAAGAATTAGGGAAATCCTGGATGAACGGTGCGAAGGGGAAGGGTGGATGAAGAAGCTGGAGGAAAGGAGGACGGAGGCAGAGAGATGGAAGGAAGGAGGAGAATGGGGAATTGAGGATTAAGAAGTGAATGGACAACAAGCGCCTCAGCGCCCTGCGGGCGCTGAGGTGGGGAATTGGGAATTGAGGATTCCTGAGAATGGGGAATTGAGGATTAAGAAGTGAATGGACAACAAGCGCCTCAGCGCCCTGCGGGCGCAGAGGCTCGGCCCCCAAACTCCCCGAAAAATGTCCCTTTGGGACATTTTTTAAGGCACTCACAGGAATACACGTCGCACTACGCGCTCCGTATCGAGTATGATTACACTTTGCGTTATGCGCTGCGTATCGAATATGTTTATATGTCGCGCTGCGCGTTTCATCTCGGAAGAACGTATGGCGGAAAATCATTTATCACTTATGTAAATTGATTCATAGTTAAACCTTCATCGAATATAAACAATACGTTTCTATACGAATTTATTATTATTATTCATAACTGATCTTTCCTTTTTGTTTTACGAACAATATAACGAATTGCATCACGTAGAACATGATCAAATTACTGTAACGAATCAAATGATATCTAGTAAAGGTCGTTTTATTGGCTTAACACTTATGACCAGATTAAATGAGTATAAATCAACACAAAAAATATTTACCAACACGAACACCATTACCATTTACCAACAGGTCTAATATCCCCTTTAAATGCATTTGTTTAAATGTTTTTTTCTTCCCTAAAATACATAAAATCACTTTATTATTGCCTCTGGACAGGACGCGAAGTATTGGAGCTGAATATTAAGATAAATTGCTGATATTAATTGTTGTAGTAAAAAAATTATAACTCGAGAACGAACATAAATATCGTCTTGGTTCGTGTATTGAAGAGGAAGTAGTACCCTGCTCAAAATAAAGTTGTAGTGTCTTGGATGCGTCCAAAATAAAAAAAATCAATTTCTCGATGAATTCGACGGCGAGGACTCTTGGACTGTCGATCTTTAAGAGAATTCGGTTATAACACTTTAAGCATTTTTTCTCTTCCCTATAATAAATGGAATCAATTCACTGGTTATTGTCACTGTCGGAGAGTAAAACATTGCAGACGAAAAATCCGAGAAATTTTATTTTTCTATCGTTTTATTTTGTTTTGAGATAAGTATATTGAAACAATAGAAATAAAAATAGAAGGGTGGTTGGAAACATACGAGGTAAAAATTGATTTTTTTTTTGTTTCGAAAAATTGTTAGAGATTTAAAAAAAGTAAACTGCAGTTTCCCAATATTTAAAGTTATATACATTAAACAATGAGAAAACAATAAGATTTTTATTTTCGATTCAAATCATCCCGACACAGAATATCAACGTCGCGGCGTATGCAAACTTTATCACGGCTACTATCGAATTATCGTCGGCTTCCAAGGTTTGACAGATAGAATGAATGGAAAAAAATAATTATTTTCGAAATAAAAAGGATTAATATTTGGCAATCAATGTGTGATATTTCGTATTTTATTTTTCGCATCCAAATTTTCGTTTGTGACATGATAAAAATTTTTTTTTTGGAAAATTAAAGTAATATAATCTTTTAAAATAATTCCTCAATAAAAATAATTGGAGAATAAAAATACTAAGAAATGTCAGAATGTCTTCAAATTTGCTGTACGTAGTGCTTTTCATAAAATAAAATAATGCTGTTAAAAAGAAAAAATTAGGTTCGTAGACTTCATAATTCATGCACCGTATGGACATTTAGCAGAACAAAATTTTAAAAACACCTCATTAAAAGCTTCGCAGTAGTTTCAAAATGATTGTGCACAATGGTGATGATATGATACATCACCTCTGCGAAGAAAAGGAAAATTGCTTCGCACAGTCCAAAGTTACAGCACCGTACGGACACTTGTCGAAGCAAAAATGGATTTTTTTTCTTAAGTATATATTCAAATACTTCGCAGGGGCTTCAAAATGTATGTGCACAATGGTGATGATATGATACATCATTCCTGCGAAAAAGAGAAAAATTGGTTTGCACAGTCTAAAGGTACAGCACCGTACGGACACTTGTCGAAGCGAAAATGGATTTTTTTTTGTTAAGCAAATATTCAAATGCTTCGCAGGGGCTTCATAATGTATGTGCATAATGGTGATGATATGATACATCCCTGCGAAGAAAAGAAAAATTGCTTCGCACAGTCCAACGTTACACTGTGATACGGACGTCTACGAAGATAAGTTCAGTAATAAATGTATTCTTATTCAACCGCAGGCGAAAAAAAATATTACGTTATTGGAATCACTTCAAATTAACAACACATGATGTTAGAGATACATCGAAGCAAATGGTGGAAAATAAAAATTTTTGGAGTATTCGCTGTGGAGTAACCCCACCGACAGACTCCGAAGAGCAACGGATGGTCATTTCAATAGGTACTCTTTGCCTATTGTTATAGTGAGTGCCTAAAAAAAGGAGTTAAAAAAGACGAAAACAAAACAGAATAAAAAAAGAATAGTTAAACAAGAATCTCGATAGCAGATTAAAGATCTGACCATCTCGTATGTACGTTTGATTACCGTTGTTAACAGCGTCTATGTAAGCGTCGACGCGAAGCAATGTTTCCGCTATGTCCGTACGCCGAGAATGCGATATTG
Organism: Cryptus viduatorius; assembly: GCA_964006125.1. Classification (NCBI taxonomy): domain Eukaryota; kingdom Metazoa; phylum Arthropoda; class Insecta; order Hymenoptera; family Ichneumonidae; genus Cryptus; species Cryptus viduatorius. The sequence goes on from OZ023221.1 coordinate 2,339,489, forward strand.
CGGTTCAATAAAACGCCGTATTACCTTCGTCGTTGCGCACTATCGGATTAGCGTTGGCTTTCAACAGCGCCGATGTTAAATTCGGCAATGGAAATTTGCAAATCGGAAGTTTTCTCGCTAACATCCTGTCGACTTTGTGCGTCATTTGCAAAACATCTCTGCCCTGTTTATGAAAAAAAAACATGGTAAACATCGTGAATTAATATGGTTGAAAAATATTCGATAACGACTTATTAAAACTTGATTTTAAACAATTTGTCGTAACTTTTTCAAAAAAAGATTCAGGTTGAGAATACGTCTTGACTCTTTATTCGTCTCAGATACTCTGCCTTTTTTTATTTATTATTAACAGACGAGTAACGCTGTCTAGCAACCGTGTTACCAAGAAGAATATTTAAATGATTCTATATATATTATTAATACAATAAATTTGCTTCAATTCGGCCTTCCTGATAATGATCGTCGTCCTCGATGATGGCTCTTGATTTATTATTTCGGAATCTTTTTTCATCGATCAATGGCTATGATCCCTTTATATAGTCGCTGACTCTGCTTTTCTCCCTCAATATCTTGAATGAGATAGCGGTCATTCCCTATTTCCTTCACCACCTCATAGGGACCACGAAACTTTTCGGTCAATTTTCTACTGTCGCCTGTTGCCGGTGCTTCGTAACGAACGAGTACTAATTGTCCCGGTTCGAATTTTTCAGGGATCTTGCGTTTTTTATTGAACTGTTCTCTCAGTTTATTTCTATTTTTTTCTAATAGCTCTGCAACATCTTCGCGCTCTTCTTCGGTTCCGAGTTCCTCGTTTATGTTTCTTATCTCTTGCGTTAGTAACGATTCCCCTTTGCCTGTCGGTTTGTAATTAAACACGAGTTCTGCAGGTGTCTGTTTCGTTATTCGATGTGTGCTGTTGTTGATGGCCCATTGCACTTCATAAATTCTTTCGTCCCAATCGCTGTGCTCGACGTCCTTCGTTACAGTGGGCAGACAGTTCAGGATAACGCTGTTTACCCTTTCAATTTGTCCATTCGCCCTTGGAGTGCCGGCAGCGATTCGTACGTGTTTTATCTCGTACTCCACACAAAAATCTGTGAATTTCTTGGAAATATACGCTGCACCTTGATCACTGATGAGTCGTTTCGGTTTTCCATAGTGCGTCATTAATCCCTGCAGCATCGCAATCGTTTCTTCGGATTTCGTAGTTTGAACTGCTTCAAGTATGACGTACTTGCTGTAAGCACAAATTACTCCAAGTACATACTTGTTATTGCGTTCTGTTCATGTGAAAGGCCCCAGATGATCAACGTGAATTGTTTCGAACGGGATACTTCCTTTTTCGATCGGATGTAGATAACCGGGCTTCTTTCCTGTTTGATTTTTGTAATATAAACAATTTATACATCGATTGATGTACATCGTCACATTTTCCCTCATCCCTGGAAAATAATAGGTCTCTTTGCGTTTAGATAGCGTTTTATCCACGCCTAAGTGCGCGAGGCTCTTGTGAGTTGTAGCAACGACTTCGTGTTTTAATTCGTCGGGTACGTATAACCTCCAACGTCCCTTTGTGACACGATACACTCTCGCATTGTACATTGTAAATTTTTCGTGTGTTTCTGCATCACCCGACTCCAATTTATCCCTCACGGCAAGGATTTCCGGACATGCACGCTGCATAGCCGCGATCCAATTAGTATTAATATTGATCCCCAAGATCGGCATACCCACAATCGGTGTTTCTTCGGCTGGGTCTACAGGGAATCGACTTAATCCATCGGCGATGCAATTTTGATCTCCTTTGAGATACTCGATAGTGTAATCGTATTCTGAGAGTCTCACGAACCATCTTCCGATTCGAGGGTTCAAGTCTCTTTTGTTCTCCAAGTGTTTCAAGCTATTGCAGTCGGTTTTAATGATAAACTTTATTCCGATAAGATAAACTCGAAATCTTTCCAATGCACATACAATCGCCAACGCTTCTAACTCGTATGAATGATATTTCGATTCATCCTTCGTTGTTTTTCGGCTGTAATAGCAGATTGGGTGCATGCGTTTGTCCTCTTGTTCCTGCATCAGTACAGCTCCAAGTCCGTGCTGACTTGCGTCGGTATGTACCTCCGTCTTTGCTTTAAAGTCATATATCGATAAGATCGGCCTCGACGAGAGTCGTAATTTAATTTCGTCGAAAGCTCGTTGCTGTCTTGTTTCCCAAACAAATGTTTCTTTTTTCGCCAATAAATCCGTTAATGGCTTCACGATTGTTGCGAATCCCTTCACGAAGCGTCGGAAGAAACTGGCTAAGCCGATGAAACTGCGCACAGCTTTAACGTTTGTCGGTGTTGGAAACGATCTGACGCAATTAATTTTTTTTGTACCGGGTTCGACGCCGTTCGCCGATATCTCGAAACCCAGATAATCCACTTTCTTTTTAAAGAAATGGCACTTCGTCAAATTTACGGTGAGCCCAGTCGATTGTAATACAGAAAGTACTCTGTCTAATTTTTTCATGCCGTCCTCGAATGTTCGGCTGGCTAAAATAATATCGTCTAAGTACGCCATTGCCGTGTTTCCGTCCAAGGATCCGAGAATTACGTTCATCATTCTCTGGAAAACGGCTGGCGCGTTACACAATCCAAAAGGCATCCTTTTAAATTGATAATGACCATCGGGCGTCACAAATGCGGTTTTCTCTCTTGCGTCTCGAGCCATTGGTATCTGGTAGTACCCGCTAAAAAGATCGACACTCGTAAAATATTGATGTCCTCGCAAACCATCGATCTGATCGTCGATGAGTGGCATCGGATACTTGTCTTTGACCGTAATCTTATTTAGTGCTCTATAATCGATACACATCCGAATTTCTCCACTCTTCTTACGCACGAGAATAATTGGACTCGCGTACGGCGAATTACTGTCTTCTATTACATCTGCTTTCTTAAGATCCGTTATCATATCTCTCACCTGTTCTTTCTCGTGGTAAGACAATCGGTACGGTCGATAATAAACCGGTTTCTCTGTAGTCAAGTGAATATTCATCTCGGAAACGTTCGTTTTCCCCATTTGCTGAATATTCTTCGCGACGACACCTCGATATTTGTTTATCAATTTTACCAATTGAGTGTGTTTTTCGCTGTCCAAATCGGAGTCGATTTCGTCGGCGTGAATTTCGTCCACTTGAACATCGCGTTCAAATTCTTCTTCGCAGCATACTTCTCCTCGAGCGATAGTTTCACCTTTTTTGACTGTCACGTTGCTGTTGCTGATATTCATTACTGGAATAATCGCTTTTCCTTCTTTGCTGGTACTGATAATGCATCGCGGTATTATGTTTCCGGTTTCACGTATTCCTCCCTCTATGTAAAAATTATCTTCGGAGATACTTCCAACAACGTTGATGTGCCCCAGATAACTTTTCGGGATAACGATTTCTTCTTCCGCTTTAAACATCGTCTTGCTCGGTTTCTCTGTTTCTATATTCAATAACTCTTCGAGATCATTGGTTATTTTAAGAATTCCCTGCGAGTTTAGTATGTGTACGTTTCGTTGTTTCGTATACGTGTGTCCGACGAGTAACGGAACGATTTGTACATCGCTCGGCACTACGAAAACGTCGCATTTCGCATTCACACCATCGATTTCGATGTCGACGGTCATTGCGCCTATCGGAGTAACCTCGCCTCCTCCATAACCTGTCATACTGTCAAACTTTCCTTCGTAGTATGTCAACTCTAGATTATCGGCGTAATCTTTGCGTAGTATCGTTACTGAGCTCCCCAAATCCACATAGCATCTGATTTCCTTTCGATTAATGAAAGCTTTCTTGAAAAATTTTGAATGCGAATTTCCTTTGATATGCAAAACCGGTGCGCTTTCGTTTCGTTTAGATTCTTTTTTTTCTTCTTTTTTCTCCGATTTTCCCGGACAATCACGCGCGTAATGGCCTGCATTGCCACATTTAAAGCATATTATTTCCTCGATATTTTTTGATTTATTTTCGCGTGCAGTATTCGTTTTATCGCGACTCGATGATTGATATAATTTTTTATTGTGTCGACCATCCTTCCTTACGAACGGAGGTTTTGACGATGCGCGTTCTCTGATAAAACTATCTCCGCTTTTCAGATCTGGTAGCAAATCGGTCGGTTGTGCGTAGCGAGATAAGGGCCCCAAAAATGAACGGTATTGAAAGCTGTCTAACCCATCTACAATCCATTCAATCGTTTCGCGAGTACCCATGCAAGCGTTGAGGCATCTTGAAAGCTTCTCGTAAAAATATTCCACGATATTTTGACCGGACTTACGCTTATAATTTTGCGCTTCGAGAGTTTTCCTGATTCCAGTATCATCCGGCAGGAACGTTTGTGTTAATAAACCTTTCCAATCGTTCCATGATCTGTTGCCTCTCTCCAGACTGTCTTTCCATATTTTTGCTACGCCTTCGAGTTTCGACAAGGCATAATGCCTTGTAGCAATATCATCCCATCCATACATATCGGCGTACTCTTCAATCTTGTCAATCCATCGGTGGATATCGATTTTTCCATGCACTGGATCGAATCCAGGCAAAACTTTAGATAAATCCATAAACCCTGTGCGTAGGCGGTTATGCGATTGATTTGCCAAACTCAATCGATCCAAATCAGGAAAATCAGCGTTTAAATCCAGTAACGGAGCAATGTTTAACGATTGTCCCCGTTGAACCTCGTTAAACCTGAACCTGATTATTTTCTGCAATCGTATTATTTTCGACATTGTTCATCACTGGTGACCGTTGTAATGAATCGTTTTGCATTTCGCGATGATCTTCGTCAGGTGGACTGCTTTGCGTACTGTCCGGAATTTTCCTCGGTCTACCTCTTTTTTTCTTCGCCGGTGTTTTTTCGATATTAGACATCGACAGTGTATTTTATCGATTGATTAAACTTCGACTTGATTCATAAACCTTGATGATTTCGCATTTGCAATCGGTGTTACTTGAGAAATTCCGTTATCACAAGTCAACAGATGAATCCCGGATTCATGTATCTTCAATTCGTGCGTTTATCGGGTTATATCCCACTTCTGAAAATTGTCGTAACTTTTTCAAAAAAAGATTCAGGTTGAGAATACGTCTTGACTCTTTATTCGTCTCAGATACTCTGCCTTTTTTTATTTATTATTAACAGACGAGTAACGCTGTCTAGCAACCGCGTTACCAAGAAGAATATTTAAATGATTCTATATATATTATTAATACAATAAATTTGCTTCAAATTTTTTTGTGAAAAAAAACTACGAAGAAGACTACTACTACTGCTATTAGAACTAGAACTAAAACTAGAACTACTGCTATTAGAAGACTACTACTACTACTACTACTACTATTCACGGAAAAATGGCATGGTGAAAAGACAAAAAAGACCAATGAAACGAGAAAAAAATAAGAGAAAGAACATACAAACATAAGACAAAATGAAATGGACAAAAGAAGAAGGGAAAAACAATAAGAAACAAAGAAAACTGAAAGAAAAAAAAAGAATCGAAAAAGGAAAAGTAAAATGCAATTGAGAATAAAAAAACAAACGGAATAAACAAAAGAAAATAAAAACTGAATGACAAAATTTAAAAAATAACGGTAACAGAAAGAAGAATAAGGAATATACACAGAGAGACCACGGAAAAGATAACTTAGTAGTTATTAGCTTATATACTGTAACGTTCACCTTTTTGGCCGGTGCCATGCACACGGTTCGAAGGCTCCCGTTAGGAGTTCAGGGCGAGCGAATAATCGTTAGATGTTGTCGTTTTGGTGAAAATAATAGTTTTTATTAAAATAACATGAAAAATGCAATACAATGTTTGAATTCCTATATTATCGACGCTTAACTTAAATTATCGCGGTTTTCATTGTGAGGACAAATTTACGTTGAAATGAAATTAAAGTTTGCATCCTATACTGAAGGAGCGAAAGAACCAAATTTTACCGACCGTTTATCGGTCATTTGTGAATTGGAAAGTTTTTCCTCTTAACTTTCGAACATCATTGAAAGAACATTTATAAACAAAGATTCCCGATCGATCGATGGAAAAGAATCCAATTTTATCATTTTATAGAATTTTATACTGAATTACCGACAGAGCTTCACTTTTCGACATGACTTTATAATGGAACGCATTGGTTGAATTTTGAGGTTATTAATTGCAAAAGAAATAATTTTGAAACGTGATTTTAATAGCGAAGCTACTCTGCCGTGCCCACGTGGTGGTGCAGGGCCCTCGTCGAAGAGTTCGGCTTCCACGAGATCGTGAACCAACCGTGTCGCCACTTGGTCAATCCGCGACTCGATTCCGGCTCACCCTTGTCCGGGTTACCTCCCCTATCGCGGTTTCCTACTAGCGGTGACTGGTTACAGGAATGCCCACTACTTCGTCGCCAAAGATGTGTGCACCCTGGTTCGGGAGATTGAGTACACCTGGAGCCAACGTCACCGAAGGCTCCGGGGACCCGGAGGTGTTCGAGGAAAGTTTGATCAGTTCCCCGTTGCCGAAAGAACTGATGATAATTTGTTTCGCAGTCGCCTTTTTACATACATCCCGGTGTCCCTTCGTTATCGAGAAAGTTTTTCAAATGCGAAATCTCGCAGTCACTTCGCTAACTACTCGTGGATACTCCGTTCACGAGAAAATAATCGAATCGGTGGAACGAGCGGTGTCCTCGGAAACTGAGACACCGTCTCAATATATAATATATATTATATATAGATAGTATATGTAGATTAGGATTATGATTATTTAGGATCTTTTGTCAATTATATAAAAAATCGTCAAATGCCAACAACATAACCCATTATTGTGCGTAACCCATTATTATTCACTTTTTAATTTTTTTTTTCATTTCCTATTAAAAAAAAAGAGCCCGTTAAATAATCTACGAGTTGAACTAATTGAATTCGCGGGAGCAAAGAGAGAGAGAAAGAATCGCGACAATTGCAAATCTGAGTGAACGAAATCAATATTATTTAATAATCTGAAGGAGCGAAAGCGAAGTGTTTAAATTTACGTACGATATCAACACAGATAGACGTAACGGAACCGACGATGCATCGATTAGTCCTTCTCTCAATCCGTAATCTCAAAATTCTAAAAGAATGTTTCAAATGCTTCTTGTCGCCAAATTTTAAACTGTCGAGAAGAAACGTCAAATTCGCGTCAAACGAACCGAATACCTTGTCGCCGACGACGTTTTTCAATTACATCTGTCGTATCGCATCCTTCAACGCCATCAGCACGACGCGAAAGCGAAGCAACGGAAATCTAAAGAAAAAAAGAAACCACAAAAAAGTAAATTATAAAGAAAACAAAAAGCAAATGGAAAGAGAAAACAGGAAAACGAGTTAAAAAATGGAAACGCAAAACAGAATAAAAACAGATCCAGAACAGAACAAAACGGAACAGATATAGAAATTTTGCTAAGTAGCACAAAGATAAAATTTATATCTAACGAAGATATTTTTATACTATCAAACGTTATTGACAGGACTTTTCCTGATTATATTACTTGTATTCCGGAGGGAAATAGCTAAAAATTAGTAATTAATCATAAAAAATTTGCAGATAGCATCGAGCGAATCGCCATAATAACGGTTGAGAAATTTAGAGCAGTAAAATTATCTTTATTGTAGCAAGCTTTAGAAATTGGTGCTATAGGTGAAGCAAGAGGTAACGCAAAAGAGGTTATTAATTCTTCACAAAATACGGATAGCTTTTATGAATGCAACAATGATAAGCCTTCAGCTATACACCCAGAAAAAACATATACTTGAAACTAATAAAATATAGTAGAATCAAACTAATTTTTTTATTTGTATATGGGCCTACTAGCATTTTATTAACATCAATTAAAGTTATTTATTCATTTTTTTACCAAATGAATACATTTGTATTTAATGAATAGTATAGTTGTGTCAAATAAATATTTTATTTGAAAGAAATCTATTTTTGGTTAAATAAAATATGAATTTTCTTTGTCGTCAAATAAATTTTTTTTTTATTGACTAGAATATTGTAGTTGTTACAAATAGACTTTTCATTTGAATCGACTATATTTTTTGTTTAATTAATATATGTATATATATTGTTATTGATGGCCTGTGGTTTTCGGGTTTTACGGCAAAATAATAAATTCGAAATGTGAACAATTATTTATTTTGAACTTCATATTCAGGTGTTGTCTTATATTTAGTGTTATTAAATGGCATAAGGGACAGTTATGTAAAGGGAATTCAATATTTTGCGTAAATGTAAAGCAGTTGAATCGGCCAAATCTTTTGGGTGAATATATTGATTTTCAATATTGTCTTCGGGTATTTCGACAATATCCGAGTGACGGTGCTCGTTAAAACAGATAGTGCGCATACTTCGATAAGAAAGCATAACTGTCTCTCGTCTTGTGAATATAGCCGTTATTAAGCCGAAATGAGGCAAATCGTCTAATATATCGATACGCACAACACATTTTTCCGCTTTATATAAACGCCCGTTGTAATTTACCCATTTAACGGCCATAAATTCTTCGTTAAATGGACAAATTACACTTCTGTTCCGAGGTCCTTGTTTTATTATATTATCGAATATTGCATCGTTCAATAATTTATACGCTAAACGCAACTGATGATTAATCGCTATCGTTTGAGGTAAATTTATTCGATTCGCAGAAATTCGGGCAACTTGTTTTCCTTCTTCGTGCTTTCCTTCGATTCTCATGCACCAAAAAGTACGCAAAGGGCCATAGTTATTTATTATACGCCAATAGTGCACCATGAAGTGAAATTTCGGCGTAAGATGGTACTCATCTTGTTCATATCGCGGGAGCATCTTGCAAGTATTGACGTATAATTCGTGATACTCCTGTACAAGAAGTTTTAATAAAATATGTGTGCCGATTTGGTATACAGGAGCGAAAACAAGGTCCATTATATCGCACAAAGCAATGTAAAGTTGCCAAACGTCATCGCCTTCCGGAATAAGATGTCCGATAATGAGACCAAAATTCCGCACGAGACACATCATTTCTGCCGCTTTAATATTAATTTTTCTTTTTTTTAGAGCATCTCGAGTGATGATTGGCGGTTTATTGCCGAATTCAATGTATCCGTAATCAAATGATTGAATACAAGAATTTATGGACTCTAACGATATCATGCGAACTGTCGTATAATAGTTTATTATGAGAGTCATATCATACTTGCATACTCCCTCGAGTAAGTCGTGCATAATATCCACGGCATTATTGTTGACGACGTGAAATGACGGAATTTCATTGAAAATCGAGTTTTCTTTTATCCCGGTTAATCTATAATCATTAACTCTAAGATCATCGTTATAATTTTCCAAAGTCCGTAAAAAATGCTCATTTTCTTCGGTACATGTTAATAAATCGCGCTTATGCATCTTGCAGATACGACAAAAAAAATTACTCGCACAACTGGAATATCCAAGCATAGCGTTTAATCCAGCGTTATCACCAAGTATCATGACCAAACAAAAATAGATCTTTTTCGATATTCCATTGCCTTGATCGACGGGGATCCCTTGAGTCTCAAGAAATATTAGTTCCTGAACCAACACACGAAAAATTTCGTTTCCTTCGGACGCAATATCTTGGTAATGAGTGAGTAGTGCTAAAAATATATTATTCAATCGAGATTGGAATTCTATCGGAAAACATCGAAGACTCACATAAACGGCGCCCATTTTGTGAACTCCAGCATGAGATCCGAGTGGGTTGTTACACTCGTATTCATCATAGTAAATATATAACGGAATTACGAATTTATCTGGGAAAAATTGACGCTGCTTTTCCTTCCAGAAAGTGGTATGAATTACGTCGTCGATAATAATACCATTATTCTGATCGTGCATGTATGTATGTGCGACTTGAAAGATTCTCGGTGAGCTAAAAAGAGTTTTGAACAGTATACGCAAAGGCACGAACGTTATAGTGACTTCCATCGGGACTCTTACAATTCTACCGTCGATAGCTATGTCGTCGATTCTTTGGCGAATGCATATTTTTTTTCGAGCTACATAAAATCCTGCGTTTCCCATCGATTGTATTCTTTTATATTCGGTTGCATTGTCGGAAAATGGACTATTCAAGAACCCGGTAATATCTCGAAGATTATCCTGAGTTTCATCGTTTGCGGTTACGCCGTTTTCTAACATTGTTCCAATGTTACATAACATCTCGGACGTACTTTCAATAATACGTTGTATGGCAGTACGAGACAGACTTTTATCAAGATATAATTTTGACAAATATTTTTGTGTTATTTTTCGGAGCCTATCGTTAATTCCAAGTAAATCGTTAATCGGTTCATTCTCTGGTAAAGGGGCTTCAACTAAATCAACGTTTTCGTCGAGTACGTCAACATCCATTAAAACGTGCTCTACATCTGGCGCTCTTAGAATAATTTCGGGCAAAGGATTTCGCGGTGGATAAGGATGATAATTTCTTATATGTCGTTTGAACGAGTCTAGACGTTGAAATGTTCTATCGCAGTCTACTTGCCCACACTTATAATTCGTCAAATCTATGTGATAAATCTGAATATGTAAAAAGAGTGCTTCCGGCGTATCGTAGCCGTCTCGGCAATACTGATAATGGTCTCGAAACGCGCACATGTACATTTTTTATTGTACTTTTTAAGCTCATACAAAAATTCTACTTTTCGTCTTGAAAATTAAATGCTAATTTTTTATCGTAATAGGAACTGTGAAACTTAAAATGAACTTTGAAAAACAATTAAAAACGAAATATTGGTACGTAAAATAAACTCTTAAAAGCAACGAAACCAAAGTGAGTCTTTGTCTCTCAACTTGGTCATGAGACTTTGTACTTTGTTATATAAATCTACGTTTATCGTAAAAACTCGTAATACTCTCCAGGAGCCGTAACAAAAAATCAGTCATTAGATCCACGCATCACATCGCGCGAGGACGGAATCGTGTTCTATTCGATACGCAGCATAAAAATTGCGTAAACATACGTCACCCAAAATTTGGTACTACAACTCGCTGATGAGCCCTGTAACACACGGCGACACTTTTTCCTTTGGTACGGTCAACTTGTAGAAATGACGTTGAATGAACATCCATGTGTTGAACGCCTCGGGCGGATAAACGAGATTCATAACGTGTATGATCTTGAAACACGTGTCCACCGCTGCCAGTACGCTGCACATCTTGTAGTGTACGTCCTCGAACAATACATAGAAATTCTTAACTTCGTGTACGGTTGCGCCTTCAATAACAACGCACGGTTGGATCGATCGCTTCAGATTTTCGTATTTTTTCTTTCTCTGTTCGACACAGATTTTCATCTTCGCGGCATCCTTCAAATGAAAAAAAAGTAGTTGGTATATGAGTATATTTCAATAATCGTTTTTACGTCCAGAATGTTACCTACTTTGACGTGAAGGACAAACGCTTCTTGAGCTTCGCCTATTGTCGGCTTCCACGATGGTTTACCCTTCTCTCGGATGATCGCCGGTGGAAGCAACGTTGGCAACAAATACATTGCAACGGCATCTTTGCAATCTGTAAATAATAAATAGTTTAATATACAAGAGTTAAAAAAATATAAACAAAATATTCAAAATTCAAAATATTTTTGTTACCGTCTGACATCGCCGAAGGGAGGGTACTTAGAATCTGATATCCGATCGAGTGTTTATCTTTTTTTGAACGCTCCCTTATAATTTCGATGAATTTATCTCTGTAGTTCGGCCAGCCATTCAGAAGCTCGAGATCTTTATCCGGATAGAGAACTTTGAAGTCCGTCGCGATCTGTGAATAAACGGTAATTTCAAAAATACCGCAGGGAAGAAAATACCATTTCCCGAAAAAATGTTTCGTACCAAGGTGTACCCTAATGGATGCTTGAAGAGAGGCCATTCATTCAAAATATCCTTTATCGAAAGATCGTCGCACTTCGTGAAGTGTAGAACGCGATTAGGTGCTGTTTTTATCCAACGCTCTAGTACTTCCGTCCACGGTTCGGAATAACTTTTCAGCCATCCTTGAGACTCGATAAACTGTTGCTCGGACAGTACTACAATAAACATTCATGAAACAGTCTCTTTTCGAAATTGTTCTATATTTGTATAACACGTCTTCTTGCGAATTACTCACGATTCTCGGTTGTTATAACTTGGGACGTCGCTTGATTCGAGTTCGATCCTTGAATTTTTACGTTCTTCTGCTCCATAGAATTCTTGAGGTTTCTATGTTTGTAAGGCAGTTTTCCTTTCGACACATTTTGCTTAGCACCCTCCGTCTGTGGCGGTATGTAGTATGCTCCCTGAAACCGAAATACAGATAAATTCTCGAGCTAATAGAATTCAGCATTTAATTACATTTATAGAAGGTATACTCACTGCACATTCTGTCGGAAATACTTCAACGATTACGTCGGCTGCGGCTTTGAAATGTATGTTTTTCAACTCGCGCCCATAAACGACCATCAAATGCTGAACAACAACGGTCGTTAGTTTACGACGCACCGCTTCATTTAGCTTTCCATTGTGTTCGAAGTAAAACAGAACACTTTGTCCATCGTTACACTCGGTTAGGAAAGCTCTCAATTCCTAATTGATTCGAAAAAAGTAAATTAATACAAACTATCAAAACTGACCAAAAATGAACAAAAAATAAAATTGTTTTGTAGAAAAAAATAAGGGTGTAATAGCATACCTCTTTAGACTGTAGTTTATTACTGACGATTCCGGAAGTTGAGCTATTTTTTATTTCAGACGACGTCGAGGGGAGGTGAGAACCGTCAATAGTGTCTACTTTGATTTTTTTACATGGGGGAGATTTCGCGATTTCCTCGGCCTTTCGGACTGTATTCTTTACAATTGGCTCATCGTCACATACGTAATCCTGCAGGTGGAAAAGATTTTCACCGATCCCATCCTCTTGAAGCAAAACCGATAGATCATTTAATTCAATCAGTTGGCTGGATGGCTCGTTTGAGCTCATGCAAAATGCATTTGACCGTTTCAATTCGTAATTCGCCAAGTTTTCTTTTTCGACCTCGATACTACACGAGTCTGCGTGATTCCCAACGGAAACCTGTAAATATTCGATTACGAAAAATAAAAAAAAAACGGCATTTATGAAATCCAAATTGATAAAAAAATTAATAAACCTACCCTCGTGTTTAAAGCCTTCTTGTATTTTACTCGATCACCGATTGGAGGAATCAATAGCGGAAGTGTTTCGGCTTCGATATGATCGATTTCGTCAATGCCAATTTTTTGCTCTGTAATTGAGAGAACTAGATTGATACGTGCGAAATTCTAACGGGGGCAATGCAAATGACGGAACGGAAAATAATAACGGAAGCGGAACGGAAAATAATTCGTTCAAGTCCAATATGATCATTTATTTGAATCAAACATTTCATTATTTGATTCAATTATATGAAAAACTTAATACATGTGGCAAGGCGACGCCGGTCACGCCGGTGGCGAGAGGACGCCGCTCGCGTCGGTGCTATGGTGACACCGGTTGCACCGGTGTCAAGAATTCTCAAAATTCGAATAATATAAATGATGAACTCACCTGCAAAGATCTTCACGTAAGCCGACAAGCCCGCGTTCTCTAAGAACGCGATCGTTTTTTCGTCCATTGCGCGAAATGCAAACGCAATAACACAGGTCGCACTTTCATTCACGTACACGTGCCGGAGAAGCGATAATACTGCCGCAACAACAAACGGAAAAGAGAGGCCCATAGCGCACCTACCGACCGGCTCATGAAGCAGCGGCTTATTCAAATATAAATCTTATTTGAACAGAATACATATTTATTAAAATGTTAGGTATTAAATACTAAATTTATTGAAAAGTTTTAATAGTTATTTTTCGTGGCAAATAAAATTCTTTTTTCGGAACAAATAATGCACAGAGTTGCATTTTAATAAAAATTTGTTTCAAATAAATAAAAGTATGTTAAATTCAAATAAACAGTATTTCAATATACGAATTTATTTAAATGTAATAAACGATTTCTCTGGGTGTAAACTTCAAGCCTCAATATTTAAAAGATGTTTTAAAAGCCGTGAAATCAGATTTAGTGGAGTTATATTTTTCAAACGTTTCAGCTCCTGTGCTTATCACAATTCATGAAAATCCTAAAGATGTTAACAGAAGACAGAAAAAACAAAAAAATGAACAGAAATTTAAAAGAAAAGAGAAACAAGAAAAAAGTGGATTATAAAGAAAACAAAAAGCAAACGGGATGGGAAAACAAGGAAATGAATTAAAATAGGGAAGTGCAAAACAGAATTTCAATAAAAAGTACATACACTGAAAAAAAAAATTAAATTTTGTGAACCTCGCGTGGAGGTTGGCGAATATTTCGTTGACTTAATGAAATAGAGGTTAAGACAAATGCCGGTCGATTGGGATAAAACAATGCTTTTTTTGAGTCAACCACTCCACGTATTTGGACTTCAACAGTATAATTGTTTATGTGAGCCGTAATGGTTTAAGCGAAACGTAGTGCACACTGAAACAATCGGCTGTGCGGTTGAAGCAAATCTTGTTCGGTATTCAATTCGAAAGTCGCGCGAGGTTGGAGCAACCTCGCGCTTCATTGCAACGAGCGGAATAATTTCTTCGAAGTGACTATAATGAAATGATTAAGACAACTGTATTATGCTCTTGAATTAATGGCGATGCAGCTTGATCCTATAAAATATAAGGTTGACTCAACCTCTCCAGAGAACTGAACTAGCTCTAGTTGGAAACTTAACCAAATACTTGATCCTTTGACACAACTGCAGAGACGTCCGATTGACTTCATGAGTCGATTCTACTTTCAGTATCGACCTGTTTGAAACGACCAACAACATTCGTTCAATTAATCGAAGTATACCATTTCATTAGCTATTCGAGAGAGGCTCGTGTGAATATTACTGAAACAGCATTTTTTCCATTTTTTAGACTGTTTGTTAGTATAAAATAATTAGGATACATCGCTCGTGATATCATCAAAAGAGTCATCAATGAATAACAAGATTGAGTTGTCAGTGACCGACGGATCACGACGAAACAGGTTTTAATCTTTCGAGAACAACGTATTAAGCTGTGCGCATACTAACGACGATCGAAAGGGTGGCAGCACACTAATTATTTTTGTGCCTTCGTCGCGCTCTAAATTATTCAACCAATTCCAGGCAACATAACGTTTGTTTTAAATGAAAATGATTTGTTGATTTTTCTGCATACGTATTCATCTTTTCAAAATGTTTTTTCAATTAACAAGAATGTAAGGAATTTTGGATATTTGTTTGTCATAAAACAACCCATTATACCCAAAAAGTGACCGGATGATTGATTAAGTAGATTTATAAATAAAGCTCAAACATAAAAGAAAAAAAAAACGCAACTTTGTAACCTATACAATATTTTGAAAAAATTCATACGTATTCAGAATAAGTGACAAAAATCATTTTCATTAAAAAAATTTTTTTTTCGGTGTATTTATTTATTCGGGGCATTTACTTCGGTGTACCCCCAACATCATGCATAGTTAATTTGAAGTGACTCCAATGACTGGAAATATTTTTTTTTTGCCTGCGGGTTTATAAAAATACCTTTATTACTGAATTTATCTTCTTAGACGTCCGTATCACAGTATAACTTTGGACAGTGCGAAGCAATTTTTCTCTTCTTCGCAGGAATGATGTATCATATCTCCACCATTGTGCACATACATTATGAAGCCCCTGCGAAGCATTTGAATATTTGCTTAACAAAAAAAATCCATTTTTGCTTCGACAAGTGTCCGTACGGTGCTGTAACTTTGGACTGTGCGAACCAATTTTTCTTTTCTTCACAGGAATGGTGTATCATATCATCACCATTGTGCACATACATTTTGAAGCCCCTGCGAAACATTTGAATATTTGCTTAACAAAAAAAATCCATTTTGCTTCGACAAGTGTCCGTACGGTGCTGTAAGTATGGACTGTGTGAAGCAATTTTTCGCTTCTTCGCAGAGGTGATGTATCATATCATCACCATTGTGCATAATCATTTTGAAACTACTGCGAAGCCTTTAATGAGGTGTTTTAAATTTTGTTCTGCTAAATGTCCATAGGGTGCTCCAATTATGAAGTCTACGAACCTAATTTTTTCTTTTTCGCAGCATTATTTTATTTTATGAAAAGCACTACGCACAGCAAATTTGAAGACATTCTGACATTTCTTAGTATTTTTATTCTCCAATTATTTTTAGTGAGGAATTATTTTAAAAGGTTATATTATTTTAATTTTCCAAAAAACAATTTTTTATCATGTCACAAACGAAAATTAGGTTGCGAAAAATGAAATACGAAATATCACACATTGATTGCCAAATATTAATCCTTTTTATTTCGAAAATAATATATTTTGAACGAATATCATTCACAATATTTTATATACGTTATTCACATTCATAATAAAAATAAAAAATTTCGTGGGTGTGATGAAAACTTGGTTATAATTCCACAAAGAAGAATCATCGAATATCCAAAATTATTGCAATTTGTCAAATGAAATTGAAAACAATCGCGCCCATTTATTTTTTTCCATTCATTCTATCTGTCAAACCTTGGAAGCCGACGATAATTCGATAGCAGACGTAATAAAGTTTGCATACGCCGCGACGTTGGTATTCTGTGTCGGGATGATTTGAATCGAAAATAAAAATCTTATTGTTTTCTCATTGTTTAATGTATATAACTTTAAATATTGGGAAACTGCAGTTTACTTTGTTCAAATCTCTAACAATTTTTCGAAACAAAAAAAAATCAATTTTTACCTCGTATGTTTCCCACTGTTATTGAAAGAATTACACCGGGATCACTTTAAAACGATTTTCTTTATTATGCTCTACGAGCGATCTCGGCACGCCGACGTTGCGTTGCCGCCATCTTTTTTCCATCAACATCGTCGTCTCCGCGCTCGAGCGTTACATCGCGATCGAAGCGCCAGCACTCGAGCGGTCGATACTAGCATAACAGCATCTCACCATGCAAACTCGCAAACATTCCGCCCCCCTTGGAAGGACTATCTTTCAACAGAATAAATATAATTTTTTTTTTTGTTTGTGTTTTTTTTTTTTTTTAACTCAGCTAAACTCGGTTTCATAATGAACTCGAAGCGTAGCCACAAAGGAAAAATATTAAGATTACATTACAACCAACTCTTACTCTTAAACGCATAAACTTAGGCCATTCGGCAACGATAAATTATAATGATTAGAAATAAATCAAATAGAACTAAATTCAGTGCACGGACAGGAAACTATTGCCGTGCAGCAACGATAGAAATAAAATAAATAAAAAAAAGAATCAGTAATACTGAGAGGCTTAAACTATTTGCCGCTGTGCACCGATAGAATCAGTGCGTTATCAGTCTTTGTAATGTTCGTCCATAGGTATCGGACAAAGCTTCTTTACAGCGCGTTTGAACTCTCCGCTTTGAGTTCGCACTGACACTACTCTCACGACGCCGTCTCGCCCTGGATGTAAAGCGATGACTCTACCAAGCACCCATTGAAGCGGGGGCGTATGATCTTCCTTGAGTAGAACCATAGTATTCAGTTCGATGTTGTCACTGGATGTGCTCCACTTCGTTCTTTTTTGAAGCTCTTGCAAATATTCAGCTTGCCAACGGTCCCAAAATTGTTGACGTAATTTTTGCATAAACTGCCACCTTGACAAGCGATTTTCTGGAACCTCTAAATAGCGTGGCTGTACAGGTTGAATGAGTGAGTCGCCTATCAAGAAATGGGATGTGGTTAACACCGTCAAGTCTGTGGGATCACTGGTCAAAGGAGTTAGTGGTCGAGAATTTAGAATTGCTTCGATTTCTACTAAGAGGGTGTAGTACTCCTCGAAGGTCAGTACTCTCCCTTGTGTAACCGTGTATAGATGTCTCTTCGTGATTTTCACGGCCGCCTCCCAAATGCCCCCGAAATGCGGAGCTCGAGGAGGGATGAAATGCCATGATATACGTTGTCGCGCGAGATTAGTTTCGATTTCATCCTTTTCTTTTTGCAAAAAGGCATAGATCTCTTTGAGTTCTCGCTCAGCTCCCACAAAATTAGTTCCGTTGTCGGAGAATAATTCAGAGCAAATCCCACGTCGCGCCGTGAATCTGCTTAGAGCTGCCAAAAACGCCTCGCTGGTCAAATCGGATACTAATTCTAGATGAACTGCCTTTGTGCTGAGACAAGTGAATACTGCGATATATCCCTTCGAGATGTGGATTCTGCCGCGACGCCGGCTCTCTCGCACTTGCAGTGGCCCTGCGTAATCGATGCCAGTGCTTGTGAATGGTCGATCAAACCCGGTGACTCGCTGTTTCGGTAGATCTCCCATCTTGACATCAGGGATCGTTGGTCGAAAACGAAAACAGCTTAAACAACCCTTTACTACTTTGCGTGACTCTCGTCGTCCACTGATCGGCCAAAACTGGAGACGAACAGCGTTCAGCAGCT
Organism: Cryptus viduatorius; assembly: GCA_964006125.1. Classification (NCBI taxonomy): domain Eukaryota; kingdom Metazoa; phylum Arthropoda; class Insecta; order Hymenoptera; family Ichneumonidae; genus Cryptus; species Cryptus viduatorius. The sequence goes on from OZ023221.1 coordinate 2,358,032, forward strand.
GCTCAGGAGGGCAATGGTGCAATCGCACGTGCTCGTGGCGCATTATCCCCGCGGTTACATGATGCTTGGCCGGTAAAATAATTGGGTGTTTTTGAGTTGCAGATATGCTTGCGTGTCGCAGCCTTCCACCCACTCTGATCAGGTTTTCGTCGTCGATAAATGGATCTAAAGCTCGTAGCTTACTTTTACGTGAAAGGACGCGATTCTTTTGCAAATCATCGATTTCTTTCGGAAAAGATTCTCGCTGCACCATCATCACGATGGTTTTCTCCGCTCCCTTCAGCTCTTCAACCGATAGCGGTCCCGTTGTCTTCGTTCCGAGCGTATTTATCTTGAAGCGTTTGCAGTAAGCGATGACTCGCTGTAGTTTACTGTACGTAGAGAATTTTTCCAGTATTCCCGACACTTCAATTGTTGCTAATGATACCGTTGTTGGTTTCAATTCGGGCAAACTGGTTTCTGGATCCTTCATGTTCGCTGGCCATTGCTGCTCGTCGCATAACCAAGACGCACCATTCCACCAGAGCTTACTATTCTTTAGTGCGTCTCTCTCGATACCTCTCGATAATAAATCGGCTGGATTTTCCTCTGAGGGAACGTGATACCAAGCAATGTTTTTCGTACAATCTTGTATTTTCGCAATTCGATTTGCAACGAAAGTTTTGAGTGCGTTCGGCTGTGTTCTTATCCACCCAAGAACAATTGTACTATCGCTCCATAATTTTGCTTCTCCAATCCTATCGCCGAAAACGTCCTTTGAAATCGCGTATAATCGCGAAAGTAAAAGCGCTGCTTCTAGTTCTAATCTCGGCAGAGAGATGGTTTTAAGTGGGGCGACCTTGGCTTTTGCGCAAATCAAATTTGAGTGAACTTCTCCGTTGCGATCGGTGCTTGTTGCATATAAGCAGGCGCCATAGGCTTTTTCCGATGCGTCCCCAAATCCGAATAAGTCAAACTTGTCTGATTGATTCTTCGGAATAACGTTTCGCGGTATTTGTAAATTGTTAACTTCTGCTAGCGACGTATAATACTCTTCCCACGCCGTTGAGAGTTCCTGCGGGACAGGTTGATCCCAATCAAGGTCATGTAACCATATCTGTTGCATAATTATTTTTCCGCTGATGAGTAACGGAGCGATGAGACCCAAGGGATCAAATACCTGGGCTATTTTTGATAGCACAAGCCGCTTCGTTACTTCGTGTACTTCATCGACTTGAATTTGATATTGCAGACAATCTGTTGCTGCATTCCATAAGAGGCCCAAAGTCTTCAGAGCTTCGTGCTTATCTATCGTCAATAGTGTGTCAGTCTGACACTCCTCCTCCAGATGCTGAAGAATCCGCTGATCGTTCGATCTCCATTTACGCAGATGGAATTGTCCTCTCATGAGTAACTTGGATAATTCTTTTTGCAACTGGATCGCGTCTTCAATCGTGTTTGCTCCTGTTAATACGTCATCCATATAACAGTCTTCTCTTATCGCTTTCGCTCCCCGAGGAAAGTTGGCACCTTCATCTACAGCTACTTGCCTGAGACATCGTATCGCTAGATACGGAGCACAAGTAGTTCCGTATGTCACTGTATTCAGTTCAAAGACTTTGATGGTTTCGTTCGGGTTGTTTCGCCACAGTATGCGTTGCAATGCTCTGTCCTGTTTATCGACTACAATCTGTCGAAACATCTTAGCAACATCTGCTGTTACTACGTATTCATAAGTCCTGAACCTGAGAATGATATCAATTATATCCTGTTGTAAATTCGGTCCTGTCATAAGCTTGTCGTTGAGCGATGTGCCGAGTGTTGTTTTGGCAGACGCATCAAATACCACGCGGAGTTTAGTGGTCATACTATCTGGTCGCACTACCGCCTGATGTAGTAGGAAATAAGAGTTCGCGTCTTGAATTCCATTTTCTTCCGTTACCAATGTCATGTGTTCTTGCTCGATATAATCGTCGATGAATTTTGAATACTCCGATTTTAATTCTGCATTTTTATTCAATCGCCGTTCGAGTGATATAAGTCGTCGGAGTGCCATCTCTCTAGAGTTCCCCAAAACGACGTTCGATTTCGCGGGCAATCGCACGATGAACCTTCCAGTCGAGTCTCTTTTAAACGTTTCCACGAAGTGCTGCTCACAAGCTTTTTCTTCATCCGTGTGAAAACGAGTTTCGGGAATATCTTCCATTTTCCAAAAGCGTTCTATCTGCAGGTTCAGAGTATCGTTGGTCACAGCTAGACAAGCTGCTGAGGAATCCTTGCGTGCATCGCACATTTCTCCCCCCACGATCCATCCAAATTGCGTATTCTGCAGTGCGGGCTGTCCCTCGATCCTATTCTTCGGGGTGCCAAGAAGCACTTTCCAATATACTCCTGCACCGATCAATAAATCGATCGTTCCTGGTTCGTCGAACGCTGGATCTGCTAGACAAACTTCCTTTGGCATGATTATCCTTTTCGCGTCGATTTTCTGTTGAGGCAATCGTTCCGTTATCGATTTGAGAACCAAGCATTCTATTGTCATTGTAAATTCAGTCTGAGTTGACTTGATACGAATCTCTGTGATTTTATTCACGTTCGTCTGCGCTTGATTGATTCCACTGATTGGCCTATTTTCCGACTTGCATTGAACTTGTAATTTTCTAGCAAAATCCTCGGTTATCAGATTCGACTGAGACCCAGGATCTAATAAGACACGACAGACCCTTTGTTTTCCGCAATTGTCGTAAGCGTAGACTTTTGCTGTCGATAGAATTACTCGCGCCGATGGCTTTTGTACGTAGTAAATACTGGCTACATCTTCGTTTTTGTTGCTTGATATCTCACGCATATTATCGTCCGATGCTCTGACCGCAACGTGCGTTACTATTTGCGCTTCGGAATTTTCGCTCTCCCTAGCTTGCTCTGGGTCTTGATGAAGAATGGTGTTGTGCCGCGCTGAACATTTTTTACATAATGACGAACGACAGTTTTTCGCATAATGTCCCGAGCCGAGACAATTGAGACAGAGTTGCTTTTCCTTGACCTCCTTCAGTCGGTCTGGAACTGATAACTTTAAAAGTTCTTCGCATCTGTATATCGCATGAGAACCTCTGCAAATTTTGCATTTCGGTGTTGAGGTCGATACGAGAGAAACCTTCTTTTCACTCTTCTCATTTTTCTTTTGTTGTGCTAGCTTCTCGTTCGTCGTCTTCGCTTTATTGTTATTTAGAAGTCGCAACGAGTGACAGCGTTCAGTCAAAAACTTAATGAATTCCTCAAGTTTTGGCATATTTTGCGGTGTTCTATCTTTTATTAGAGTTTGCCAATCGCGTTGTTCCAAGAAATCTAGTTTTTTCTTAGCCAAATGTATAATAATCGTCTCCCACGAAACGACAGGTTGTCCCAGTGCTTCCAGCGACTTATAGTGCGTTTGAATATGCCATATGAATTGTCGAATCGAATCGGCTTTGTTGTCTTTTGTTATAATCGGAAATTGTAACATTTGATCGAGATGAGTCTCGATTATCATTACTTGATTATCATATGTATCCTGCAGCAATTTCCAGGCATTCTCGTAACTCGTATCCGATATATGAAATCCTTGAATTACTTGAAGAGCTTCTCCTCGAAGAACTCCTATCAAGTATTGATGTTTTTGTATCGACGATAGATCGTCGTCTCCGTCGATTGTCGTCTCAAAACTATTTTTGAAGAACATCCACTTCGTATATTCTCCGTCGAATTCGGGAACATTTATTTGTGGCAGCTTGGGCTTCACCCTTCTATGTTCTTGTATACCGCGCGGACCGCCTTCTGCTGCTTGTTGTTGTTGCGCTGCTTGTAGCTGTTGAGCTGCTTGTTGCTGCTGAGCTGCTTCTCGTTGCGCGAATTGTTCTCTGTCAAAATCGTCAATTATTTTTTGAGCCTTCGCTGCTGCCTGATAATATGCATTCTCGAAAACTGTTCGTTCGGCCTCGCCGTCTTGTATTCTCGCTTCCAATTCCGCTTCATCTTGAAAGGGTTTTTCGTCAATTGCGATTTGATACTGATCGAACGCGATCCACGCTTCGTTCAGCTTACCCAATCGAATTCGAGCATCCTCGACGGTTATACGTTCGTCTCCTCGAAGGGAGTTTAATATTCGCGTAACCTGTCCTTTGACCGTAGCGCGTCGTTGCTTTAATTGTTTCACGGAATCCGGCATTTTGTATTTTTTTTTTTTTTTTTAATTTTTTATTTATTTATTTTCTCAACGGAAAGGAATGCAATGAGGATAGGAAGGGAAGTTTCCGACTCACTCACCTGTCAACAAAGTTGTCGTCTCTCGCTGTGCCGAACCGCCGCGACGCAAGGTTGTGTGAGCGCTGGCCGTCTCTGGATTCCCCTTGTTCTTTCCTCGTACTCGTGTGACTTTTCCTTCGTCCGAATTGATGTTGAGCTTCCGCACGACTCGTTCCTTGTGAGTTTCGATGACACTCGTTCTGTGTGAATCTCGATGAGACACGTTCTCTGTGTGAGGTTCGTTGAGCCTCGTTCAATGTGTGTTTTATTGTCTCGAACGAATATATATATATCGAATATATATCGAACGAATTCACGCGAAGCGTATATATATATATATATATACGAATTTTTCGTTTCACTATTTCGAACACTAACGACGTTTCGATGTGTTTTTATTTTTTCAACACTGTTGCGATGAAATAATTTTGAAAGTTTTTTGCGTTGCGATGTATTCGTCCGACTGCGTGGACGCGATACTCGCTTGACTCGACGACGCTGTGACTCGGCGTGCACCCGTTTTTTCTCTCGTACGATTTTCGATGTTTCTGACTCGTGAGATCTTATTTTCTCAGTCGTGTTCCGATTGTCTTTTGTTGGGCGCCAAAATGTTATTGAAAGAATTACACGGGGATCACTTTAAAACGATTTTCTTTATTATGCTCTACGAGCGATCTCGGCACGCTGACGTTGCGTTGCCGCCATCTTTTTTCCATCAACATCGTCGTCTCCGCGCTCGAGCGTTACATCGCGATCGAAGCGCCAGCACTCGAGCGGTCGATACTAGCATAACAGCATCTCACCATGCAAACTCGCAAACACCCACCACCCTTCTATTTTTATTTCAATTGTTTCAATATACTTATCTCAAAACAAAATAAAACGATAGAAAAATAAAATTTCTCGAATTTCTCGTCTGCAATGTTTTACTCTCTGACAGTGACAATAACCAGTGAATTGATTCCATCTATTATAGGGAAGAGAAAAAATGCTTAAACTGTTATAACCGAATTCTCTTATAGATCGACAGTCCAAGAGTCCTCGCCGTCGAATTCATCGAGAAATTGAATTTTTTTTTTATTTTGGACGCATCCAAGACACTAGAACTTTATTTTGAGCAGGGTACTACTTCCTCTTCGATACACGAACCAAGACGATATCTATGTTCGTTCTCGAGTTATAATTTTTTTACTACAACAATTAATATCAAGTAAATTTAATTGAAAATCGTATCAAAAAGCAATTTTTCTTAATATTCAGCTCCAATACTTCGGGTCCTATCCAGAGGCAATAATAAAGTGATTTTATGTATTTTAGGGAAGAAAAAAGCATTTAAACAGATGTATTTAAAGGGGACATTAGACCTGTTGGTAAATGGTAATGGTTTTCGTGTTGGTAAATATTTTTTGTGTTGATTTATACTCATTTAATCTGGTCATAAGTGTTAAGCCAACTAAACGACCTTTACTAGATATCATTTGATTCGTTACATTAATTTGATCAAGTTTTACGTGATGCAATTCGTTATATTGATCGTAAAACAAAAAGGAAATATCAGTTGTAAATAATAATAATCAATACGTATAGAAACGAAATGTTTATATTCGATGAAGGTTTAACTATGAATCAATTTACATAAGTGATAAATGATTTTCCGCCATACGTTGTTCCGAGATGAAACGCGCAGCGCGACGTATAAACACATTCGATATGCAGTGCATAACGCAAAGTGTAATCATACTCGATACGGAGCGCGTAGCGCGACGTGTATTGCTGTGAGTGCCTTAAAAAATGTCCCAAAGGGACATTTTTCGGGGGGTTTGGGGGGCGGAGCCCACTAACAAGAGCCTCTGCGCCCGCAGGGTGCTGTGGCGCTTGTTCTCCTTCGCAACATCATTTTGTTTTATCAAAAGCACTATGCACAGCAAATGTGTAGACAATCCTACATCGCTAACTATTTATTCATCACAATTTTCCATAAAAATATTATTTTCTCACATCTGATGTCCGTACGGTGCTCCAATTAAGAATCCTAGAAACCAATTCTTTTCTCTTTCACAACAATATTTCATTACATCGAAAGCTCTATGCGCAACAAATTTTGAGTCACTCTGATAAATATAATTTTAATTATAAAATAATTCAAAAACAGTGGTTATAACTAGATTTGCTTCAAAGGTTATGTTATTTAGATCTGCCAACAATCCATTTTTCATCATGTTAAAAAAAATACTTCGGTTGTGAAAAATAAAACACGAAATATCATACACAGATTCACAAATGTTTGCGTTTTTTATTTCGAAAATAATATATTATCACCGACAAACATTCGCAATATTTTACCATACTTTATGCACATTCGTAATAAAAATGATACATTTCACGTATCACTGAAAAAATTGGTTGTAAACTCACAAAAAAGATTCATCGAATATCCAAAATAATTACAATTTCCCAAATAGAACTAAAAAAAATCGCGAGTATATATTTTTTCGTTTTATTCTATCTGTCAAACTTTGGAAGCAGATAACAGTTTAGTAGCAGACGATACACAGATGTTCATACGTCGCGGCGCGCGTACTCTGTGGCCGGATGATTTTCAAATAAAAAAAAATCGACATCTCGTTTCAATATTTGTTCGTATTTTATCTAAATACAAATGGATTCTACGCGGTATAGCGCAGATAAAAAGTGTTCAATCATAAAAAAAAGAATTTTCTTACAGATCTTTGCTCTATAAGCAGCGTTATTGTGAGTTTTCGGCTCACGTATAACTGGGGGCAGATGCTGTAAAATAAAAATCCACAAAGTTGATTCTAGGGATGTGCTCGAGCTTGATCGAGCCCGCTTGAGGCATGACCGGGACGCTCGGCACTCGTTCAAGCTTTGCATCGAGCATCGGGGTTACATCGAGCTACCAGAGCCGCTCGTGCTACTCGATCACGCCGAGCCCCCCGAGCCACTCGCCGCTTTCAACCAGCTCTACCCACACGGTCTAACTAAATCCACAAAATAAAATCCACAAAGTGGATTGTGGATTTTTATTTTATTGTTCGAGTTTATTGTTCGAGCTGTTACAGTATTTAGCATTCGAAGCACGAAAGTCCCTCGCAGTAAAAAAATGTATCGTTCCCTTTTATACATAACAACAGACACCCCTCAAAAATATGAATATTTCTTTTTATTTAATCGGAGTTTTAACTTATTCAATACGACTGTACAGCGAAATTTTCTATAAGAAGATGGACAGTGGACGAGTGATCAGTTATTTTTTCTTGTTGTTTTCTATTTTGATAAACATCAAAATTATTTTATTCAAATAATAGACAAAAACACAGTAATGAATGAGTAATTATTAATAAACTTTAAAATATGAAATAGAGTGTACAATAAAATGTGAAGGAAGAAGAAGAGTAAATATGTAGTGGATATAAAATGACGAATATCGAGAGTTTTCATCCCGTTCAATGAAGAAAACTATTAAAAATTTCTCTCGCGACTCTATCGAACAATCGATAGCGGCGATTCAATCGTAATTTCGCTCTCGGGGATTGTCAAAGGAATTTATCGATTGAAAATTTCATATTGACACGGACGGAAATGAAAATTCAACGAAATAACTAACCGAGTTAATGGTTTGATAATACAAAATATCACTTGGTGAATCGATATAATGCACCGAAAATAATGTCGCTCGCATTACGAAAAGTTTTCGTGTAAAAACGCGATTTGCTCCACGTGGGAAGAGAGCAATTGAGCCCTGTTTGGGGTGACAATATTTCCGGCCGTTGAAAAAAGCCTTTCGCTCGTGGTTTGAGCAGCCGGAATATTCAAATATTACCGCGTCGTGTGCGCCAGTATCGGGTAGCGCATTCGGTTTCTCGACCACCAATCGTACACGGAAACTTTTCGCGACTGAACCTTTTCGTCCAAATACGTTTTCAACTCCGTGTTAACGTCGCTCTCGTCGTCTTCGTCGTCGGAATCGAGAAACATATCGAATAATTTGCGTATTTTGGACTTAGCTCGCCTAGAAGAAGCGTAAAGAAATCACGTTTACATGGGTAATAAATAATAAGTATGACATTTTAAAACTGCATAACATATTTGATTGATTATAACTTAAAAAAGCGTTATACCTTCCGCGTCGCTACGACTAGTATGTGCTCTGTTGGACACATCCGGGACTTTGTTTCCGTAAAGGAACGTAGCTTTCCATTTCAGTCGCTTTATCACCTCGTGCTTTTCAGTTGCCGATGGAATAAAGCGATCTTTATATCGAGGGTCCGAGACCATTGCAAAGACCATCGGATCATTGGCCGGGTTTACGAAGGCGAAACGTCGATGCAAGGCGTCAGCTAGTGGCGCGACCAAGTCACTCACACTCACGTCAACCTCATCGTCTATTTCCATTTCGGAATTATCCGTCATCGCTGCTTTCTTCAGCGTTTCGACGACCGGTATATATTGCGAGAGTCCTGGGTATGAGTCGCCGCTCATTAAATCAGTGGCTTCTTTAATGGGTTGTAGAATCTCGACGTATTCTCTGATAGATTGCCATTCGCTTTCTGTCATATTCGCGGGCATACCTTTTACATAGATAAAATTATGTACGTTATTACACTATTCGCGTGTTTTTAGTAGAAGGCCTAATGCTTTACACAATTTTTTATTGGATTTAAGGTAACGAGCCTAGGAAACGAATACCTCTATCGCACAGAACGACACATAAAGCTTTTCTCAATGTAAGCAATCTCCCAAACATTTCGTATTGACTTTTCCATCGCGTGTCTACGTTTTGGATCAGCTTCAAACCGTTTTTATCCGGTGTGAGATGCTTTTGAGCGTTAACAAGCTTCGCGTGTCCCGATGACGATCGCTTGTGCTTTTCGGCAAATACATGCAAAAGAGGGACTCCTAAATGGGCACGATACGATTATACGTTTACTCATAATTATACACATCAGCTTCTTTGTATTCTATATTGTATTCATTTCAATGATAATATTACAGATGTGTAGAAGTAAAATCGATATGAATCACCTTCACAGCATCTTTCACAACGAGTTGCAAGGTATGAGCAAAACACGGCATTCTAATCCACCCAGTGCCCATACGTATGGCTGCAACAATGTTGGCCGCATTGTCGGTTACAAAGAATACCGAAGAAATCGTTTCGTCGAGCCCCCACTCGACAATTGTCGCTTGCAGAATATCGTGCAAGTTTTTGGCCGTATGGCTTTCAGCGAGATACGTCATTGCCAACGTAAACTTTCGAGGTTCGAAGTCTTTCGTGACGTAATGCAGCGTCAACGAAATATAACTTTCGATAGCTCGTGAAGTCCAACCGTCGGTGGTCAATGATATCGACGTAACGCCTTCAGTCATATACAATACAATGAAGATTAATTATTTGTTATGAAATTGTGCAAGAAATTGTAGATAATATTAAAAAAGTATCGATACTCCCCGCAACTTGAAATGAGTCAGCGAGAATTTGAATCTATGTATTTGTCCACATTTGCTATTCCTTTTACCTTCTTCTATATCTCGACTAATAATCTGCCGAATGCGCTTCTTTTCTGCTGCGTGAAGACTCGGAATGATCTCTCGAGAAAAGGTTGTTCGCGATGAAATATTATATTTCGGTTCCAATGCTCTTATAAAAGCGCGGAAAGTTCGTCGATTTACCATATTATATGGCCCGAGGTCCCAAATAATCATTTTCGCGATCGCCAGGGTGAGCTCCTTTGCGCGTCGAATTAGGATCGAGCAATGCAACGACCGCCGGTGCATTGTTGTTGACTAAATGTAAGGAGTATTAAGTTTACGATTAATTTTTCTTATTGTCAAGAGGTCGAATTGCTTGAAACATGAGAAAGTCCCGAGGATGATCATTGGGGCGTCACAAAATAAAAAGACACACACGACGATTATCTCGAATAAACGGCTCTTCGCCGGGACTTCCGTTTTCTATTTTCGATCCTCGATTTCTTTCTTTTTAGGCACTCACTATAACAATAGGCAAAGAGTGCTTATTGAAATGACCATCCGTTGCTCTTCGGAGTCTGTCGGTAGGGTTACTCCGCAGCGAATACTCTAAAAATGTTTATTTTTCACCATTTGCTTTGATGTATCTCCAACATCATGTGTTGTTAATTTGAAGTGATTCCAATGACTGGTAATTTTTTTTTTCGCCTGCGGTTGAATAAAAATACCTTTATCACTGAAATTATATTCTTAGACGTCCGTATCACAGTGTAACTTTGGACTGTGCGAAGCAATTTTTCTCTTTTTCGCAGGAATGATGTATCATATCATCACCATTGTGCACATACATTTTGAAGCCTCTGCGAAATATTTGAATATATGCTTAAGAAAAAAAATCCATTTTTGCTTCGACAAGTGTCCGTACGGTGCTGTAACTTTGGACTGTTCCAAGCAATTTTTCTCTTTTTCCTAGGAATGATGTATCATATCATCACCGATGTGCACATACATTTTGAAGCCCCTGCGGAGTATTAGAATATATGCTTAAGAAAAACAAGCGTCTCAGCGCCCTGCGGGCGCTGATGCTCTTGTTGGTGGGCTCCGCCCCCCAAACCCCCCGAAAAATGTCCCAAAGGGACATTTTTTAAGGCACTCACGGGGGTGCACGTCGCGCTACGCGGTCCGTATCGAGTGTATTTACATATCGCGCTATGCGCTACGGATGAAGTATGTTTTGTAACGGGGACTTGATCAATGACCTATATCCGGGAGGGACGACGGAGGCGATGAGGGGAGAATTAACAAAGAAATATAATTTTATTAGCAACTCATAAAAAAAAAAGAAATAACACAAAATAAACATAATAACTCGCAAATAATAATAAAGAAATCGACAAGAAAGTGAGAAATAATAACTAAGAACAATAACTGGGATCGGATACTAATAATAACAAGCGTCTCAGCGCCCTGCGGGCGCAGATGCTCTTGTTGGTGGGCTCCGCCCCCCAAACCCCCCGAAAAATGTCCCTAGGGGACATTTTTTAAGGCACTCACGGGGGTGGACGTCGCGCTACGCGCTCCGTATTGAGTGTATTTACACATCGCGCTATGCGCTACGAAGGAAATATGTTTATACGTCGCGCTTTGCGTTTCGTTTCGACAGTAGGTATGAGGGAAAAACATTTATCAGTTACGTAAATTAATTCATAGTGTTTAACTTTCGTCGAATAAAAATATTTCTTTTTTGTACCATTTGATTATTAATATTCACGACGGATATTTCCTTTTTGTTTGACGATAAATTGTCAAATATTGAGACACGAGACAAATATAACGAATTGCACCACGTAGAAGTTGTCAAATTGATTAAACGAATCAAATCATGTCTAGTAAAGTCGTTTTATTGGCTTGTGACTTATTAACTTATGACTAGATTTAATGAACATAAAACAAATACACAAAACATGTACCGACACCAATACGATTACCATTTAGCATTCAGGCCAAATATCCCCTTTAAATCCTTCCCCTTCAGTGTTTTTTTTCTTCCCCATAATTGATGGAATCAGTTCGTTAATTTATCTGTAGGAAACCAAACCATTGTAGAAGAAAAGTTCAAGAAATTTGCTATTCTCTGTGATTTTCAATGAAATTTTATCGATATTTATGGATGCTGCAAAAAAATGCTATCTCGAGAACGAAATAATATAGCTTTTTGGTTCCTGTCTTGTATTGAAGAGGAAGTAGTACGTTACTCGAATCAAAAATTTGTCATCTTGGATAGCTCCGAAATATTTTTTTACAAATTGATGAATTTCTTGAAAAAATCGACTTTGAAGGCTCTTTGACAGTCCTCTTATAACAAATTTCATTTCTACCATTTGAGATATATTTTTTTCTTCTTCGTAATACATGGAATCAGCTCGATATTGTCTCTGTAGAACAGACAAGTATTGGAGACGAGAAGTTTGAGAAATTCGATCATTTTTTTCGTTTTTCAATGAAATTTTATTCATATTTATCGTCGCTTAAAAATATCAAATTTAGCATCATATCATATCGTGTTTTTTTTAATTTTATTTAATCACAAACGAGGATAAGTTTTTCGATACGGAATAACTCGTAAAATCGACAAATTCAGTGTTTTTCACTTTCTTGATAAATAATTGTTTATAATTGTTCTTTAAGAGTACAATTGTTTTTTTTTTGCGTAAAAAAACTTTTCAAGACGTGAGCATATGAAAATAATTCGTATTTCGACGAAAATTTGAAAAAATTTGAAAAAAAAAAAAACGTTGGAAATACGTCGATAGAATAATCATTAGCAATTTTCTTATCAAGTGTAAACGAATAAATCCAGCGAACAAAATTGACAGAGATTTCGAATGTGATGAATGTCCGACGGTCGAAGTGTAAAAAATTAAATTTTTAAACATAGCACACTTTTTATCTGCGCAATAACGCGGAGAGTCAGTTTGTACATACGATTTCTTTGAGAGGAACGGATTAGAGACGGCAATTTCGAAAAATTTGAAAAAACGATTCGTTTTTTGACGAAAATTCGTAAAATTAGTCTTTGCTTAAAAAAAATCATATCTCGGCAGCGAAAAAAGATTTCGACTCTTATTTTGGCTTGTTTTGAAGAGGAGAAAATACGTTGCCAGAAAAAGAATTTGCAGTTTTTATTATTAACTGTAAACGAATGAATCAGGTGAACATAATTGACAAAGATTTCGGCTGCGATGAATCTTCGACGGTCGAAGGATAGAAAATTCTTTTTTTTATGATTGCACACTTTGTATTTGCGCTATACCGCGTAGAATCCATTTATATTTACGTAAAATAGGAACAAAGATTGGAACGAAATGTCGATTGTTTTTTATTTGAAAATCATCCGGCCACAGAGTACGCGCGCCGCGACGTATGAGCATCTGTGTATCGTCTGCTACGAAATTGTCATCTGCTTCCAAAGTTTGACAGATAGAATAATACGAAAAAATATATACTCGCTATTTTTTTTGTTCTATTTCTTCTATATTCGATGAATCTTTTTTGTGAGTTTACTACCAATTTTTTCAGTGAATACGTGAAATTTATCATTTTTATTACGAATGTGAATAAAATATGGTAAAATATTGCGAATGTTTTTCGGTGCTAATATATTATTTTCGAAATAAAAAACGCAAACATTTGTGAATCTGTGTATGATATTTCGTGTTTTATTTTTCACAACCGAAGTTTGTTTTTTTAACATGATGAAAAATGGATTTTTGGCAAATCTAAATAACATAACCTTTAAAGCAAATCTTGTTATAACCACTGTTTTTGAATTATTTTATAATTAAAATTATATTTGTCAGAATGACTCAAAATTTGTTGTGCATAGTGCTTTCGATGCAATGAAATATTGTTGCGAAAGAGAAAAGAATTGGTTTCCAGGATTCTTAATTGGAGCACCGTACGGACATCAGATGTGAGAAAATCATTTTTTTATGGAAAATTGTGATGAATAAATAGTTAGAAATGTAGGATTGTCTCTAAATTTGCTGTGCGTAGTGCTTTTGATAAAACAAAATGATGCTGCGAAGGAGAAAAAAATTGGTTCGTAGAGTTCATTATGATGGCACCGTACGGACACTTGACCGAAGGCAAATGCAAATTGTGGCCAATAATTTTTTAGAAAAAATACTTAAAGGTCTTAGATTGGTTTTAAAAGTAATGTGCATACTGGAAATAATGTAATAAAAAAACCCTGCGATGGAGAACAAAATTGGTTCGCACCATCTAAAGTTACAGTGTGATACGGACGTCCGAGAAGAAAAATTCAGCCAAAAAGTTGTTTTCATTGCACCGCAGGCTAAAAAAAATATTTCTATTCATCGCAGTCACTTCAAAGTAACTACGCATGATGTTGGAGATACGCCGAAGCAAATGGTGAAAAATAAAAATTTTTGGAGTATGCGCTGCGGAGTAACCCCTTCGACAGACTCCGAAGAGCAACGGATGGTCATTTTAATAGGCACTCTTTGCCTATTGTTATAGTGAGTGCCTAAAAATCGCGAGTATATATTTTTTCGTTTTATTCTATCTGTCAAACTTTGGAAGCAGATGACAATTTCGTAGCAGACGATACACAGATGCTCATACGTCGCGGCGCGCGTACTCTGTGGCCGGATGATTTTCAAATTAAAAAAAATCGACATCTCGTTTCAATCTTTGTTCCTATTTTACGTAAATATAAATGGATTCTACGCGGTATAGCGCAAATAAAATGTGTGCAATCATAAAAAAAAGAATTTTCTATCCTTCGACCGTCGAAGATTCATCGCAGCCGAAATCTTTGTCAATTATGTTCACCCGATTTATTCGTTTACAGTTAATAATAAAAACTGCAAATTCTCTTTCTGGCAACGTATTTTCTCCTCTTCAAAACAAGCCAAAATAAGAGTCGAAATCTTTTTTCGCTGCCGAGATATGATTTTTTATAATCAAAGACTAATTTTACGAATTTTCATCAAAAAACGAATCGTTTTTTCAAATTTCTCGAAATTGCCATCTCTAATCCTTTCCTCTCAAAGAAATCGTATTTACAAACTGACTCTCCGCGTTATTGCGCAGATAAAAAGTGTGCTATGTTTAAAAATTTTATTTTTTACACTTCGACCGTCCGAGATTCATCACATTCGAAATCCGTGTCAATTTTGTTCGCTTAATTTATTCGTTTACAGTTGATAAAAAAAAACTGCTAATGATTATTCTATGGACGTATTTCCAACGTTTTTTTTTTTTTTCAAATTTTTTCAAATTTTCGTCGAAATACGAATTTCTTTCATATGCTCACGTCTTGAAAAGTTTTTTTTCGCAAAAAAAAAAAAACAATTGTACTTGATAAAAATTGCAGGCTATTTTATAAGCGATAAGAAAATGGAGCGGGTATCGGGGTAAAAGAATAAAGACGATGAACGGAAATATACAAGGAACTTTATTAACTCTTTGGTATATAGCCCCGACGAGACGACGGTCCGACCTCTTTAATGCTCGGGTCGAGAGAGAACGTGCTCTCGCATGGTCGCATGCGAGAGACCCTTATTCGCAAATTACGAACATTGCCGAGTCGTGTTCGGCTTTACTCGGTAGCGAGCAGGCCGCCAACTCTTTCTAGCTAAAGTGTTCGGCATGCCTCAAACCTTTTATTTTAACACTACCGCCGTTTGTGCATGTCGATGTTTTTTCTTTTCATATTTATTGATTTTTTTAGCTTATTTAATCGGTCTCGCGGAACTGCTTTCGTTAGCATGTCGGCTCGCTGTTCCTCCGACGATACATATTCGATTTTTACAATTTTCTCGGTGAATTTTTCTCTTATAAAATGGTAATGAATGTCTATATGTTTTGTACGCTTGTGAAAAACAGGGTTTTTGATTAGGTTTATTGCGCTTTGATTGTCGACGTACAATGTGGTTTCGTTTTCGCACGGACTTCCCAAGTCCGAGAGAAGTTTTCGGAGCCAAATTAATTCTCTCGTTGCGGTTGACGCTGACACGTATTCGGCTTCGGTTGTGCTTAATGTTACCATTTTTCGTCTTTTCGAATTCCACGTTATGGCCCCGTTTGCCAAACAGAAAATGTATCCCGTGGTTGATTTTCTCGTCTCGATATCGCCTGCGAAGTCGGCGTCAGAAAAACCTATTAATTCGGGTTCGCTACCGCCGTTTTTGTACTCGATCCCGTGATCGATTGTTCCGCAGAGATACGCGAAAATTCTTTTTACGGCATTCCAGTGCGTTTCCGTATGTTCATTCGTGTGTCTGCTAACGATATTGACTGCGTACGCGATATCCGGTCTCGTAATCGATGCTAGAAAAACCAGGGAGCCGATTGCCTCGCGGTACGGCACGTTTTTTATTTGTTCGTCTTCCCTTTCACTTGGGGACAGTCGAACGTTCGGATCAGCGGGCACGGTTAATGGTTTCGCGTTTGTCAATTTAAGTCGGTCAATGATTATTCTCGTATACAACGATTGGTGAATGAACATTTTCTTATTTTCACGGTCCCGATCGATTTGAACCCCCACGAATACGCTCGAGTTTCCGACGGTGATTTCGAATTTTTCGCTTAGTTTTTTTAGAGTATAATTTACTGTCTCTAAAGTGTCCGATGCTATAAGCCCGTCGTCGACAAACAACCCGAGTAGCACTGTTTCACTTCCAAACTTCCCCACATAAATGCACGGTTCGGCTTCACACTCTTTGAAGTTGAATTCTTTCAGGAAACTCGTGAACTCGAGGTTCCAGCAGCGCGGAGCTTGCTTGAGACCGTAGAGAGATTTTTCCAGCTTGCACACGTGATGTCTTGATTCGTCCTTGACGTCGAGTCCTTCGGGCAGCTCCATATATATCTCCTCTTCGAGTTTTCCGTACAAAAAGGCCGTTTTTACGTCGAATTGTCGCTATTCGAGATCTCGTTGTGTTACGATTGCCAGAAATACTCTGAGCGAATCATACCGGATTACAGGAGCGAATGTTTCCGTGTAGTCGATGCCCTCCCTCCGCTTGAAGCCTCGTGCGCACAGTCTCGCCTTGAAGCGATGCGTCTTCTCTTCTTCGCTCGTTTTCACTCGAAAAACCCATTTCGAGTCGATCGTTTTCATGGCCACAGTCCTCGGAACGATGGACCATGTTCCATTCTTTTCGTGAGAGGCCAGTTCCTCCTTTACAGCTTCAGCCCACTGCGCGGCTTCGTCGCTGTGTCTCGATTCCTCGAAATTGTTCGGTACAACGTATTCCGCATAATCGTTCTCATACCTGCTCGGTCTCCTGATTGTTGCTCGATCTCGCAGACCACGTGGTGTGTTGGCTGCTACTGCTGCTGGCTGAGCGTGAGGTACTTCTTCTGGGACATCTTCGAACACCTCCTCTTCTTCTTCGTCTCTGTTGTCTTCGATCGTAACTGCATCTGGAACTCTCGTTTTCCAAGGCATTAAAACTTCGTCTTCTTCGTCGAGATCGTCCTCGTTCACTGGTACGCTGCCGATTTTTTCGTTGAACACTACGTCGCGCGTCGTCTTTATTTTCCCGGTTTCGGAATCGTATACTCGATAATTCGGAGAGTTTCCTTCATACCCGACAAATATCACTTTTTTCGCTCGCGCGTCAAACTTTTTTGCAAATTGTTTTGGAATGTTCGCGAAAACTGTCGAGCCGAAAATTCTTAGGTGTTT
Source organism: Cryptus viduatorius (assembly GCA_964006125.1). NCBI lineage: Eukaryota > Metazoa > Arthropoda > Insecta > Hymenoptera > Ichneumonidae > Cryptus > Cryptus viduatorius. Next base: position 2,375,502 of record OZ023221.1, read on the forward strand.
GAGGTTCGGTGGTTTTCCGACCCATCGCTCATATGGAGTAACTTGATCTTTCGCCCACACTGATCGATTTAGCACGTATACGGCACAATTTACCGCTTCCGCCCACAGCTTGACAGGGAGACTTTTTGCATGAAGCATCGTTCGCGCACTTTCGACTATTGTCCTGTTTTCTCGTTCCGATTTCCCGTTTTGTTGCGGCGTGTACGGAGCCGTCGTTTCGTGTATAATTCCTTTCGATTCTAGGAATGTTTTTACTTCGGAATTTTCGTACTCGCGACCGTTATCCGTACGCAGGATTTTCATTGACTTGCCGAATTTATTTTGAACGACTTTGTTGAAAATTTCGATTTTCCCGCACACTTCCGATTTATTCTTTAAGAAATACACGGTTCGATATCCACTTGCATCGTCGATAAATGTCAAAAAATAACGCGACCCCCCCAGCGACGGTTCCGGCATTGGTCCGCACACGTCCGAATGGAATTTTTCTCCCGGCACTGTCGTGGATTTTTCGTTACGTTCGGTAAACGGCTTTTTATGAGACTTTCCGATTTGACATGCCTCGCAAAAAATTTTTCCGGTTGCTTTTACGGTCACTCCCGTTACCAAACCCTTCTTTACTAATTCGCGTATCGCGTGCTCACCCACGTGTCCTAACCGTTCGTGCCAGACGCTTAAATTTGTCGCGGCATAACTCGCATCCTCGATGCTCCCCTCTTCCGGCATTTTGAACAGCATTCGACACACTCCGTTCGATTGTTTTAGCCCGTTCGCGATTACTTGATCTTCGAATTTTACCTGCGCCACGTTTCCTTGGAAAATAATTGTAAATTTCTTCGATGTGCACTCACCGACCGAAAATAAGTTTTTTTGTAGTTTGGGTACGAGTAACACGTTTTCGATCCTCGAGTCTTTCCAAAGTCCATCGACGAGTGTTTCGATTTTAACCGTGCCTTCGCCGATAATGTCGCACGACTTGTTATCACCGAGCACAACTGTCCGCCCGCGCGGTAACTCGCGATAGTTCACTAGCCACTCCCGTCGGTACGTTAGGTGTCGTGAGGCTCCGTTGTCGATAAGCCAGACATCCCGGATATCGGCCGACATTATTTCGCGGATCTGCGTACCTGTTGATTCCGCTCGCGCACCTGTCTCACTTCTCGCACCTTCGTCTACTATGAACGCGAACACCTGTTCTTTTCCGTTTTGGCCTCGACCGCCATCTTTTTCTTTCGAGTTTTGTTTCGATTTACATTCGCGCGCGAAATGTCCAAAAACCCCGCACTTGAAGCATTTTACGTTCTTCTTCGGTACCGGTTTTTTTTCACTGTTTTTTCTGTTCTTTTTCACTATCGCAGTCAACGCGTTCGACACTTTTTCTTCTTCCCCCAAGCGAATATCTTCTGTTGAGAGTGTCACGCATTCTCTCGACGAGTGTGCGATTGCTTCTTCCCGAAGCAACTGTACAGCGAGAGAGTCCGCCGAACACGATTCGGGGTGATTCGGGAAAAGTCGGCAGCGAGCGAATCTCGACAACGAATACGCTCTTAGGAGCCGCGCGTCTCGTTCTCTCTCTCACTTGTAGTCGAGCAAGTCACACGTTCCACGCGAAGTCACCTATCCTAACTTGTAATACCATTATATCTACGTTCAAATAAATATACTTTGCTATATATTGGTGTGAAACTTATTTTCCGTATTTTCTCGGAATTCTGCTGTGTTAACAGGTTATGAGCCCAGTGCGCGTAAGTTTCTTTAAAGTATAGTTAACGCGAACGCGGTTTGCACGTGGCGGAAATCGGCCATTGTGACGAAAAATCGGGAAACGAACGTGTTGGTGGAATTGGAGTGCGCGAACCGGAATCCAAAAAAAAAAAAAAAAATGTCGGTCGGAATCTCGACGAAGGGTGTGAAACCCTTCGATGGGACAAACTACCAGGGGTGGAAAGCGCAGATCAATGCGTTATTCGAAATGAACGATGTACTCGACGTCGTCGACGGCACGAGACCAGTGCCGGCTACGGGCCAGGGCTACGACGCGGCTGTAAAGCAAAATAAAAAGGACAATGGAACCGCAAAGTTCATTATCTTATCGAATCTCGACGAGGCGCAGCAAGTGTGCGTACTGTCGTGCGCAACTGCGAGAGAAATGTGGACCAAGCTGAGCTTAATCCATGAGCAGAAGACGACGACGAACAAACTCGGGCTGCTGCAAAAATTCCACGCGTACCGCATGGATGAGAGCGATACGGCGGTGCAACACGTGGCAAAAGTGACTAACATGGCGAGTCAACTGCAAGACGTCGGCGAGAAAGTAACAGATGCGATGATAATGGCGAAAGTGCTAGCAAGCCTAACTGCGAGGTTCAATACGCTACAAATAGCGTGGGATAGTGTCGATCCCGGGCGACAAACTCTCGATCACCTTCAAGAGCGGCTAATTCGAGAGGACGCGAGACTCGCAAGTGATGACGATGCTTCGGAAGCATTGTCGGCAACGACGAAAAATCGGCACGACGCGAAAGGTGCGAAACCTAAAATTAATAAAAAGAAGGAAAAAGAAAAGAAAAAAAACTTCAAGTGTTTCCGGTGTCAAGGCATGGGGCATTACGCGCGCGAGTGTCGAGGCAAGCGAAAGCCACGTGACGGCGACGACGAGAAAACCGACGAGTGCGCGTTCATAGTACAACCAAGTGAGAGAGAGTGTGCGAGCGAGAGCCGAGCGGTGTCGGGTGCAAAAATCAAAGCGAGTGGTCGACCGGTGTGGTCGAAGAGCCACGTGATGAGTGCCGAACAAGCCGACGTGTGGTTGAGCGACAGCGGTGCCTCAATGCATCTTACGTACCGTCGTGAGTGGTTCTCGAATTATGAGACCGTTGAAGACGGAGCAGAGGTGACGCTCGGAGATAATAAAGCGTGTCGCGTCGTTGGAAAAGGGACGGTGCGAATTAAAAAGCTTATCGATGGCACGTGGCACGACGCACGTATCGACAACGTGCATCACGTACCTGAGCTGCGCAAAAATTTATTTTCGGTGGGCGTATGCACCAAAAACGGTTTAGAAGTGCGTTTCAAGAAAAACGGAGTCGACGTGCTGCGCGGAACCGAAGTGCTGGCGACCGGATGCAAACAAAGTAACGGTGTGTGTAGAATGCTTTTCCGAGTCGCGAGACCAGGGAGTGACGAAGAAGCGAGCGTGGCAACGACTAACTTAACCGTGTGGCACGAGCGACTGGGCCACGTGGGGAAGCGCGCGATAACCGAGCTGGTGAATAAGGGGCTCGTAAAAGGCGTGCCAATTACAGATAAAGTCAATGTCGCCTGCGAATCATGTCGACTGGGGAAGTCGCACCGTCTGCCGTTTCTGAAGAAAGCGGAGCGAAGGAAGACTGAGCCGGGAGAGAAAATCCACACCGACGTATGCGGCCCGATGTCCGTCAATTCGATCGGTGGTTCGAGGTACTTCCTGGCGTTCAGAGATGATTCAACCGGTTACAGGCACGTATACTTCCTTAAAAAGAAATCTGAAGTTCCGGAAAAATTCAAGATTTTTGAAAAAATGGTCGAGAATACGCTCGGCCGCAGAATTAAAACGTTGCGTTCCGACAACGGGCGTGAGTTCTGCAACAACGAAATGGGCACGTATCTTAAAAAAAGAGGGATAGTGCACGAGACGACTGCCCCATACACACCGGAGCAAAACGGAAAAGCGGAGCGGGACAACAGGACAATTGTCGAGAGCGCACGCACGATGCTCTTAGCGAAGAATCTGCCACTGAACTTGTGGGCCGAAGCGGTAAACTGTTCGGTGTACGTATTAAATAGAACCGTGTGGTCGAGCGGTGCCGTAACACCGTTCGAAGGCTGGTTCAAGGAAACGCCGAATCTTAAACATTTAAGAATTTTCGGTTCGGAAGCGTACGTTCACACGCCAAAACAGTTCACTCGTAAATTCGATGCGAGGGCGGAAAAAATGATCTTCGTCGGCTACAAAGAAAATACATCTAACTATCGTTTTCTAAATCCGAAGACGAAGAAAATAATCACTTCACGAGATGTCGTGTTCAACGAGCAGGTCGGAGCGGCGCCGCCTGAGGAAGAAAACAAAGAAGATGAAAATCGCGAGGACATGATTGTTCTCAACCGAAAAACGATGCACAACGAGAGCTCGGAGGACGAAGAAGAAGAGGCGAGTGAAGTCGAGCGCGAAGCTCGAGAGACCGAGCGAGCGAAAGAAAGTTCGAGGGTTCTTCGAAATCGAGCAACGATTCGATCGCCGGAAAGACTTCAGTACAATGCCGACGTCGCGGAATTTATTGTACCGAACACATACAAAGAAGCAATGGCGAGCACAGAAGCCGCGCAGTGGGCAAGTGCGATCCGCGCCGAATTCGAGGCGCACGAGAAAAACAAGACATGGTCGATTGTACAACAAACTCCGGACATGCAACCAATCGACTCAAGATGGGTTTTTCGAATCAAGACGAACACGGATGGATCAACGAATCAATTCAAAGCACGACTATGCGCGAGAGGATTCAAGCAGCGAGAAGGGATCGACTTCAAGGAAACATTCGCTCCCGTGGTGAGATACGACTCCCTGAGAATCCTGCTGGCGATGATTGCAACAAAGGACCTTGAAGTAACGCAATTTGATGTACAAACTGCGTTTCTGTACGGGTCACTCGAAGAAACGATTTATATGGAAGTCCCGGATGGGCTCAAGCCGAAGACGAGATGTGGAAGCGTGCTATGCAAGCTGGAAAAATCACTGTATGGATTGAAGCAGGCGCCAAGATGCTGGAACCAGCGGTTCCTCGAGTTCCTCGGCGAGTTCAATCTGGAAGAAAGTCAAGCAGACAAGTGCGTGTTCGCCGGGAAAATTGGGAAAAGTGTTGTGTACTTAGCGTTGTTCGTAGACGACGGGCTCATTGCATCGGACAGTCTAGAGACGATTAATAAAATAATTCAGCGATTGAAAGAAACGTTTAGCATAACGGTCGCGGATTCAAGCGTATTTGTCGGGCTGCAAATCGATCGCGACCGGGAACGACAAAGTATTACGATACATCAACGAGCGTACGTTGAGAAAATTATAAAAAAATCCGGGATGTCGAGCGCAAAACCGGTGAGCGTGCCGGCGGATCCGCACGCGGCGCTTCCCCCTTTCGATGAAAACAACGACGAAGAATGTAACGTTCCGTATCGCGAGACGGTCGGGTCGCTAGTTTTCTTAGCAACGGTCTCGAGACCGGATATCGCGTTCGCTGTAAACGCCGTGAGCAGGCATTTGAGTAAACACAATGCAACGCATTGGAGAGCTGTAAAGAAAATTTTAGCGTATCTGCAAGGCACCGTCGGTTACGGCATAAAGTACGAACGCGGCGGTAGTAAATTCGAATTGACTGGTTTCTCAGACGCAGACTATGCGGGAGACATCGACACGCGCAGATCTACCACCGGGTACGTCTTCTACCTAGCGAATGGAGCGGTTACGTGGTTGTCACAACGGCAGCGGCTCGTAACGATAAGTACAACAGAGGCGGAGTACGTCGCCGCGTCGACAGCGGCCCGAGAGCTAATATGGATTCGGAACCTACTGTCAGACATCGGGTGTCCATGCGAAAAAGAAACAACGCTGTTCGTCGACAACCAGAGCGCGATTAAGCTAATAAAAAATCCGGTATTTCATCGTCGCACGAAGCACATAGACGTGCACTATCATTTTATACGCGAGAAAGTGGCCGAAAACAAAATAAAAGTCGAGTATGTCCCGTCGGAGGGTCAGTGCGCCGATATATTTACGAAAGCGATTCCTAGAGATCGCTTCAAATAATTGTGTCTCGAGCTGCACATGTCAACGAGCGAGTAGAAACGCGTGAACGGCGGTAGTGTTGAGAGTGTCACGCATTCTCTCGACGAGTGTGCGATTGCTTCTTCCCGAAGCAACTGTACAGCGAGAGAGTCCGCCGAACACGATTCGGGGTGATTCGGGAAAAGTCGGCAGCGAGCGAATCTCGGCAACGAATACGCTCTTAGGAGCCGCGCGTCTCGTTCTCTCTCTCACTTGTAGTCGAGCAAGTCACACGTTCCACGCGAAGTCACCTATCCTAACTTGTAATACCATTATATCTACGTTCAAATAAATATACTTTGCTATATATTGGTGTGAAACTTATTTTCCGTATTTTCTCGGAATTCTGCTGTGTTAACATCTTCTTTGATAAGACGCTCCTGAAGATTTTCTAATGTTTGCCTCGCCTGCTCGACGCTGTCCCACGCGATCTTGAGCATGAGGTATTTCGCACTGAGAATTCCGAGAATTCTCGCCATAATTGTGTCGTCCGATTGTTGCTGACCTATGTCACTCAGCTGACTCGCTAGGTTGATGATGTTCGCCACGTGCTGCATCGCCGTATCCCCGTCGCTCATCTGACACGCGTGAAATCTTTGAAGCAACGACGATTTGTTCGTCGCCGTTTTTTGCTCGTGTATGAGACACAATTTTTCCCACATGTCCTTGGCGTTGGTGTGTGCGAGAACGCTCATCTGTTGCACCTCATCCATCGCTGAGAGCATGATGTATCGCGCAGTTGCATTGTCCTTGACAAACTGCTTCCGTGCCGCCGCATTCGCTTGCTCGTCTGCCGGCATCGTCCGAGTCCCGTCGACCACATCCCACACATCATTCATTAAAAATAATTCGTTTATCTGGGCCTTCCAACCTTGGAAATTCGTTCCGTCAAAGTTTTTGATTCCTTTCGCTGAGATGCCGAACGACATCGCGGATGTAAAAGCACTATCACTCGCGCTCGCTACTGACCACACTCAATAATCCACTATGGCCGCCACCCACGACCACGTGCACTCACTTCGCGAATTTCCGACTCCGAGAAAAAAACCCTTCGATACTCCGACTCGAATTTCTCACGCGCTTGTGCCTGGGCCCATAACCTGATAAAAATTGCAGGCTATTTTATAAGCGATAAAAAAATGGAGCGGGTATCGGGGTAAAAGAATAAAGACGATGAACGGAAATATACAAGGAACTTTATTAACTCTTTGGCATATAGCCCCGACGAGACGACGGTCCGACCTCTTTAACGCTCGGGTCGAGAGAGAACGTGCTCTCGCATGGTCGCATGCGAGAGACCCTTATTCGCAAATTACGAACATTGCCGAGTCGTGTTCGGCTGTACTCGGTAGCGAGCAGGCCGCCAACTCTTTCTAGCTAAAGTGTTCGGCATGCCTCAAACCTTTTATTTTAACAGTACTCTTAAAGAACACTTATAAACAATTATTTATCAAGAAAGTAACAAACACTGAATTTGTCGCTTTAACGAGTTATTCCGTACCGCAAAACTTATCCTCATTTGTGATTAAATAAAATTTTAAAAAATACGATATGATATGATGCTAAATTTGATATTTTTAAGCGACGATAAATATCAATAAAATTTCATTGAAAAACGAAAAAAATTATCGAATTTCTCAAACTTCTCGTCTCCAATACTTGTCTGTTCTATAGAGACAATAACGAGCTGATTCCATGTATTACGAAGAAGAAAAAAATATATATGTCAAATGGTAGAAATGAAATTTGTTATAAGAGGACTGTCAAAGAGCCTTCAAAGTCGAATTTTTCAAGAATTTCATCAATTTGTAAAAAAATATTTCGGAGCTATCCAAGATGACAAATTTTTTATTCGAGTAACGTACTACTTCCTCTTCAATACAAGACAGGAACCAAAAAGATATATTTTTTCGTTCTCGAGATAGCATTTTTTTGCAGCATCCATAAATATCGATAAAATTTCATTGAAAATCACAAAGAATACCAAATTTCTTGAATTTTTCTTCTACAATGATTTTGTTTCCTACAGATAAAATAATGAACTGATTCCATCAATTATGGGGAAGAAAAAAAACACTGAAGGGGAAGGATTTAAAGGGGATATTTGACCTGAATGCTAAATGGTAATCGTATTGGTGTCGGTACATGTTTTGTGTATTTGTTTTATGTTCATTAAAGTCATAATTTAATAAGTCACAAGCCAATAAAACGACTTTACTAGACATGATTTGATTCGTTTAATCAATTTGACAACTTCTACGTGGTGCAATTCGTTATATTTGTCTCGTGTCTCAATATTTGACAATTTATCGTCAAACAAAAAGGAAATATCCGTCGTGAATATTAATAATCAAATGGTACAAAAAAGAAATATTTTTATTCGACGAAGGTTAAACACTATGAATTAATTTACGTAACTGATCAATGTTTTTCCCTCATACGTACTTTCGAAAAGAAACGCAGAGCGCGACGTATAAACATACTTCATCCGTAGCGCATAGCGCGATGTGTAAATACACTCGATACGGAGCGCGTAGCGCGACGTGCACCCCCGTGAGTGCCTTAAAAAATGTCCCTTAGGGACATTTTTCGGGGGGTTTGGGGGGCGGAGCCCACCAACAAGAGCATCTGCGCCCACAGGGCGCTGAGACGCTTGTATTGGCTTAAAACTTATGCCCAGATTTAATGAATCTAAAACAAACACACAAAACATGTACCGACACCAATACGATTACCATTTAGCATTCAGGCCAAATATCCCCTTTAAATCCTTCCCCTTCAGTGTTTTTTTTTCTTCCCCATAATTGATGGAATCAGTTCGTTATTTTATCTGTAGGAAACCAAATCATTGTAGAAGAAAAGTTCAAGAAATTTGCTATTCTTTGTGATTTTCAATTAAATTTTGTCGATATTTATGGATGCTGCAAAAAATGCTATCTCGAGAACGAAAAAATATATCGTCTTGGTTTCTGTCTTGTATTGAAGAGGAAGTAGTACGTTACTCGAATCAAAAATTTGTCATCTTGGATAGCTCCGAAATATTTTTTTACAAATTGATGAAATTTTTGAAAAATTCGACTTTGAAGGCTCTTTGACAGTCCTCTTATAACAAATTTTATTTCTACCATTTGAAATATATTTTTTTCTTCTTCGTAATACATGGAATCAGCTCGTTATTGTCTCTGTAGAACAGACAAGTATTGCAGACGAGAAGTTTGAGAAATTCGATAATTTTTTTCGTTTTTCAATGAAATTTTATTGATATTTATCGTCGCTTAAAAATATCAAATTTAACATCATATCATATCGTATTTTTTTTTTATTTTATTTAATCACAAACGAGGATAAGTTTCTCGGTACGGAATAACTCGTATAATCGACAAATTCAGTGTTTTTGACTTTCTTGATAAATAATTGTTTATAATTGTTCTTTGAGAGTACAATTGTTTTTTTTTGCGAAAAAAAACTTTTCAAGACGTGAGCATATGAAAAAAATTCGTATTTCGACGAAAATTTGAAAAAGTTTGAAAAATAAAAAACGTTGAAAATACGTCGATAGAATAATCATTATCAGTTTTCTTATCAAGTGTAAACGAATAAATCCAGCGAACAAAATTGACAAAGATTTCGAATGTGATGAATCTCCGACGTTCGAAGTGTAAAAAATTAAATTTTTAAACATAGCACACTTTTTATCTGCGCAATAACGCGGAGAGTCAGTTTGTAAATACGATTTCTTTGAGAGGAAAGGATTAGAGCCGGCAATTTGGAAAAATTTGAAAAAACGATTGGTTTTTTGACGAAAATTCGTAAAATTAGTGTTTGCTTAAAAAATTCATATCTCGACAGCGAAAAAAGATTTCGACTCTTGTTTTGGCTTGTTTTGAAGAGGAGAAAATACGTTGCCAGAAAAAGAATTAGCAGTTTTTATTATTAACTGTAAATGAGTAAATCGGGTGAACATAATTGACAAAGATTTCGGCTGCGATGAATCTTCGACGGTCGAAGGATAGAAAATTCTATTTTTTATGATTGCACACTTTTTATCTGCGCTATACCGCGTAGAATCCATTTATATTTACGTAAAATAGGAACAAACATTGAAACGAGATGTCGATTTTTTTTTATTTGAAAATCATCCGGCCACAGATTACGCGCGCCGCGACTTATGTGCATCTGTGTATCGTCTGCTACGAAATTGTCATCTGCTTCCAAAGTTTGACAGATAGAATGAAACGAAAAAATATATACTCGCGATTTTTTTTAGTTCTATTTGGGAAATTGTAATTATTTTGGATATTCGATGAGTCTTTTTTGTGAGTTTACTACCAATTTTTTCAGTGAATACGTGAAATTTATCATTTTTATTACGAATGTGAATAAAATATGGTAAAATATTGCGAATGATTTTTGGTGATAATATATTATTTTCCAAATAAAAAACGCAAACATTTGTAAATCTGTGTATGATATTTCATGCTTTATTTTTCACAACCGAAGTTTTTTTTTTAACACGATGAAAAATGGATTTTTGGCAAATCTAAATAACATAACCTTTAAAGCAAATCTTGTTATAACCACTGTTTTTGAATTATTTTATAATTAAAATTATATTTGTCAGAATGACTCAAAATATGTTGTGTATAGTGCTTTAGATGCAATGAAATATTGTTGCGAAAGAGAAAAGAATTGGTTTCCAGGATTTTTAATTGGAGCACCGTACGGCTATCAGATGTGAGAAAATAATTTTTTTATGGAAAATTGGGATGAATAAATAGTTAGAGATGTAGGATTGTCTCTGAATTTGCTGTGCGTAGTGCTTTTGATAAAACAAAATGATGCTGCGAAGGAGAAAAAAATTGGTTCGCACCATCTAAAGTTACAGTGTGATACGGACGTCCGAGAAGAAAAATTCAGCCAAAAGGTTGTTTTCATTGCACCGCAGGCTAAAAAAAATATTTCTATTCATCGCAGTCACTTCAAAGTAACTACGCATGATGTTGGAGATACATGGAAGCAAATGGTGAAAAATAAAAAATTTTGGAGTATGCGCTGCGGAGTAACCCCTTTGACAGACTTCGAAGAGCAACGGATGGTCATTTTAATAGGCACTCTTTGCCTATTGTTATAGTGAGTGCCTAAAAATCCATTTTTGCTTCGACAAGTGTCCGTACAGTGCTGTAACTTTGGACTGTGCGAAGCAATTTTTCTCTTCTTCGCAGGAATGATGTATCATATCATCACCATTGTGCACATACATTTTGAAGCCCCTGCGAAGTATTTGAATATATGCTTAAGAAAAAAAATCCATTGTTGCTTCGACAAGTATCCGTACGGTGCTGTAACTTTGGACTGTGCGAAGAAATGTTTTCTCTTCTTCGCAGAGGTTATGTATCATATCATCACCATTGTGCACAATCATTTTGAAACTACTGCGAAACCTGTAATGAGGTGTTTTAAATTTTGTTCTGCTAAATGTCCATACGGTGCTCCAATTATGAAGTTTACGAACCTAACTTTTTCTTTTTTGCAGCATTATTTTATTTTATGAAAAGCACTACGCACAGCAAATTCTGAGACATTCTGACTGTTACGTCCAGAAAAAGAATTCGGCACTGAATGGCTGGAGCGGGAATCGAACCCGCGTCTCTACGCTTTCCGGGCGAGTGCTCTTACCACTAAGCTACCCAGCGCCAGCGCGAATGCAATTTCTAGTCGTTAACATATACGAGCGTGAGGCCCCAGACGTAACACTGACATTTCTTAGTATTTTTATTCTTCAATTATTTTTAGTGAGGAATTATTTTAAAAGGTTATATTATTTTAATTTTCCAAAAAACAATTTTTTATCATGTCACAAACGAAAATTTGGTTGCGAAAAATGAAATACGAAATATCACACATTGATTGCCAAATATTAATCCTTTTTATTTCGAAAATAATATACTTGGAACGAATATCATTCACAATATTTTATATACGTTATTCACATTCATAATTAAAATAAAAAATTTCGTGGGTGCACTGAAAACCTGGTTATAATTCTACAAAGAAGAATCATCGAATATCCACAATTATTGCAATTTGTCAAATGAAATTGAAAACAATCGCGGCTATTCATTTTTTTCCATTCACTCTATCTGTCAAACCTTGGAAGCCGACGATAATTCGATAGCAGACGTGATAAAGTTTGCATACGCCGCGACGTTGGTATTCTGTGTCGGGATGATTTCAATCGAAAATAAAAATCTTATTGTTTTCTCATTGTTTAATGTATATAACTTTTAATATTGGGAAACTGCAGTTTACTTTTTTCAAATCTCTAACAATTTTTCGAAACAAAAAAAAATCAATTTTTACCTCGTATGTTTCCAACCACCCTTCTATTTTTATTTCAATTGTTTCAATATACTTATCTCAAAACAAAATAAAACGATAGAAAAATAAAATTTCTCGAATTTCTCGTCTGCAATGTTTTACTCTCCGACAGTGACAATAACCACTGAATTGATTCCATCTATTATAGGGAAGAGAAAAAATGCTTAAAGTGTTATAACCGAATTCTCTTATAGATCGACAGTCCAAGAGTCCTCGCCGTCGAATTCATCGAGAAATTGATTTTTTTTATTTTGGACGCATCCAAGACACTACAACTTTATTTTGAGCAGGGTACTACTTCCTCTTCAATACACGAACCAAGACGATATCTATGTTCGTTCTCGAGTTATAATTTTTTTACAACAATTAATATCAAGCAAATTTAATTGATAATCGTATCAAAAAGCAATTTTTCTTAATATTCAGCTCCAATACTTCGGGTCCTGTCCAGAGGCAATAATAAAATGATTTTATGTATTTTAGGGAAGGAAAAACATTTAAACAGATGCATTTAAAGGGGACATTAGACCTGTTGGTAAATGGTAATGGAGTTCGTGTTGGCAAATATTTGTTGTGTTGTTTTATACTCATTTCATCTGGTATTAAGTTTTAAGCCAATAAAACGACCTTTACTAGATATCATTTGATTCGTTACATTAATTTGATCAAGTTCTACGTGATGCAATTCGTTATATTGTTCGTAAAACAGAAAGGAAATATCAGTTGTGAATAATAATAATCAATTCGTATAGAAACGAAATGTTTATATTCGATGACGGTTAAACTATGAATCAATTTACATAAGTGCTAAATGATTTTCCGCCATACGTTCTTCCGAGATGAAACGCGCAGCGCGACGTATAAACTGTGAGGAGATTTTCCGACTCCAGCACCTCATGGCCCCGACAACCCCATTCCCGCCGCCGGGGCGATAATGGAACGAACCCACGACGAGATCATGATTTTCGCACATCCCGGGGTACCCGCGTAGAAAAAAGTAGTATGGAAAAGCGTCATTACCTGTGTATGGGATTTCGATGGGAAATAGTATGGGGAGTAGTATGGAAAAGGGTTTGGGAGAGGTATGCGTTTTGGGACGGAGCCATATTCACCCCATACGCTTTCCCAGACCCTGTCCTAGCCATCATGTACGACCGCGGGAATCCTGGCGCCATCAATCCTATACGCTTTTCCAGAGTCTCTCCCAGCATAAGGATCCTCGCGCGATTAATCCCATACATAGAATCCCATGTTACGTTTAAATGAAAGAAGAAGAAAAAATAAATTTTGCCAAATGGAAGGAAAAAATGACAAACGAAGAAATATGCGGAAAACTAATTTTTTTCGACGAATATGAGTTTTCCGAGCGAAGTTGAATGCTGTAGTACATAACCGGCCTTTCAATTTCGTTGAAGGTCCCAAAAATATTGTGATGTACTCGAAAAAGCTTGGATAGACAAATTGAAAGATCTATGTGAGATTCAACCAATACTCTACAATATTTTTGGGGCCGACACCGAATTTCAAGCGCCGATTACGTACAGCAGCATTTAACTTTGCTCGGGGAACTCATATCCATCGAAAAAAATTGGTTTCAGGCATATTTTTTTGTTTTTCATTTCTTCCTTCCATTTGATAAAATTAATTTTTCCTTCTTCTTTCGTTTACATATAACATGGGATAACAGATATGGGATTGATTGCGCGAGGTTTCCCCGCTCATATGGGATAGCTGGGGGAGACTCTGGAAAAGCGTACGGGGTGAATATGGCTCCGTCCCAAAACCCATACCGTTCCCAAACCCTTTCCCATACTAGTTCCCATGCGATTTCCCATCGAAATCCCATACACAGGTAAATACGCTTTCCCATACTACTTTTTTCTACGCGGGTACCCGGGCGCCAGGTACTACGTACCGCCGATCAACGATCGGTTTTTAGTTTAGACCCCGAGATGTGCAATAAAGTCCCCGTACGGCGGGGCAAGGCATACGGCACTGAGATTCGGCTAGCTCAGCCCGCCTGGGAGAAGAGTAGAAGGGGGGTGGACGGGAGAGTAACGAAACGTCCGAATTAAATTTCCTATATAATTTATTACGGTGAAAAATATAACTGATGATGGAACAAAAGCAAGAAGTCGATAGATAATGTTAGGTAAGATAACGCAAATGATAATTAGATAATACTGTGGCAAAATTACTGGAGAATCGCAAACGAGTAGGTAATCGGAGATAGATAGTAATGGTAAATCGGTAAAGAAATCTCGTTACGATTCTCGAAAATACTACGTGATACCGGTAAAAGATAACAAGATAATATATTAGCAAAATGACTGGAGAATCGCCAACGAGTAGGTAAAGGTTAGTAAATGATCGGTATAAGCCAGTAACGGAATCTCGTGGCGATGCTCGCAAATTGTAAGATGTAACAGGAGAAAGATAATCGGATAATATGGCGGTAACGTGATCGGATAATCGCCAATGAGTAGGTAAATTATCTTGAAAGGCCGGTATACGCCAGTAAAGAAATCTCATGACGATTCTCGAAATTAAGAAGAAATAATAGCAAAAAGATAATTAGATAATAGTGCAATAACCTGATTGGAGAATCGACAATGAGTAGGTAAAGGATATTGAATGATCGGTACCAGCCAGCAAAGAAATCTCACGTCGATTCTCGCGAATAACAAGGATTAGTAGTAAAAAGATAATGAGATAAGATAACGGTAAAATGATCGGAGAATCACAAACGAGTAGGTAACCGGTGGTAGATAGTCATGACACGCTGATAACGAAGTCTCGTTACGATTCTCACCAACCATACGAAATAACGGCGAAAAGATAATTAGTTAAAATATCGGGAAAAAGATCGGAGAATCGCAAACGAGTAGGTAACTGGCGATAGTTAGTAAAATTAAGTAGGTAAAGAATATTCGGCCGGAATGTATCATCGTAAAACGTGAAGATTGGTACAATAAAGGTGGTAAAAAATTAAAGATATTGTAGATAATTCCGGAGATAGTATTCGATAACCGGGTAGGTAGTAGAGTACGCAGGTCGGTAACGATACGGTAGATAGCGAACATCGGTAGTGGGTAATATAGGTAGTGGTAGAAAATCAGATAGTCAGTAGGTAGTAAACCAATGCTAAAGACTACCCGCAAAGTGATTAATTCGATAAACAACCAAACAACAACGAATAAGAATGCGAATCAAGATTCGCAAGGCGCGTTACGTCTGCCAGGATGGTAAACGGGATAAAATAATAACCGAACGTACTCACAAGAATATTCACCAACAGATAAATCCGTCAATCACATATGACACTAAATTCACGAAATAAACTTTCGACCAGAGTCGAGCCGACCGGGTCTCTCACGCGGAGCATTAACAACCAACGGGGTCGTTTAACACAGCCAAACAAAAAAAAATTAATACGCGAACCGATTCGCCAAAACTAATAATCACTCATATTGACACGGGGAGCCTCGAGCTCACCTGTTACAGCGGTTAGCAAAGAGACGAGGTGATGCTCAATCGCCGGTGCCTCCAGCACTAATAATTTGCGTCGTTACACCGATAGACGCGACCCGTTGTCTCTCTCCCCCAATTCTCACGCAATACCTTTGCTCGCCGTGTGCAAAGGAATTCTTAGAATTCGGCGAGTCGTCCAGCGTATTGCTAGGTACTATAGCTTGTTGACGACGTTACGCACGTAGGCAAGGTACAAGGGGAAAACAACGAATAAAAACAATGTTAGGGTATCGATACCGGCCGAACACGTGTTCGCGCGCGAAGTACAGTCGGAGTGTTACGTCCTGACGTAACTCTCATAATTTTTCATTAATAACAGTTTTTCGCAACTCATTTTTCTGCTTATTTTCTTACTATATGCAAACCTTTCTCCTTCCAAAACAATTCATACATCTCATGGAAAATCCAAATATCACTCATCCTCATAAAAATCACGAGAAGAAATGATTTCTCTCATCAATCGTTGAACGATACTTTAGGAATGATTTTCCATTGGGAAAAATTTGTCCAGGAAGGTTAAAATAGTCAGCATGTAAAGTTAAAAACAGGGTAAAAGATAGATGATAAAATTATCTACCACACGAGCTAGATGCGGACAGAGGTCTCAATCCCCCTCGACACACGCACTACCCTCGGTGAAACAGCGAACTCCGCTGCCGACGTCGGTACAATCGACTACTGCATCGACTCAAGGAGTATAGATCTAAGCTTTTACCCTGCGGCCAGACCATTAAAGTTTTTCTAACTGAAGGTCAAAACGGGCCTCCAACGTAAAAAGGGGAACCTACATTACCTTATGTATGGAAATTAACCCCGGCTACCGAAATAGTTTCAGTATTTCGATACCGAACAGCATTGCATAATATTTCTGAATATACGAGTCACGCGATTGAGAGTCAGAATATCCCCCACATCATCCAACCACCCATGATTATAATGACATAATTTTCTTTAATCACGATCCTAAAAGAAATACGGTTTCATACTCCCACACGCTTTCTAATTTAACGCTAATTTAATGAAGATGACCATTTTAAAAATCTTCGCAATTAAATTATAAATTACGGTATCAAATGAATCAAAGATGGTAAAATTGTCCAGAATTACAGGAAGAATAATCGATGCAACTTATTGGCAAACGCTATTAATGCCATGAAAATATTAATAAATTCAAAACAACAAAATTATTTTTGAACTTAGAAGTGCTATTCGATACTAGTTAAGAGTAAAATATCATTTATGACAAGAAATCAAATATTATCATACAAAGGCTGATTAGTCAAATCACGCAAAGCCACGGAAAATAGTCGAGACGAATAAACGTCTGTGATTTCGTGAAACACGTGCAGTCACCATAATGTTTGATAACACAATATGTAACGGTGAAGGAAAGGCAAAGATGGTCAAAATTTGAGAAATAACAAACGAGTGACACAGAAAATTTACATTACTAAAGCTAAACATTTCAAGGAAGAGAGTCGTAAATCATTTCCGAACCGCCAAACCGAGTTGCGGTAGCGCGGGATGCAACACAAGTATGCCTCGACGATGAGTCACGAAGGCAAGGCGGCTCAACCACCGAGCGCGAAGACGCAATTCCGTCGAGAAAAGGGACATACCTCGCGCAGAAGAAATGCCTCCCTACGATCGGGAGAATGAAATAATGATATTTTAATATAACTATTATCCTTCCGATAATGTTCACCGTATAAGTTGGTATTAGGAGTAAAAATGTACTCCTGGAATTTCATTTTCTCGGCTCATGGTGGACAAATTTATAAATCAGTCAATATATCAAATTAATCAGGAATAATTCCTTATTCTTATGTCGCAACTATTTTTTCCAAAATTTATGGAAAAAGTCGTAACGTGAGCAACTACAAAGTACAGGTAGCAGGAAAACGTACGTCGCATACAGTTGACTCGGTCCCCCCCCCCCCCCCCCCATTTATAGTATAAAAATAAACATCGCAGGTTATATCAAAATGTTCAGGAACATTCCACCTTTAACATGGAATTGTTAATTTATCGATATTATTTAACATTCGACCAGAATTCACTTTCAAAGACAGAAAATAAGTCGGAATCGGCAAACTGTAAGGATAATAAAAGGGGCCCGGGCAAGAAACGAGTTGCGTAAGCTAAGCTGCATAGCGTCAAAGTTAGTTCACGACGATAGGGGAAGGTCTAGCAGGTACACCGAAAGAGGGGAGTCATACAGCTCGCCCGGGCAACGGAACAGTAGTTCCGGAATGACCATATAAGGGAATAAGACGATCGTACGACGTTGTTACCGGGCACGCGCAATAGTTGCTGCACGCCTCTTAGGGGGGCAACGCCCAAAGATATCGGGCCGGTTATGCTACCGATACCTCGGATATTTAGGAAGATGCTGATATTTTATAATGAAATAATTTGCACAAGAGCCGAGAAATATTTTTACCCTTCAGGTATATAATAATTTGACACCCAAACGATGACAATGTTACGAAATTATTATTAATAAAATATACATATCTCTCGACTCTTACCACCGTCCTCGGAATACGAAGACATACCGGAGAATTTTACAAACAGCAACTATCAGTTGATTTTCTCTCTCTCCTATGTTAAACATATCAAATCTTAATTATTTTAAGTAATTTGTTTGCGAATTATTAATATTAAAATTACAAATAACTCAGGCAAATAATTATACATAAGAAAGGAAAGGGAATTCAATAGAAACGGGATAAATTTACAATCATCTCGCAATACGAATATTCCAGAAATACTGGAATCTCGAGCAAGCCGAGAGGAGAATAGCGAAGGGGCAACGTTACTCATCGGGGGAGCAGAATGCCCGGTATACATGAGGGCCTGAGATATTTTTCTTTGAATAAATTTGAATATTACGAGAATGAGAATTACGTAAGTACAATTTAATTCAATTTCTTCAATATTTCTATAATTAGAAGTGTGTATAATATCCTCTGTCACTCTAACTCCCCGATAATTCGCCTAGCCGTCGCCAGACATCATGTACATTACTCACAGAACATCATTCAGGTTACCAGATCGTTTGTACCGCGTTGAGATATTTCGACAAAATTAAAATCACCTATGATCCGCATTCTATTCACGCGACAGTTAAGATATTTCGTAATACTTCTCAGACAAGTCAACGAATAGCATTCCAAGCTCTATCCTTCGTAAATTTCCTCACGGTTAGACTAGAAAATGGGCAGTTGCGCCGATAATTGATCCCAGGAGTGGTAGAGGAAGGAGAGATCTCTCTTGACCAGCGCGTACTCAATCGTACTCGACGCAACCACGCGTTAAAAATTAGGGTGAAAAGAGAAACATCTACATTTTTGACGTAACAGGAGCTCCAAATACAACA
Organism: Cryptus viduatorius; assembly: GCA_964006125.1. Classification (NCBI taxonomy): domain Eukaryota; kingdom Metazoa; phylum Arthropoda; class Insecta; order Hymenoptera; family Ichneumonidae; genus Cryptus; species Cryptus viduatorius. Next base: position 2,394,647 of record OZ023221.1, read on the forward strand.
AAATAATTTAAAGAATTACCGAGACTCTTTCTCGAAGGACCCGACAATGGATGATGTCATCGGGGGGAGACCTCCCTCGCGAGAGTGAGGCGTCCCTCCTCCTCGCGGTGGGTCCACGCGATAATAATGATGAACTGCACCCCGCTGCACCCTTTCCATTCGAGTCCCATTGGCGAGACGCCGCTTCTCACGGACCGCGAGACCCGAAATTCTTTTAGGATGGCTCAGCGTATAGCTGATACGTCGGGAGTGAATCGGCGACTCAGTATTTTGGTCAATGTACCATAATCACTCCGGCATCCATTTCCACGAATAGGGATGTTCGTTATTCGTTTTTAATAATTTTGAAACGTCTTTTCGGATTCTCGTGAATCAACAGTAACGGTACGGCGCGCTCAACGCGCCGACACCGGCATCGAACCCTTACGATAATAATTTTGTACCGGACTATCTAACAGGAGCGTTTGGCATCGAAACAAAGGTGAATATTCCCGGAGTTTCCAAGAATTCGCTGAAGGCGTCAAAGACCAACAAAAATAATAATATTCGAATTGGAGAAATAACGCGAGTCTGCCGACACGAATAATAACTTTGCGAGGTAGCGATAAATTCTGTAGGTAGTAATAATAATCAGATACTAGGTAAAGTTGGTAGAAAAGCAAATGGTGAGAGATAATGTCGGTAGTAATGTTAGGTAAATAATAGATAAAGTAGGTAGTAATTCTAGATAGGTAACAAAATAATAAAGCGATAAAGGAGTTAATAAATAAAAATTATAATACGGAAGGTTGAGTTCTGGACGCACGACTCGATGGGTGACGTCTCATGGGTCGTAAAGCCGACCCACTGCCCATTGCCCCCTCCATACAGGTGGCGGGGCAGAATGTCACGTCACAAAACATATTCGATATGCAGCGCATAACGCAAAGTGTAATCATACTCGATACGGAGCGCGTAGCGCGACGTGTATTCTTGTGAGCGCCTTAAAAAATGTCCCAAAGGGACATTTTTCGGGGGGTTTGGGGGGCGGAGCCCGCCAACAAGAGCCTCTGCGCCCGTAGGGCGCTGAGGCGCTTGTTTACGACTTTAGCCCACGGTTTAGTACTATTGTGTAGCCACTGAAGAGCAGCATCGACTTCATCATTGCGGCCATTGTTGCTGTGACTATTATCAATATCTGTAACAAGCAATAACAAAAAAATTACGCCCAGTTAAATGACTAAGAAGTGTGTTACCATAATAAGATATAAAAATACCATCAGATCTTTCAACAGATTCTTCGACCGTCAGCAACCCGCACTTCGTGAATATTCTTCGTTGGTTATAGTATCGCCGCACTAATCTACCCGTTGCGATTTTGCTCTTATTTCTGCAGTGTACATCGATATATGTTTCCTAATGTAAAATAAAAACACAACGTTTGTCATATTTAACGTATCGTATTGTATACATATCGTTTGCCGTATCTCTTAATGATTCGCTCAAATTTTCTTATTAGGAAATGTAGCGTCGAATATCATATACCTCACATTCCGTTGGAAATGCTGTAACTATTTCTTTAGCTAGGCTTTTGCATCGATCTCCCGAAATTCTCGACAACAAACGGCAATCGGCATCAACGTTTAACGACAATCTCAAATCACGATCTGCTACTTAAAACACGATTTCCAGTAAACTGTGGCAATATGATCCTTAAAGGACTAAAAGCTATACCAATTACAGTACCCGTTTGTATTTTTACAAATGATCACCTCTTTTTGTAGTCGGGTGTTAGTTCCTTCGAAATAAAGTGCTCCGTTAGCTGATTACGGAAGTTGTCATCGAGAGCATTATTAATCGCGTACCATGATAGAATGACTTTTCCTTCTGGGGTAAAATCGAGAATTTCTTCTACAGCCTGGACGACATTAATTACATTTAAAAAACAGTCAGCCATTCAAAAGTTTGTGTTCATAATTTTTGCGTACGGTAAGTGAATCCCGAGCGCGTTTTTCCGGTATATCGCAACCTCCGTCGTTAGAAGTATGTTTCACACCGTTCTTTCTCAGAGATTCTAAGCTTTTCGCTACGCTATCTTCTATTGCTAAATTGGGACTTGTATTCGCGATGATTTGGTCAATAAAACTTGGGAGATCTGTCGGCACATCCAGAACGATCATCCCATTTTCAGTTAGATAACTAACTGTAAAATAGAAACAACTGCTACAAATACGCTTTTTGGAGTTTGATGAATGTAACAACGAATTTTTGAACGTGATGAACGAATAATTAACAGCGCGCATAAAACAATTATACCATTTCATTGATTAGTACATGCAGCTCGTAGTGTTAACAGAAGTGCCCATATAGGTAGATGTATAAAGTTCTTACCATCCGAAAGAGCAATAGATGACGTCTCCGCGACCTATAAAGCAATTTTAATTGCATAATTTATACGTGACACCATAACGAAACAAAGTACGAAAGTACAGCAAAGTACAAAAAAATATATAAAACATGAACCTCTGTTATTTGTATACTCTTCTGATGATGATACTCGTTGTATCGAGAATTAAACTTCAACCTCGGTCCGTCTTTGGGAAGAAGACGCGTTATTGTTCTCGGAGTCAGCAATGTAAATGAATCGTCGTCGATTTCTTCATCTACAGTTAATACCATTGTTTGATTGACTGTCTTATATCAATAATTACATTCTCCCGGGATTACGCGTAGAAATTACCAATATTCGTGTCAAATCAAATTAAAAAAATTGCTGCGTCTTCTACATATATTTTCATAGTTCACTCGGGCAGTGTGATTGTATTTTCCATACGCGTCCTTCGCCCACGTGTAGAGCACAGAAAGCCTTATAATGTAAGTTTAATTCGGGAAAAATTCTGATATTTAATCAGCTATACGAACTCATTCACTTATCACTAATTATTTACTTCACAATTCGATAAACTTACCTGTGAAACGTTTGATATCATCGTCTGTCAGACCCCAAGCGTGTAGTCGATCACACAGCTCGTTACTCAACGTGCTCATGGTACCAGTAGGCGAATGAACAATGAGATTGGAACTTCTATACAACTACCAATCACTCATAGTTATTATTTGGCGTTCGACCTGCTTATCTGTGCGCGTTTGTGTGTACTATCGCGCTTTCGTTTCGGAGCAGCGACGAGCTCGAGCCCCCGCCGCGCGGCTTCGTGTGAAATGAAAACAAACAGACGTATGAAAACAATTCCTTAAGCGAGTAAATGATAATAAAAACTGAAGTGCGAATCGTTTTCACATTTCGATAACTTATTTAAATTTCAAACTCTTACAATTGAAAATATAAAGAAATATTGAAATATAGAATATGGTGTGATATGTGAAAATATTCTGTCTATAAGAAACTAATAGAACAATATACGAATCTACAACTCGGGTAATATTGCCCATCGTTACAGACGTAAAATAATAGCAAACTTATTTTGTTCTCGTAGCAAAAGAAGTTGCTGCAGTAGCAAGATAAATGTGTCGTTATAGCAAATTCCATTTCTACTGCGTAACAATTTGTTTGTTATTCAAACTTATGATTTTGCTGTGGGAACAATGTGATTGTTAGCAAAAATTATTTTGTTATAATAGCTAATCTTTTTTTCTCCGTGCGTATGGACATTTAGTGGAACAAAATTGAATTTTTATTTTGGAACAACTCATTAAAGGCTTTGCAGTAGTTTCAAAATGATTGTGCACAATGGTCATGATATGATACATCACCTCTGCGAAGAAGAGAAAAATTGCTTCGCACAGTCCAAAGTGACAGCACCTTGTCAATGGACAGATACTAGTCAAAGAAAAAATGGATTTTTTTTGTTAGGCAAATATTCAAATGCTTCACAGAGGCTTCAAAATATATGTGCACAATAGTGATGATATGATACATCATTTCTGTGAAGAAGAGAAAAATTGCTTTGCACAGTCCAAAGTTACAGCACAGTACGGTCGAAGTAAAAATGGATTTTTTTTGTTAAGCAAATATTCAAATGATTCGCAGGGGCTTCAAAATGTATGTGCACAATGGTGATGATATGATACATTATTCCTGCGAAGAAGAGAAAAATTGCTTTGCACAGTCCAAAGTGACAGCACCGGACAAATACTTGTCGAAGCAAAAATTGATTTTTTTTGTTAAGCAAATATTCACATGCTTCGCAGGGGCTTCAAAATATATGTGCACAATAGTGATGATATGATACATTATTCCTGCGAAGAAGAGAAAAATTGCTTCGCACAGTCCAAGGTTACAGAACCGTACGGACACTTATCAAAGCAAAAATGGATTTTTTTTGTTAAGCAAATATTCAAATGCTGTGCAGGGGCTTCAAAATGTATGTGCACAATGGTGATGATACGATACATTATTCCTGCGAAGAAGAGAAAAATTGGTACGTACAGTCCAAAGTTACGGCACCGTACGGACACTTGTTGAAGCAAAAATGGATTTTTTTTTGTTAAGCAAATATTCAAATGCTTCGCAGGGGCTTCAAAATGTATGTGCACAATAGTGATGATATGATACATCATTGCTGCGAAGAAGAGAAGAATTGCTTCGAACAGTCCAAAGTTACTCTGTGATACGGACGTTTAAGAAGATAATTTCAGTAATAAAGGTAGGCGAAAAAAAATATATCCAGTCATTGGAGTCACTTCAAATTAACTACGCATGATGTTAGAGGCACACCGAAGTAAATGCTGAAATACTACATTTTTTGGAGCATACGCTGTGCAGAATACCCATCAAAAGCTGTGTGAAGAGGCTTCGCTTGTTATTTTAATAGGCACTCCTTGCCTATTGTGATAGTGAGTTGTTGCTATGCGAGTGTCTATTTGTATATCTATTCGGTATAAAATTCTGGTACAGTAACGAGAAGATGAGGTGATGCTACCGATCTCATCCATGATTGGTCCGTGATCTTAAGTCCTTCTTTTAGGCGTCATTCGTTTATCGGGCCCCGCGCCGTGGGTGACGGGGTGGGGTATCGAAAAGTAAAAGGGAACCAACGAGATCACGTAGGCATCGATCCCCTCCATTTCTCGTTTCGTTTTCCGGGAAGTCATTACCAGAAAGATTCTTGTTCGTATGCAGCCTTTTATGGCTAAATACTTTATATGTAAAAAGGTCGCCAGAGTTCCAATCGGACTCGAATTCGAACGGAACGGAACGAATCGAACGGAACGAATCGAATCGAATCGAATCGGAACGAATTTCGTCAACTGTCTAGACAAATAAAACCGGTATTGAACAGTGAAAATACGCTCTCTTATGTCTTCTGAATTTTATACGTATTACGTGAATTATAAAATTTGTAGTTTCTCGTGAGACTCTTATAACCAGGACTCGCTTATTCCTAATAGAAATAAATATAATAATGAAATATAATAATGAATATCATTGATGTAGAACGTAATCTTTTTATCGGGAACTAATTATTTAGTACTTGATTAGATTGTACTCGTGTGCTTGGATAGTAACGCTAAAAGAAGTATAATTCTATATTATTAATAAAAGTAATAAAAGAAAAGAAATAAATCTTTTCCATGGTAATTCGTCCAATGGCATGCCATGGAAAAGAATTTCCTCGGCAAATGCTTTACCGTTACCTCCTTCAGTCATTTGTTTAAACAAATGGCGAACCAGTTGTCCACGGCTAAGAATTTCTCGAAGGGTAAACTAAATTAATAGGGTACGTGTAGTCATTTCTTTACAGTCGGAGAGTTTATGGCAAAGTTTCTGCCTGTTGCGAGAGGACTCTTTTTTGTTACTCGGCGGTTTTGTACCTGAACTGTCGAACGCAAAACGTTGTATAATTTTCATAAGGTGAAAAGACCTTTTCGTTCTTATGATGGTATCACTCTCCGTGTATTTACAACTACGTACTTAATTAATAGCATAAGGATAAACACAGGCGTTCAAGAGAGCAAATCCTGTGGGTGAATCGGCTATTATTATTTCTTTTTAAATGGACTATATTCTCAGTTTCGTTCGTCTATTTATCATTACTTTATTTTTTCTTCTTCAGAAGTGTGACCTCGCTTTTTTTGTATTGTTTTTCGATGAGTTATAATGAGAGGAATCCGTGGTTTGCTATGAGAACTGTCGATTTATTCGGCCTTCACTTGCCGCGGCCGGGGTCTTCGGCTGGCAAAGCTCACGACGTTTAATTTTGTTGGGCGCCAACCAGTGATAACTTGCGAAGTATTTAACTAAATATTTTGAGGATCTCGGGGGGTTCCGTTGGGGACCCAATTGAATTTTTTCGAATACAGAGAACCATTAGAATTGTGAATTTTACTTACGTCGACTTTTCCTCGACAAAACCAAATTTCGCTTACTCGAAGACGAAATCCAAGGTATTCCCGGTACTTTGACAAATTAACGTTTCAACACCAACACACAGACAATTGAAACAATAAATTTAATTTGACGAAATAATTGTTGAGATATGAGTTCTGCGCGTTACTGTACAACAACATGTTTTTAGCACGAGCTATACGTACGCTGATCGTCAAGCGACAGCATGCGCGCGTCGCGTTTTTGCGTCGTTGCTCATGTCGGGAAAACTCGGGTTCTTCCGTAAACTGTGCGTCGGTAGTCGAGCGTCACGTCCGTCTAGTCGTACAAGTACACGCGTCGCTACAGCAACGTTGCTGTTCATCTCCGATTAAATAAAGACTACTCCATTTCACACATCGTGCGAGAACATTTATTTATTGCCACCGACTTCCTCCTCCATAATTTCCTGGCCAAAACGCAACAATAATTAATACAATTATCCACCGATATTCAATAATTAATCAATAGACGATAAATTTGACAATGATTATCGACGCCTCGAAGACCACTTCCTTGCTCAAGCGCAATCAATCGGGAAGTGTTCCACCGTTAATTACGGTGATCAGCCTATCCTCCTCTTTTCGGGAAACGTTCGTCTATTTGTCGAAATTCAGCACTATGGTGATTGGCTGATATGTCGCGATAAGGTACGTGATTCGACGAAGTGGGCTTCGAGGCTAGAGTACACATGGTTATAGTGATCGGTATGATTTCGAATGTTTCGACGGTACTAATGTTGCGACGATATATTATTTCGACTATACTCTATCCTAACGGCTACTTTCGGCATTCGAGGTGTCGATCGCGTTAAATGTTGTCAAGAGCGAACCTCCTGTTATAACTAATTATTTAAGGATTAATTAATTACAATTTAATAGAAGATAATTCCTTCTTCCTGCTAAAATCATGATCATGAGCCCCGTGTCTTTTGTTTAGCTTGTGGAGTTTGGTTCAACTAGAACACTGTTTAAAGCGTTTCCCTTAACGAGGATAACTTGTCGACCCGATTCTATGTATCTAAAACCCGAAGGTTTTAATCGACTGTCTGTAGATTCTTCCCTGAATGGTTTTGAGCCATGGTAAAATAGATTTAATGATCTACGAGGAGGTAGTCGATATTGATACTAGTAGGTCCCCATGGTAACTGTCAGCGGGCCGCGTTTCTTTTAATTCTTTTTTGGGACGCCAGGGGAGCGCTCAGGAGAGGGGTCAGAGACCGCCTTTCTCGACCTCCGCCTGTGAGGCCCGGATCTGTTTTATCTTGTTTCATCGGTATAGACTCGCTAAGGTAGGACACCGAGTTTAATGAAACTCTGGGCTAGCTCGACACTGATTAAGCAGTAGGTAAAATAGATATTGTTAATGAAGAATTTTTAGATCGGATTCCCCTTTTTAGGCACTCACTATAACAATAGGCAAAGATTGCCTATTAAGATGACCAGCGGGGCCTCCTCACACAGCTTTCGATGGGGATTTTGCACACCGTATGCTCCAAAAAATGTAGTTTTTCAGCATTTACTTCGGTGTACCTCCAACATCATGCGTAATTAATTTGAAGTGACTGCAATGACTGGAAATATTTTTTTTTGCCTGGGGTTTAATAAAGATACCTTCATTACTGAATTTATCTTCTTAGACGTCCATATCACAGTGTGACTTTGGACAGTGCGAAGCAATTTTTCTCTTCTTCACAGGAATGATGTATCATATCTTCTCCATTGTACACATACATTTTGAAGTCCCTGCGAAGCATTTAAATATTTGCTTAACAAAAAAAATCCATTTTTGCTTCGACAAGTGTCCGTACAGTGCTGTAACTTTGGACTGTGCGAAGCAATTTTTCTCTTCTTCGCAGGGATGATGTATATCATCACCATTGAGCACAATCATTTTGAAACTACTGCGAAGCCTTTAATGAGTTGTTCTAAAGTAAAAATTCAATTTTGTTCCGCTAAATGTACATACAGTGCTCCAATTATGAAGTCTACAAACCAATTTTTTTCTTTTTCACAGCATTATTTTATTTTATCGAAAGCACTATGCACAGCAAATTTGAAGACATACGGACATTTCTTAATATCTTTATTCTACAATTATTTTTAGTGAGGAATTATTTTAAAGGTTATGTTGTTACGTCACGCACTTTTTGGGAACTCTTTTCGCGAAACTTGCGCTGCTCTTCGACCGCACCGAGAGAGGCTGCACGCGTACACTCGCGAGGAGACGGAAAGACTGAGGGAAATAAAGGAAAAAGCCAAAATCGCTGTGTGTGGGAATCGCAGACAGAGGACCATTGACTGGAGAAAATCTAACAAACTTCCAAAAGCGACATCGTCGAGACGAAGTCGTAAAATAATTCTGTCTTCAAAGACATGAAAAAAAAAATCAACATCCTCAATAGGTTCGAGTTACTCGAGCATTCCAACGTTTTGTTTGAAGATATAGGACCACGGCTCGATCACCAAAAGCTGAGCACGTAGCCTCGACACCATGCTGTGAAGAAAATTCACTAACACCAGCAAGAAACGCCAGCTCATGTACCTGGGCCAGTCAACATCGAAGGTATTAGGCTGTTGCTAAGGCAGCAAGGCGCTGTCCGCCGAAACTCACCAACACCATGACCCATCGAGGCTCATAGACACGAGCGCTTCATGGCATCGAAATTCACCAACACCATGAAGCATCGAGGCTCATAGACACGAGCGCTCGATGACTCCGTACCCCACCAACACCACGACGTAGCGAGGCTCATGGACACGAGCGCTCGACGACTCCGAAGACGACCAACACCTCGGAGCTGCGATATCGACAGCTTCACCCCCAACCACTATGCATAGGGCCCAGTGAGTTGAAAAAACTTCCGTTCTCCTCCGACGAGTGCAGCACCTCTCGGGCATCGTTCACAGCCACCCCCGCGAACAATAAGAGATTCCCGAATGTCGCGAATTTGACAATTAGATAATTTCCGATAGAATCACGCATGTATATGAATATTAGTCAGTTCGTCATCGATATTCAAACTTTGTAATCATATTATTTTTTTATATATTTTCATGTATTTCCCCGGCTATACTTTATTGCTAGGGGTAGGTCAGGTATTTGCGCGTTACTCAGGTAACCATCATAAACCTTCTGGTCTTTTCCCATCATAAAAAGCTATTCGGAAAAAACACCGAATTATATTATTTACGCCTTCAGCAATATCTCGCATTACTCAGAGACTAAACATTTAAACGCAAAATATCTTGCAAACCGATATTGCTTCAAAGATAAATAGTTCAATTTACGATATTTACCAGCGACGAAAGAAGAATATCGAGTTACATATGAAGTGTTTTTTTTTTCAACAACCACCTCCGAGAAGTTTCTTCTAAATATTTGGTTGAAATAAATAAAGATAAGTGGTGCTCGTTCGAAGAAGCGATTCTATTCAGCTCGCTGATTTGTCACGGTTCCTAGAAAGAAAGAAAGGAGAAGACTCTGTGCTGGGAAAGAACAGAGGATTGCACGTTGTTGCTATGTCGCCACGACGGAGAAAGCCTCTGTACCAGCATACTTTTTAGGTAGGATAGAAGAAGAAGCGACCACGTGAGCGTGGCTGGTACGAACAAGGGAAGTCAAGAGCCACCCCAAAGGGGAGGTAGCGCTGTTGGCTAGCTCGCGGGCCAGCTACGGTACACGTGAGCGTACCGAGAGAGTAGGGGATGGGTGAACCACCCGCACAATGCATAGAGCGAACGAGAAGGCCCACCACTCATCGATAGCCGAACTTTTCTCAACCAATAGGAAGAGCACCATAAAAGAGCACCATAAACCAATAGGAAGAGAGCCATAAAAATCAAGAGACAAATGCAATTCTTAACCAAGAGTAGGGATAAAGAAAGAGAGAATAACCGAATAATAATTATTAACAATCGTTAATAATAACCAATTTTCCATGTTTTACAATAGCTAAACTTCACAATTGTCGTAAAAGTTTAACCCGAAATTTGTTAATTTGACAAATGGAAAGGTTAAACAAATTAATTAATTAATTTAATTAATTCACCATTTTATCTTGAAAGCCAACGAAAAACCATTAAGAATGAATACCAGAACACCCTGGTTATTATGAAATTTATATTGAATTTAAAATCAATTTAATTAAATCTGTCAAATCGATATCGATCGATATTCCACATATTATAGTAAAAACCGAATGAAAATGAATGTAATAGGGTGAAGAATGAGAGCGAAATATCAATAGAGTTCATTTTAATATTTTTGGGTTTGATAATTAATTAATTCTTTATCAAGAAAATTTTCATTTTTATCAAGTATTAAAATCCGTAATTTTCCACCTAGAAAGGTGATTCAAATTCGAGACACTTCCAAAATGAATAAAAAGAATAAATTGTTAATTAACAAATCCAAAATCAATCTGGAAAGAGTTAATTAGAATAATTATCGATAATCGACATCCAATAGAAAGAGAACAAGGGAGGCGTGGAAAATCACGCCTCGACCGAAGACGTTGCCCCTTCCACCACGGTCTATGTCAAGACTATGTAAACTGTGCCCTTTATGGAGGGCCATGTCATATACTGTACTGCCATACTGCTACTCACGCTTTTTCACTCATTACTCCTCCGGAAGTCAACCGTTACTCTGTTCGCGGCAATTTTTTGTGAAAGACTTAGAAGTTTTTTTTCAAGTCTTATTCTTCGTTTTGAGCTTGTGAAATTGTATCAAGTTTTGTTTCACTATTAACTTCAAGTGAAGTTAATAGAATAAAAACTCTGTGTTCAATTTTGTGTGTTCTGTGTTCTTCGTGAAAAATCCTTCGACCGTTCGGCAATTTTCTCGTCACGCCGAGGGTATTGACCAGCGATCAACCGTCAACCTACGACCACCAGCAACCTCTTCGTACTTCTTGTCCTCCGGATATTTTTTTGTTCTTTGGTAAGTCTTATTTTTCCTAACTTTGTGATTTTTCCCTCAACCCTTCCACTCCATTTAAAAGTTTAAGAGATGTACGCATCTCAGATTATTATCGCCCTTCTGGCAATTATAGTGATTGTGTTAATTTTTATTCTTTTGTGCGGAATCTCCATTAAAATCACCGTTAATATTCGCGATTCTAGAGTCACTCGTGAAACCCCTGTAGTACACTCGGGTGTACGAATTTATCCAGTGTCTACCGCGCGTCGAGTCACTCAAATTAATCGGCGAGTTTAGTTAATTTTTCAATATCGCGATGAACTCCCCTTTGATTGTCGTGATTATCCTTAGTTGTTTTCTCATAGTTTCTATAATAGCCGCGATAGTTTGGTATCTCGGCGCTTTCCGTTCCGTTACCCCGCAAGAAGTCGTTGCAGCACCTAGTGCTCCCCTTGAATATTTTTGCCCTTATTGTCACGATGTCCACCCTATCAACGAAAACGTTTAGATACCCCTTTGTTCCCATTTCGCGAATGAACTCTAGCCTCTTCCCGAGCAATTTTCCGCGAGGTTAGGCTCAAAACGAGGCACCTGCGAATCGTAGCCGCTTCGATAACGAGTAAATTGATTAAGTTCATTGACCGAGATGAGGCCGGCTCCTCACGTAAATTCACGATTCGCGACGTAACAATGTTATTTTTATTTTCCAAAAAACAGTTTTTTATCATGTCAAAAAAGAAAATTTTGTTGCGAAAAATAAAACACGAGATATCACACATTAATTGGTAAATATTAGTCCTTTTTATTGTGAAAATAAAATATTTTGAACGAATATCATTCACAATATTTTACAATACGTTATTGACATTCATAATAAAAAAAAAAAAAATTCGCGGGAGCACTTAAAACTTGATTATAATTTCACAAAGAAGAATCATCGAATATCCAAAATTATTGCAATTTTCCAATAAAATTGAAAACAATCGCGATCATTTATTTTTTTCCATTCATTCTCTCTGTCAAACCTTGGAAGCTGACAATAATTTCATACCAGACGTGATAAAGTTCGCATACGCCGCGACGTTGGTATTCGGTGGCGGGATGATTTGAATTGAAAAAAAAAAAATCTCATTGTAAAAAAAATTTTAATGTATATTACTTTAAATATTGGGAAACTGCAATTTAATTTTTTCAAATCTCTAACAACTTTTCGAAACAAAAAAATTCAAATTTTACCTCATATTTTTCTACCCACCCTTCTTTTTTTTTCAATTGTTTCAATATACCTATCTCAAAACAAAATAAAAGGATAAAAAAATAAAATTTCTCGAATTTCTCGTCTCCAATGTTTTACTCTCAGACAGCGACAATAACGAAATGATTCTGTCTATTATAGGGAAGAAAAAAATGCTTAAAGTGTTATAACCAAATTCTCTTATACATCGACAGTCAAAGAGCCCTCGCCGTCGAATTCATCGAGTAATTGAATTTTTTAAAATTATTTTGGACGCATCCAAGACACTGCAACTTTTTATTTGAGCTACGTACTACTTCCTCTTCAATACACGATAAGAACCAAGACGATATCTATGTTCGTTCTCGAGTTATAATTTTTTTGCTACAGCGATTAATATCGAGTAAATTTCATTGCAAATCGTAACAAAAAGCAAATTTTTTGTATATTTGGCTCCAATACTTCGGCTCCTGTCCAGAGGCAATAATAAAGATATTCCATGTATTTTAGGGAAGGAAAAAACATTTAAAGGGATGCATTTAAAGTGGACATTAGACCCGAATGGTAAATGGTAATAGTGTTCGTGTTGGTAAATATTTTGTATGTTTGTTTTATACTCTTTTAATCTGGTCATAAGTGTTAAACCAATAAAACGACCTTTACTAGATATGATTTGATTCGTTACATTAATTCGATTAAGTTCTACGCGATGCAATTCGTTATATTCGTCTCGTGTCGGAATTTTTGACAATTGATTGTAAAACAAAGAGAAAATATCAGTTGTGAATAATAATAATCAATTCGTATAAAAACGGAATGTTTATATTCGACGCAAACTGTAATCATACTCGATACGGAGCGCGTAGCGCGACGGGTATCCCCGTGAGTGCCTTAATAAATGTCCCGAAGGGACATTTTTCAGGGAGTTTGGGGGGCGGAGCCCACCATCAAGAGCCTCTGCGCCTGCAGGGTGCTGAGGCGCTTGTTTACTTTCACAAAGAAGTTTAGGCTCGACTGTTATTGAAGATAAAACGAAATAAACTATGCGTTACGCTGGACGTAACACCTTCCCCCTCTTAAGCCGATTATTAGGGGAAGCCTAATAATCGCCTCCACAGCGCGGGGTAAAACTGAGAATTTGCTGGATTACTTTGGATTGCGACTTGTTTCCTCTTGGCTCTATGTTTATTCTTAAAGATATATTTCGTGGTATATATATTGTGACGTCGTGGTTTACTTATTCGTTGAAAATTAATTGATGAAGCTGTCGACTCGGCTACGGAACGCGATTGTTGAAAGGAAAAACGCCGTAGACACTTATTCGAATAGCACAAGACGTTTATGCTTGATGATACAATGTACAGCGTGACGTTACTGCTTAGGTAATCGGAAAACTACTAACTGACTAGCCGAGGAAGAGGGTGGTTCTTATAGCACTACTCTGTGGGAAAATTGTGATATGGTGGGGAGGGAATTTGGGAGTCGGAAGAAGGGCACGTCTTGGGCGATGCTGGGAATAGCAGATGTCTCGGATTGTAGGAAGGTCAGGCCATAAAGATAGGTTTATGGCTGCTTTATGGCTGGACTATGGACTATGGGAGTTAGAAGATAAAGTCTTTGGGCCTTATCGGGAATGTAGGGGGTGCGCATTCCGCCTGCGCGACGCCCTGGCGATAGCGAGGGTGCAGCTGTCGTGGAAAGTCACGTAGGCAGGAAGAGGATTTAAGGAATCCGTGGGAAAAGAAAATAAGGCGTAGGCTGGACTATCGTCACAATATTTTAATGCTACAATTATTTCCTTCCTTAAGGATTTATCCGAATATAATTTATAGAGTAATGTGTTCCCTTTTCCCTTTCTTACATTATAAAGTTATAAAAATTACTACACTTGCTGTTATATATATATATATGAATGCGTGTGTTTTTTTTATTTTTTTTTATTTTATAGAGGAGGTTTGAAAATGCATTTACGCATACCCGAGTGGGTTATGTGGGACTCGGCCATTCCTGGCAATACCCACTAAAACATTCCTCCTCTCGACTGTATTCCCCCCCCCCCCGCGGAAACCGCCCAAAAGGCTTTACTTCGCGAGGGGCAGTCTAAGCCTCATACGGCCCTTGTAGCACGCGCTCCGATTTTAGGCGCGTCCGCCTCTCCGTTCTTCCATCTTCCTGATGGAATTCAGCTTCTCCACAATGGACGTGGCGAGGGTAACCACCGCGTCCCAACCATCCTGTGAGCCAAGCAGGCACCTCCCCATGCCTTCAGGTGTCATGGATCCTCCCCATGACGCACGGAATCGCTCCCGGGCATCGGCGAATCTCGGGCAATAGAAGAGGACGTGTTCCACGTCCTCGTCGATCCCAGGGCACACCGGGCATTCCGCGCTATCGTACACGTGAATACGACGTAGGTAGCTGCGGAAACAGCCGTGCCCGGTGAGTACCTGGGTCAGGTGGAAAGTTGTAAGTCCACCGTGCCTGCTCGTCCACGCTCTCACATTAGGAATCACGCGGTGGGTCCACCGACCCTCACCTGCTGAATCCCATCTCTGCTGCCATTCTTCGAAGGTTCTGCTGGCCCATCGATCATCACCACGCTTTTGATCGTCGCCATCAGCATCAGTACGCCTATGCTCACGGTACGCCATGGCCCTCTCGGCTGCCAGTAGATCAACAGGAGGCAGTCCTGCGATCACCGAGAGAGCGATGTCAGACACGGTTCGATACGCTCGGGCCACCCTTAGCGCGACAGTCCGGCAGGCCCGTCGGCATGTGGCTCCGTAACTCGCATTGGTCTTCATGGCACCAGCCCAAATCGGAGCCTCGTAGAGAATTACGGAGCTCACAACAGAGGAAAGAAGGAACCGTCGCGGCTCCTTCGGTCCCCCGATGTAGGGCATGATGCCCGCTAGCGCTCGCGCAACCCGTGATGCCTTCGAGCCCGCGTTCAGAAGATGTTCTCTGAACGACAGCCGCGCATCCAGGATGACACCGAGATATTTCAACGTGTCTGCGGTCTTGATCTTGCTATGACCGACCGTGAATGTGGCGTACGCCCTCTTCTTCGTCCGAGAGATGAGCACCGCCTCAGTCTTCTCGTCCGCCAGACTCAGCCCATGGTCGCTCAACCAGCCAGCTACTACCTCGATTGATTCGTCTCCGAGGTGTTGCACCTCATCGATGGTTTTCGCGACGACGACAAGGGCGACGTCGTCCGCAAAGGCCACCATCGATACCCCGTCTGGAAGCGGCTGCCGAAGCAGGCCATCGTACAAGACGTTCCAGAGGAGGGGCCCTAGGACCGAACCCTGTGGCACGCCTCCTGTGATGTTATAGGAGTGCGTGCCGGCGTCGGTGTCGTAAAGCAGGGTCCGGTCCGTCAGGTAGCTCGAAATGACTCTTCGCAGGTAGAGCAGCACCTTGAGATCTTGCAGGGCCAGCAAGATCTTGTCCCACCTGGCCGAGTTGAATGCGTTCCGGATGTCCAAAGCGATGATGGCACACATGCGCTTTGTACACCGGCTGCCACTGATGGCGTCCGTAGCTAGCGCCACAACCCGGCCGATGGCATCCACCGTTGAGCGACCCTTACGAAAGCCGAACTGGTTTTCAGACAGGTCTCCAGCTCCCTGTATGGCTGCCTCTAGCCTGGCACATATGACTCGTTCGAATAGCTTCCCGGTTATGTCTAGCATGCACAGCGGTCGGTACGAGGAAGGTTCGTCTGGGGGTTTGTTCCCCTTGGACAGAAGGACCAACCTCTGTACCTTCCACTGTGCCGGGAAGCATCCTTCGCGAAGACATGCGCTGAATGTATTCCCAAAGATATCGGGAGCATTCAGCACAGCGGTCTTCACGGCCAGGCCAGGGACCCCGTCCAGCCCTGGAGCCTTACGGACGGTGATCCTGCTGGCAGCCATCTTCAGTTCGTCTTCCGTGACGTCTGGCGTCTCGGCTGCACCATCGTCTACCATCAGACCGGTCTCGGCACGCCGCTTCCGGTGTTCCGGGAAGAGGTGTCGGACGACCCTGTCGAGGAAGATTGGACACGTTGGAGCGGTGGGACCCCTGGGCTTGATCTTGTTCATAACCGTTTTGTACGGTCGGCCCCAAGGGTCACTGTCCACTTCCTGACAGAAGTCCAGCCAGCACTTTCGCTTAGAGGCCTTGATGGCAGCCTTGAGGCGTTTCCGCATTATTTCATAGGCCGCAGCCAGTTCCTGGTATTGCGGCCTATGAACAGCTCTTTGGTGCATCCTACGTGCTCGGAAGCACTCTCGGCGTATCTCTGCGATGTCCTCGTTCCACCAGTATACTGGTGGACGACCGCGAGGGTTGGACTTCGCGGCCATGGAGGCATCGCAGGCCGCTGTGATGGTTTGCGAGAGGCTTCGAGCTCGTTCCTCGGGCGTTCCCTGCACTGTCGCTCCCTCTAGCATGCAGAGAAACGTCTCCCGGTCGAAGGTGGCGGGTGCCCATCTCTCTTTTTTGCGTCTGCACGACGCCCCTGCTGTCCTGCTGGTCAGCTGGAGCTGGTATACCAGGGCGTGGTGGTCGCTGCCCGTATACCGATCGCTAACTTTCCAGTCGAGCCCTTCCCTCATCAGTCTAGGATCGATGAAAGTCAGGTCGATAATGGAGGTCCTGCCGCCCTTTGAGAAGGTTGGTTTGGACCCGGTGTTAGCGATTTCCAGCTCCAGTATTGCGAAGGCCTCGAGGAGGGCGCGACCGCGGTGATTGGTGCTCGCGCTGCCCCACTCCGTCGCCCATGCGTTAAAGTCCCCTCCGATGACGACCGGCAATCGGGAGGTCCTAGCACTGTCGACGATGGCATCCAGGGATCTCAGGTATTCGTCGGTGGTATCACTGGGTGGAAGGTAGCAACTGTATATTCTTATACCAGCCACCTCCACCCAAGTGAAACCGGGCCGAGGGGCGGCCATCTTGTTGGATATATGGAGGTTTCCGCATACCCAGATGGCCGCCTTGCCGGTCGAGTCCCCTACCCAGTTCGGTTCACTGAGATCCCTGTACTCCTCGTTGACGATGACTACGTCTGCCTTCTCTTCCCTGACCAGCTGAAACAACAGGTCCTGGGCCACAGCGCAGTGGTTCAGGTTTATTTGGAGCACCTTAGCCATTGCTGGTCGATGCCCCAACCTCCTGCACTGCCTGTCGCCTGACTACGCAGTCTACAGCCCTGTGACCATCTTTGCCACACCGGAAGCACTGCGCCGACCAGTCGACCTCGCTCTCGCAGTCTTTCGCCAGATGACCAGTGTTGTGACACCTGAAGCAACGGGAGGATGTTTGGCGCGGCCGAACCCGGCAATTCACCCATCCAATCCTGAGCCTTCCGCTTTGCAACAACTTCTTTGCTGCTGCAGCGGGAAGCAGGACGCTAGCCGCCTGGGTGCCACTGTAGGAGTTCCTGAGTTTAATATCTTCAGGAGTTACTGCTCCTTGCCCAATCGCCGCAGTGATAGTCTGTGCCACCTCTTCTACGGTTGTGGCCTCGTCCATGTCCTTGATAACCAGGACTTCCCTATGAGTCAGCGTCTGAACAGCCGCCGATTCCACTAAGGTGGCCGAGACCACTGCCTGTAGCACTGGGGTCTCTACACCAGGCTTCCCCAGCTCCAGGAGTAATTCTCCAGCTCGGGTCCGCCTGATGCGGGTCACCCTATCCCCCAGAGGTTTGAGGTCCGGTGCGGCTCGAACTCTGCGAAGAATATCAGCATACGACACGTCACCCGTTGCCTTGATGTGGATCGCATCAGGACGGGGGGGTCTAAGCGAAACCTTGGGCTTTGCCTGCCTTTGGTCGCGCCTGCCGGCCTCTTCTATTGTCAGCGGCTGCTGCTGCTGTTTTTTCTTGCCCCGTTTGACAACTGTTGCCCAGTTGGGGTCTTTCGGCTGGGCAACTGCCTGCTGCCTGGCTTCAGCTGCCCGAGGCAGGTCCCCCTGAGAGGTCGCTTCTCTCTTCTTCTTCTTTCTCTTTTTCCTCGCCGGCGGAGACCTAGGCGGCGAGGGGCGCTCGCGGTCCAGGTCTCCGTGGGGTGCCCGGTCGATGCGAAAGAGGGGCGAGGTTTGGCTCGACCCCTCTTTGCTCGGTGGTGCTGCCCGGGCTAGAGTTACCGTGGGCCGCGCCGCCGCGAACTCTTTCATCGCCCTTAGGGTACCACGTGCCTTTACCTTGAGCTCAGTGTGGAGGTTCTTCTTTTCCAAGATAAACCCCACCAGGGACTCAAGCTCCTTTGTTAGTCGCTGAAAAGCCTCTTGGGCCTTCAGCGTCACGCTCTCACCGCCTGTGTCACTTGTAGCATTAGATGCTACAGAGGCCGAGTGCCCAACCTCTGTAGTACTGCGGTCGCTAGATGACGACGTCCCGGGGCCCGCTTGCTCACCCCCGACGGACGCCGGTACTGGGGATCCGAACCCCTGCACCGTAAACGTAATATCCTTCGTACTGCCCATACCGATTTGTTAACGGGGTTTCTTCCCCGGGTCTGTTTGGTCCGCGGGAGGTATTTTAATTGCCTCCTACCCTCTATATTTAGAGAGCGTTCCCCTATCCGCCACCTGGGGACGCGCCACGTAGGGGTTTCAGTTTCCCCCTGTGGCGTGTACGTGTACGTGTACGTGTACGTGTATGTATGTGTACGTTTATGTGTATGTGTTTGTTCCGCTTATATTCTATTGATTTTATATTTTTATTATTCTAATTCTTAACTTTAACGATAGTTTTTGTAGTTGAGTGGTGTTATAGGTTGAGCGGATCGAGTTAGTAACCGTCTGCGGCCTTGAACATCCCTTAATAATGCGTCCCACGACGGTATCATTTTTCGGACGTATAACCGTTGTTCGTTTGCTTGTTGAATCTTTGCATCCTCCTCGGTCATAATGTATTGTGAACTCTGACCTAATGGTAGTAATAAGTCATATTGTAAGATGTAGGTTGTGCCTCCGATAATTGCTGATTCCGATTCCTCAGGTATTAGTGCGGTACATTCTTCCAGGATGCTAACAGGCACGTCCTTCCATTCAGGGGGTACGTAAACCCCCCGGATGAAACACCAGTAGTATGATCTGCTGTGGTTTGTGTAGGAGTTGTCGACGGTCATGATTAGCTGGTATTGGACCATCTCCTGTGGATTATAGATGGGAGTATTCGCGTAGTTCGTTGTTGATGATTAATTGCCCTTATTATAGATGTGCAGGAGTATATGATTATTTCTGATTGACCCAATTCTCCAATCGGTCGGGAGTTAAGGCCCTCCACTCCGGTGGGACATACAGCACGATGTCCTTTTTTGCAATGTCAACGCAGCGCCGACTTTCAATAACAATAGAGCCTCGTTGCTCCGGGCACTAAGCATACCGGTTTCTTCCGTCCTACTTCGATGGGAAGTATTTCGTCGGAATTGGCGGGCCTCGCACTTATTCCCACATTATCGTTGGCTTCCATTTGCCTTCCATTTCTACATGTGCATCGAGACATGTTGGTGATACTAACACATACAGACAATTGAGGCATTAATTCTTACGTATATTTGAACATATTTTTTGTGTTAATTATTTGTTTAAGATTAGTCTACTTTTCCTCTTTTTTTTCCTTTACTTATAGGGCAGAAGCATTATTTTGTATCTCCCTTTTTTTATTTTCCTTTTTAGGCACTCACTATAATAATAGGCAAAGAGTGCCTATTAAAATGACCATCCGTTGCTCTTCGGAGTCTGTCGAAGGGGTTACTCCGCAGCGCATACTCCAAAAATTTTTATTTTTCACCATTTGCTTCGGTGTATCTCCAACATCATGCGTAGTTACTTTGAAGTGACTGCGATGAATAGAAATATTTTTTTTAGCCTGCGGTGCAATGAAAACAACTTTTTGGCTGAATTTTTCTTCTCGGACGTCCGTATCACACTGTAACTTTAGATGGTGCGAACCAATTTTGTTCTCCTTCGCAGGGTTTTTTTATTACATTATTTCCAGTATGCACATTACTTTTAAAACCAATCTAAGACCTTTAAGTATTTTTTCTAAAAAATTATTGACCACAATTTGCATTTGCCTTCGGTCAAGTGTCCGTACGGTGCCATCATAATGAATTCTACGAACCAATTTTTTTCTCCTTCGCAGCATCATTTTGTTTTATCAAAAGCACTGCGCACAGCAAATTTAGAGACAATCCTACATCTCTAACTATTTATTCATCACAATTTTCCATAAAAAAATTATTTTCTCACATCTGATGTCCGTACGGTGCCCCAATTAAGGGGGCTGAGTCACCTAAAAATTATTTTTTTATTTATTTTTTTTAAATTTTTTTTCTGAATGTACATGCGGTGTACTACATACACACCAAATTTTAGATCGAAATTTAAAAAATTACCGAAGTTAGAAGCATTTTAGTAGTGTTAGAAATAAATAATGCGTGAAAAAAAAAAAGCCGAAATGCAACACGTACAATACCGGAATACCGCATCTCCGCATGTTTTTTTTTCTTCTAATAAGAAGAATAAGAAACATCGAGAAAGGAACATAAAAAAACAATCGATGTCGAAACTGCGTTCGGTAGGTAACGATTTACCGACCAAAGGGTCGTTACGTCTAATCGATGCGACTCAGATTATCGCCGCTACCGCGCTTTGTTTTGAGTCTGCGATACACCGGCGTAATGTAGCAGCGATGATTTTTACTCGATTGTGTCAATCGGGTAAAAAACTGAGCTTGTAAACTCAGTGTATTAGTATGTGTCAGTGTTTACAGTTTTTCCGAATGAACGGAATATATTTTGTATTTTTGCCCGCAATAGTGTAAAAATGTTTTTCACAGTGACAGTGTCGCAAAGCGAAAAGTCTCGCAGACTTAACCTCTTTTTTAAACGTCAGATTTGACGTAAGAGTATATTTTTTTATGTTTTAAACATTTTTTTTGCATTTACGAGATTTGTGAAGTGAAAAAAAAAAAAAACCAAAAAAGAAAATCTGATTTTTATGTGATAGAAAAAAAAAGTGGACATTTTTATGTGACAAAAAAAATTTTTAACTAATTTTTTTTATTGCGGATCACCCAAGTTGGTTATTTTCATTAATCTGTGAAATTCATTTTTTTCCATTTTATTTTTCTTCGCTTGCCGCAGGTTTCAGAGAGAATGGCCCCACCAATTTTGGATTGCGACAGCTTATATTCTTCGTAACAGTCAGTGTTACGGAACGAGTGCGGGGATTTTTCATGCGATCAAAAATGGATTTATCGCAAGCCATTATGTGAGTGGTTACGAGACAAAAAGTGGAAAAAGTGAATTTTTTGGTAGTTTTTAACTCATAGCTTCGTCAGCGAAGCTTCAAAAAAAAATCCCCGCACTCGTTCCGCAATAAACTGTCTAACGAAGAAAATAAGACATCGCAAGCAAAGATTGATGCTTTCGTTCAGTCCGAAAGCTGCGGCAAAGGAAAAATGTTTGACCATTGCGCATTACACCGGAATACACTGTAGGTCTCCAAAAAAATTCACAGCGGTAGTCTAACACATATATATTATGGAGGTAAAATGGAATTTTTCATTGAACTTATATATACTGCAAAAAAAAATTTTTACTTTTCGATTTTTTAGGTGACTCAGTCCCCTTAAGAATCCTGGAAACCAATTCTTTTCTCTTTCGCAACAATATTTCATTGCATCGAAAGCACTATGCACACCAAATTTTGAGTCATTCTGACAAATATAATTTTAATTATAAAATAATTCAAAAACAGTGGTTATAACAAGATTTGCTTTAAAGGTTATGTTATTTAGATTTGCCAAAAATCCATTTTTCATCATGTTAAAAAAAAAACTTCGGTTGTGAAAAATAAAACACGAAATATCATACACAGATTCACAAATGTTTGCGTTTTTTATTTCCAAAATAATATATTATCACCGAAAATCATTCGCAATATTTTACCATATTTTATTCACATTCGTAATAAAAATGATAAATTTCACGTATTCACTGAAAAAATTGGTAGTAAACTCACAAAAAAGATTCATCGAATATCCAAAATAATTACAATTTCCCAAATAGAACTAAAAAAATCGCGAGTATATATTTTTTCGTTTTATTCTATCTGTCAAACTTTGGAAGCAGATGACAATTTCGTGGCAGACGATACACAGATGCTCATACGTCGCGGCGCGCGTACTCTGTGGCCGGATGATTTTCAAATAAAAAAAAATCGACATCTCGTTTCAATCTTTGTTCCTATTTTACGTAAATATAAATGGATTCTACGCGGTATAGCGCAAATAAAAAGTATGCAATCATAAAAAAAAAAGAATTTTCTATCCTTCGACCATCGAAGATTCATCGCAGCCGAAATCTTTGTCAATTATGTTCACCCGATTTATTCATTTACAGTTAATAATAAAAACTGCAATTCTTTTTCTGGCAACGTATTTTCTCCTCTTCAAAACAAGTCAAAATAAGAGTCGAAATCTTTTTTCGCTGCCGAGATATGATTTTTTTCAAGCAAAGACTAATTTTACGAATTTTCATCAAAAAACGAATCGTTTTTTCAAATTTATCGAAATCGCCGTCTCTAATCCTTTCCTCTCAAAG
This sequence comes from Cryptus viduatorius, assembly GCA_964006125.1. Lineage (NCBI taxonomy): Eukaryota > Metazoa > Arthropoda > Insecta > Hymenoptera > Ichneumonidae > Cryptus > Cryptus viduatorius. The sequence continues at coordinate 2,417,778 of OZ023221.1, forward strand.
AAATCGTATTTACAAACTGACTCTCCGCGTTATTGCGCAAATAAAAAGTGTGCTATGTTTAAAAATTTAATTTTTTACACTTCGACCGTCGGAGATTCATCACATTCGAAATCTTTGTCAATTTTGTTCGCTGGATTTATTTGTTTACACTTGATAAGAAAACTGCTGATGATTATTCTATCGACGTATTTCCAATGTTTTTCTTTTTTTTTTCAAATTTTTTCAAATTGTCGTCGAAATACGAATTTCTTTCATATGCTCACGTCTTGAAAAGTTTTTTTTCGCAAAAAAAAAAAAAAAAACAATTGTACTCTTAAAGAACAATTATAAACAATTATTTATTAAGAAAGTGAAAAATACTGAATTTGTCGATTTTACGAGTTATTCCGTACCGAAAAAAAATATCGAATTTCTCAAACTTCTCGTCTCCAATACTTGTCTGTTCTACAGAGACAATAACGAGCTGATTCCATGTATTACGAAGAAGAAAAAAAATATATCTCAAATGGTAGAAATGAAATTTGTTATAAGAGGACTGTCAAAGAGCCTTCAAAGTCGAATTTTTTAGGAATTTCATCAATTTGTAAAAAAATATTTCGGAGCTATCCAAGATGACAAATTTTTGATTCGAGTAACGTACTACTTCCTCTTCAATACAAGACAGGAACCAAAAAGATATATTTTTTCGTTCTCGAGATTGCATTTTTTTGCAGCATCCATAAATATCGATAAAATTTCATTGAAAATCACAAAGAATAGCAAATTTCTTGAACTTTTCTTCTACAATGGTTTGGTTTCCTACAGATAAAATATCGAACTGATTCCATCAATTATGGGGAAGAAAAAAAACACTGAAGGGGAAGGATTTAAAGGGGATATTTGGCCTGAATGCTAAATGGTAATCGTATTGGTGTCGGTACATGTTTTGTGTGTTTTTTTTATATTCATTAAATCTGGTCATAAGTTTTAAGCCAATAATACGACTTTACTAGACATGATTTGATTCGTTAAATTAATTTGATCAACTTCTACGTGGTGCAATTCGTTATATTTGTCTCGTGTCTCAATATTTGACAATTTATCGTCAAACAAAAAGGAAATATCCGTCGTGAATATTAATAATCAATTGGTACAAAAAAGAAATATTTTTATTCGACGAAGGTTAAACACTATGAATTAATTTACGTAACTGATAAATGTTTTTCCCTCATACGTATTGTCGAAAAGAAACGCAGAGCGCGACGTATAAACATACTTCATTCGTAGCGCATAGCGCGATGTGTAAATACACTCGATACGGAGCACGTAGCGCGACGTGCACCCCCGTGAGTGCCTTAAAAAATGTCCCTTCGGGACATTTTTCGGGGGGTTTGGGGGGCGGAGCCCACCAACAAGAGCATCTGCGCCCGCAGGGCGCTGAGACGCTTGTTTTCTTTACACTTAATCGATCCAGACTCGTCGCTGAAATAGCGTGAAGACACATCACCGACCGGTCGAGGAACTCGCGTATCTGCTTTGGTTTTACTACAGATGCATTCGTATCGTATAAGAATTCGTCGATGCAAGTAACTCCGTACTTCGTCGTCTTGGTTGAAATTAATTTCATTGACTCGCTACGATACAAAATCTTCCTTAATAAAACCAAAGGAGAATCGCCGCTTGCTTGAACGGTCAGTGGGTAGACTGCACGATACTTCAGTGACAACGCTGGATTGATTAAGGGGAAAAAAATCGAAGTGAAACTGTGACTTTTCCAGATAAATGACTTTAATGGAGAAAGATTCTTCGAATAAAAACGCACTTTACGCAAATAGAGTTTCATTGGATACAAACCCAAATGAGAGAGGCCGCGCTTTATTAGATTTTATGACAGAAAATTCGTTCGTGTTATTAAGGGGACTGAGTCACCTAAAAAATCGAAAAGTAAAAATTTTTTTTTGCAGTATATATAAGTTTAATGAAAAATTCCATTTTACCTCCATAATATATATGTGTTAGACTACCGCTGTGAATTTTTTTGGAGACCTACAGTGTATTCCGGTGTAATGCGCAATGGTCAAACATTTTTCCTTTGCCGCAGCTTTCGGACTGAACGAAAGCATCAATCTTTGCTTGCGATGTCTTATTTTCTTCGTTAGACAGTTTATTGCGGAACGAGTGCGGGGATTTTTTTTTGAAGCTTCGCTGGCGAAGCTATGAGTTAAAAACTACCAAAAAATTCACTTTTTCCACTTTTTGTCTCGTAACCACTCACATAATGGCTTGCGATAAATCCATTTTTGATCGCATGAAAAATCCCCGCACTCGTTCCGTAACACTGACTGTTACGAAGAAAATAAGCCGTCGCAATCCAAAATTGGTGGGGCCATTCTCTCTGAAACCTGCGGCAAGCGAAGAAAAATAAAATGAAAAAAAATGAATTTCACAGATTAATGAAAATAACCAACTTGGGTGATCCGCAATAAAAAAAATTATTTAAAAATTTTTTTTGTCACATAAAAATGTCCACTTTTTTTTTCTATCACATAAAAATCAGATTTTCTTTTTTGGTTTTTTTTTTTTTTTTCACTTCACAAATCTCGTAAATGCCAAAAAAATGTTTAAAACATAAAAAAATATACTCTTACGTCAAATCTGACGTTTAAAAAAGAGGTTAAGACTGCGAGATTTTTCGCTTTGCGACACTGTCACTGTGAAAAACATTTTTACACTATTGCGGGCAAAAATACAGAATATATTCCGTTCATTCGGAAAAACTGTAAACACTGACACATAACTAAAACACTGAGTTTACAAGCTCAGTTTTTTACCCGATTGACACAATCGAGTAAAAATCATCGCTGCTACATTACGCCGGTGTATCGCAGACTCAAAACAAAGCGCGGTAGCGGCGATAATCTGAGTCGCATCGATTAGACGTAACGACCCTTTGGTCGGTAAATCGTTACCTACCGAACGCAGTTTCGACATCGATTGTTTTTTTTATGTTCCTTTCTCGATGTTTCTTATTCTTCTTATTAGAAGAAAAAAAAACATGCGGAGATGCGGTATTCCGGCATTGTTCGTGTTGCATTTCAGCATTTTTTTTTTTCACGCATTATTTATTTCTAACACTACTAAAATGCTTCTAACTTCGGTAATTTTTTAAATTTCGATCTAAAATTTGGTGTGTATGTAGTACACCGCATGTACATTCAGAAAAAAAATAAAAAAAAAATAAATAAAAAAATAATTTTTAGGTGACTCAGCCCCCTTAAACGGGAGAACAATGGGTGATAGGCCGGCAAATTTTACTTTTACAAACTCAAATGGTTCAAGTACTATAGATCTAATATGGACAGTTGCAAGTCAATTATAAATGGTGCAAAACTTAGAAGTAGATCTGACTCTGCTAGAGTCTGATCATCTGGCGATCGCGCTGGAATTAAATATAGGAATCGAGCTTGTATCAGACGAAACACTCGCGCTATCTAATACCACGGAAACCAATAATAAAATGAAATGGTCAATGGATAAACGCGACAGATTTAAGTATGATATGTCTCTCTCGCCGCGTATTTTCAAAAACTTCTTACATTCAACCACGGAAGAACTATCGAGTAACCTAAGCAACGCAATAACCGAGTCAGCTACCACAGCGGGCATGGCGAGAAAAAACGCGATGCCCAGAAATAACTCCAAATGGACTCACAAAGACTGGTTTGATAAAAAATGTAATGACACCAGAAAAAGTTTAATTGCACAGTTGAAAATAACAAAGGGCTCTCAATTTAAGGCTTCCGAAACCAACAAATACCTCGAAATGAAAAAAGAATATAAGCGTATTCTGATAAACAAAAAGTACTCAAATACCGTAGAGATAATCGAAAAATTTGCTAATGTAAAAAACCCTACATCATTTTGGAACGCGGTAAAAAGCTGTAGACACAGACCACTGTAACAGAACGGCCGATATCTTCGATGAAGTGATGGCAGACGATGATGCGACGGTAGGGCCAGAAATAAATGATAGAAAATATGGTGACCCCGGGATTCCAACCCAAGTTGATTAGGTACTAATTAAGAGTGCTAACCACTGCGCTATAGTCACCCATATTTTTCTATCATTCGTGTTGTCTACTTATATGCAAAGCTGGACCCGTCCGTCACACACCGTTACACCACCCCAACAAAATTGTATAGCCTTGGAGACATGGGTTCAATTCATGAAAGAAATATATCTACCGAGAACTCATACGCAAATCCCCCTCCCTGAAGAACCCGCAACAAGAACCGATCGAAGCATTACAATGCAAGAATTACTCAAGTCCACAGGAAAAGCAAAGGCAGGCAAAGCCCCAGGTATTGATAATATATCAAATGAATTTTGCACAAATCTACCGCACGAAAGGCTGTTTTATTTACTCGGACTGTTCAATAAAGTACTAGACACTGAAAGTATACCGAAGTCGTGGACGAAAGTCTGTCTTTGCATGCTACACAAGAAGGGCGACAAAACTGACCCATTGTATTATCGAGGAATAGCATTAGTTAACAACGTTATCAAGATTTTCACGCAGATCTTGCACGATAGGATAGAGGAATGGATTATGGGGAGAGTCTTTATCCCAGAAGAACAAGCAGGTTTTAGAAGTGGAAAAGGGACATTGGATAATTTATTCACGCTACAAACGGCAATACAATTAAGACTGCGCCAAAAAGGAGGCAAAATGTTTGTTACTTTTGTAGATTTTCGGAGGGCATTCGATTCAATTCCGCATAGTAAACTTTGGGAAAAACTTCACAAGATTGGTATAAGCACAAAAATCATTAGGATTGTAAAAAAACTATACGAGGTCGCAACGATAAGAGTAAAAACGAAGCAAGGACTAACAGACGAAGTTAATGTATCGGAAGGGGTCTTACAAGGCGAAGTTTTAAGCCCACTGCTATTTGTCATATACTTGTCGGATATCATCTCTTATTTTCGGGACAGAGATGCGAGAGGCGTGGACCTAAACAATGCACGCGATCTCCTTCTGCTTTTGTACGCAGACGATTTAGCCATTCTAGCCTACTCACCAGTAGACGTACAGAAAAAACTGAGAATCTTAGAAAGTTATTGTAATGAAAACGGTCTAGCGGTAAATACCTCTAAGACTAAGATTGACGTATTTAGGAGCGGGGGTAAGCTCGGAAACGATGCAAAAAATTTCACGTACAACGGCGAGAAAGTAGATACTGTAAAAAATTACACATACCTTGGCATCACCATGTCAAGCTCAAGTCTTGGAGTATTAGCTGCCGAAAAAGCTGTTACAAAAGCAAAGATCGCCTCGACGACAGTTCTATCGATTCTCGCAAACGCCAAAACGGATGCATGAGATGGAGTACAAAAGTTATACAAAAGCATCATTGTCTCTACCCTATTATATGCGGTACCAGTCTGGGGCCTGAGGTATACAAACAAATTAGAAAGAGCATAACAAGAGTTTTTCAAACGATACTTCCGTTTACCGAGATGCACACCTGGCTATGTCATCAACGCTCAAAGTTATAAAATTGACATTCGGATGGATAATAAAAATCTTAACAAGCGTCTCAGCGCCCTGCGGGCGCAGATGCTCTTGTTGGTGGGCTCCGCCCCCCAAACCCCCTGAAAAATGTCCCAAGGGGACATTTTTTAAGGCACTCACGGCGGTGCACGTCGCGCTACGCGCTCCATATCGAGTGCATTTACACATCGCGCTATGCGCCACGGATGAAGTATGTTTATACGTCGCGCTCTGCGTTTCTTTTCGAAAGTACGTATGAGGGAAAAACATTTATCAGTTACGTAAATTAATTCATAGTGTTTAACCTTCGTCGAATAAAAATATTCCTTTTTTGTACCAATTGATTATTAATATTCACGGCGGATATTTCCTTATTGTTTGACGATAAATTGTCAAATATTGAGACACGAGACAAATATAACGAATTGCACCACGTAGAAGTTGATCAAATTAATTTAACGAATCAAATCATGTCTAGTAAAGTCGTTTTATTGGCTTAAAACTTATGACCAGATTTAATGAATATAAAACAAACACACAAAACATGTACCGACACCAATACGATTACCATTTAGCATTCAGGCCAAATATCCCCTTTAAATCCTTCCCCCTCAGTGTTTTTTTTCTTCCCCATAATTGATGGAATCAGTTCGTTATTTTATCTGTAGGAAACCAAATCATTGTAGAAGAAAAGTTCAAGAAATTTGCTATTCTTTGTGATTTTCAATGAAATTTTGTCGATATTTATAGATGCTGCAAAAAAATGCTATCTCGAGAACGAAAAAATATCTCGTTTTGGTTCCTGTCTTGTATTGAAGAGGAAGTAGTACGTTACTCGAATCAAAAATTTGTCATCTTGGATAGCTCCGAAATATTTTTTTACAAATTGATGAAATTCTTGAAAAATTCGGCTTTGAAGGCTCTTTGACAGTCCTCTTATAACAAATTTCATTTCTACCATTTGAGATATATTTTTTTTCTTTTTCGTAATACATGGAATCAGCTCGTTATTGTCTCTGTAGAACAGACAAGTATTGGAGGCGAGAAGTTTGAGAAATTCAATAATTTTTTTCGTTTTTCAATGAAATTTTATTGATATTTATCGTCGCTTAAAAATATTAAATTTATCATCATATCATATCGTATTTTTTTAAATTTTATTTAATCACAAACGAGGATAAGTTTCTCGATACGGAATAACTCGTAAAATCGACAAATTCAGTGTTTTTCACTTTCTTGGTAAATAATTGTTTATAATTGTTCTTTAAGAGTACAATTGTTTTTTTTTTTTACGAAAAAAAACTTTTCAAGAAGTGAGCATATGAAAGAAATTCGTATTTCGACGAAAATTTGAAAAAATTTGAAAAAAATAAAACGTTGGAAATACGTCGATAGAATAATCATTAGCAGTTTTCTTATCAAGTGTAAACGAATAAATCCAGCGAACAAAATTGACAAAGATTTCGAATGTGATGAATCTCTGACGGTCGAAGTGTAAAAAATTAAATTTTTAAACATAGCACACTTTTTATCTGCGCAATAACGCGGAGAGTCAGTTTGTAAATACGATTTCTTTGAGGGGAAAATATTAGAGACGGCACTTTCGAGAAATTTGAAAAACGATTCGTTTTTTGACGAAAATTCGTAAAATTAGTCTTTGCTTAAAAAAAATCATATCTCGGCAGCGAAAAAAGATTTCGACTCTTATTTTGGCTTGTTTTGAAGAGGAGAAAATACGTTGCCAACAAAGAATTTGCAGTTTTTATTATTAACTGTAAACGAATACATCGGGTGAACATAATTGACAAAGGTTTCGGCTGCGATGAATCTTCGACGGTCGAAGGATAGAAAATTCTTTTTTTTATGATTGCACACTTTTTATTTGCGCTATACCGCGTAGAATCCATTTACATTTACGTAAAATAGGAACAAAGATTGAAACGAGATTTCGATTTTTTTAAATTTGAAAATCATCCGGCCACAGAGTACACGCGCCGCGACGTATGCGCATCTGTGTATCGTCCGCTACGAAATTGTCATCTGCTTCCAAAGTTTGACAGATAGAATAAAACGAAAAAATATATACTCGCGATTTTTTTGGTTCTATTTGGGAAATTGTAATTATTTTAGATATTCGATGAATCTTTTTTGTGAGTTTACTACCAATTTGTTCAGTGAATAGGGTAGACCAGCCAATAAATGAACGCCTACCAAAGAATGAACACTGTCACATTTTTGCCTTTAAATTAACGCAGGGATTAGAAAGCGTTTATACAGCGTTTCGGAGTTTCGTTTTTGCGTCAACAGATGACGTAAGCGGGTTTAGTTACCTCGGTTGGTAATTATTTAGGCGTACCTACGATGTGAAACTCAATTCCACGTTACGAGAACTAAGGTGAGTGATTGCTCGATAAATTAATAATAGGATTTGCGGGAGAATAACGGTTCATACATCTAAGAAAAGTTATATAGTATTATAGTTAATGCTTCAAAGTTTGTTTTAAGACTGAATAACTGCATTTGTCAGTGCATAAATTATTATTTTTCAATGTTCAGACATTGGTTGGCACATTCAATGTGAATCCAATGAATGAACGGCCGTTCATTTATTGGGGAATTGGGTTCAAAGTTCATAACCAACAAATGAACGGAGTTATTTTTGGAGTAAAGTAATCGTAACGTTTTGTGGTTGGAGCAAGCGTGATCTTTTTACCGGTGTTATTTAGAAAAAATACGTACATAACCTCAAAAAAATTTCGATTTAGTTCATTTTCGTATGCAGCCGTATCTTTTATTCGTGCATTGGACAGGAAGATGGCAAAGAACAAAAGCAAAAGAGCGAGGAAGCGATCGAAGGAATCGAAGAAGAAAGCAGCCACGAAGAAAAAATATACGCGCTTTCGTTATACGAAAAAGCAGTTGTTAACTGCTATCGATGCTATTCGTAAAGGATCGATAACGTTGAATAAAGCATCAACAATATTCCACGTTCCGAAAAGCACTCTTCACAATAAACTTAAAGAAAACGTGCCACTCGATGCTAAAATGGGCCGAACACCGTACTTAACTCTAGAGGGAGAGGAGCGCGTGAAGAAATGGATTTTGAACAAAGCAAAGCTTGGTTTTCCGATGCATCCTGACATTGTCAAGGATGCTGTTCAAAAAATAATTAACGAGACTCAGACCGCAACACCATTCACGAATAATCGTCCGGGGGATAAGTGGCTCAAATTATTTCTACGAAGGCATTCTGATATTAGCAAGAGAAATGCAGAGGTCATCTCAAAAGCTCGAGCTGCAGTTACTGAAAAGAGTCTTCGAGAGTGGTTTTATAATTTGGACCGCTATTTGAGTGACGAAGGTTGCCGCGATGTTCTTGAAGATGGGACAAGGATCTTCAACTGCGATGAAACGGGTGTCCAACTGTGTCCAAAAAGCGGAACTGTTTTGGGTCCGAAGAATTATAAAAATCTTTACGAAGTTGCCAATGGAAGCGAAAAGCAATGCATAACCGTGCTGGGTACATTCTCAGCAAGCGGTGCAGTAGTTCCACCGATGATCGTGTATCCGTACAAGCGTTTACCTGATTTTATTTGCAAGTCCATTCCGGATGGTTGGAGTATAGGTATGAAACGTTTGGCACGAACAAAAAATGTTATCGAAAATAGCATTGCAGAAGAAATTAATTTTTTTTATATTCTAGGTATTTCAGACTCAGGGTGGATGGTATCCAGAACTTTTGACGAATACATAAAGAACGTGATGCATCCATGGCTCGTAGAAAAAAAAGTAACATTCCCGGTGATACTATTTTTGGATGGACACAAATCGCATGCAAGTCTGCAGCTTCACGAGTTCTGTGTCGAAAAAAAAATTATTCTCTACAACTTGTATCCCAATGCAACGCACATCATACAGCCCTGCGATGTCTCTATCTTTCGGGCCGTCAAAAATGAATGGAAGAAGACTGTTCGCAGTCATAAGCAAACGAGTTCGCATACAATAAGTAAAGCCAACTTCGCGCCACTCTTCAAGAAAGCATTCGATGCAGCGGTCGTCCCGGAAATAATATCGAATGGGTTCCGAAAGTGTGGACTATTCCCCTTCAACGTTGATGCTGTGGATTACACGCAGTGTCTCGACACAAGAAGAGAGAAAATTAACAGAGAAGAGGATGAAGAAATTTCAAAACACGACTTCAGTATCGCCAAAACCGTATTGAAACATGTCGACTGTCGACAAACAAGATCGACTTTTCGACGTGTGGAATCGTATCTGCGACAAGATTGGCAGTCAAGATTCGTCGGTTTCTTCAATGTCCAGTCGATTAAACAGGATGGAAATAACGCAACGCAGTCAAGTTAGCGTACCGACTCGCGAGGTAACGGCGCTCTATACGACGAACCAAACGATGGCTATTACAATCTCGAGGCAAACTTCATTCGACATTAATTCGATGGATATCGTATTCGAAGACGATCTGGACAGACACGAGTTTGATATTGATATGATGAACATGTCTTGGGATGGCGCAGCTGTTCACATGCAGCCAAGTACTTTTAAAGCTACGGAAGAGCGTTCACCCTTGACACAGACCGCGATATCAGAAAAAAGTCGTCTCACGGAAGAACCCGCGGAGGAAGTCGAGAGTTCGTTGGTAGTGGAGACATTTTTAAACGATCCCGCCGTTTTTACACAAGCAGGTATTTCGCAGGATATGGGAGAACATTCAATTCCTACACACGCTGAGGTACCAGAACGAATTGTACTTATGGAGGAACCCTTGGCTGAAGTCGAAAATTCTTCAGTGGACACCGCAATCGTAAAAGATATTCTTCAGCCTCGAATCGATCGTTCTGATGTATGTCACTCTCGAGTCCACGAGAGTCAAGCATCGGAAGAAACTCGGAACGACGTTCGAAAAGATTCTCACACAACCGCAGTGGAGTTACTTCGGATTCGAGAAGATCGAGTGCTGAATAGATCCGAAATGTACGATTTACATTTACATTATCCACCGCGTCCAAATAGCAAAAAGAAGTGTGTGAAAGTAAAGCCCAAGCCTATCTACGCGATTACCTCCGAAGCTTGGCGCGACCGAGAACGAAAAAAAGTAGAAGCAGCAGAAGAAAAAGAACGGCAACTAGCAGCAAAACGTGAAGCAGCACTAATGAAAAAAGAAGCCACAAAAAAAAATAATCGCTGAAAAACGTGCTGCTACATTCATCAAGCAGCAAGAAATAAAAGAACGAAAAAAAAGAGAATTAGTAGCGAAACAAGAGGCCAAGCAATTGAAAAAACAAGCACAAGAAACATTAAAGGCCGAAAAACTTGCTGCTAAATTAGCTAAACAGCAAGGTAAAGAAGATAAAACGAAAACATCGTTCATCGAAACCTCACGTCGAAAGAAAAGTACCCGAAAGACGGAATTCGATAAGTGAAGATAGACGGGACTCTCGAAAATACAAAGTTTTGTTTAAGAATTTACCAAAAATGAATTAAAATAAAAAATTACTTTCTTAAATCGATTACCTATTGCTAAAATCTTTCATTGATGAACCACCTTCCATGTTTATTCGTTGGCACATGAATAGTTATCGTGTGCCAACGAATACATAAATCGTTCATTTATTGGGTTTCAGGTGTTCGTTTATTGGCGTAAGATAGTGCGCAGTGTTCATTCAATGGGTTGTTAAAGCATTTTTGAAATAATAACCAAAATAATCTTAATACCGTCAATTTGAATTAGATAACACTGTTTCAAGTACTCACTACGGATCAGAGTTACTGAGCAATACTAAAATACGCGCGATAAGTTGCCCGATCATCACATTACTCCAATATAAATACGGTGACAGGCTAACCGTTCGTTCATTGGTCGGTCTACCCTACGTGAAATTTATCATTTTTATTACGACTGTGAATAAAATATGGTAAAATATTGCGAATGATTTTCGGTGATAATATATTATTTTCGAAATAAAAAACGCAAATATTTATGAATCTGTGTATGATATTTCGTGTTTTATTTTTCACAACCGAAGTTTTTTTTTTTAACATGATGAAAAATGGATTTTTGGCAAATCTAAATAACATAACCTTCAAAGCAGATCTTGTTATAACCACTGTTTTTGAATTATTTTATAATTAAAATTATATTTGTCAGAAAGACTCAAAATTTGTTGTGCATAGTGCTTTCGATGCAATGAAATATTGTTGCGAAAGAGAAAAGAATTGGTTTCCAGAATTCTTAATTGGAGCACCGTACGGACATCAGATGTCAGAAAATCATTTTTTTATGGAAAATTGTGATGAATGAATAGTTAGAGATGTAGGATTGTCTCTAAATTTGCTGTGCGTAGTGCTTTTGATAAAACAAAATGATGCTGCGAAGGAGAAAAAAATTGGTTCGTAGAGTTCATTATCATGGCACCGTACGGACACTTGACCGAAGGCAAATGCAAATTATGGCCAATAATTTTTTAGAAAAAATACTTAAAGGTCTTAGATTGGTTTTAAAAGTAATGTGCATACTGGAAATAATGTAATAAAAAAACCCTGCGAAGGAGAACAAAATTGGTTCGCACCATCTAAAGTTACAGTGTGATACGGACGTCCGAGAAGAAAAATTCAGCCAAAAAGTTGTTTTCATTGCACCGCAGGCTAAAAAAAATATTTCTATTTATCGCAGTCTTTTTAAAGTAACTACGCATGATGTTGGAGATACACCGAAGCAAATGGTGAAAAATAAAAATTTTTAGAGTATGCGCTGCGGAGTAACCCCTTCGACAGACTCCGAAGAGCAACGGATGGTCATTTTAATAGGCACTCTTTGCCTATTGTTATAGTGCGTGTCTAAAAATGAGAGAAACCGCCCTACCGAAAATATGCCTTGCAAGAATTGTAGAACTGTACAACGCGGGCAATGTAAAAACCGAGTTCAACTGGGTTGCACAACTTAGTAATGTACTTGGCTACCAAAATTGTATCGGTTTAATAAATAATCTAAATTGCGATTACTGGCTAGAAAATACTCCTGTGATACTAAAAAGACTGGAACAACAGCTGGTCCAAAGAGACATCGAAAAATGTTATCACTCCTCTGCCTGTCAAATGACCATACACCCCTTACCACATGATAATTTCGGAAGTCACTACCCTATGAGAGGACCAATCGATCAAATCAGAACGAAAATGCAAATTAGGCTATCCTCGTGGCACTCTCGCCGATTTATAGCAGGCAACCTTTTATATCAAATTGATCCAAAGCAGTTATGTACAATCTGTAATCTCAACGAAAGAGAATCCTTTGAACACATATTATTGCGCTGTACAATATACAGCCCACTGCGAGAATATTACCTTATGCCCGAGTTTTGCCGAGATAGAAGTGATGTAGAAAACCTAATGTATTTATTAAGCCGAAATGATTTGCGATCCTTAAAGAAATTGTACCTGTATACCGTAAACTGTCTTAAAATTAGATGAAACTTGTTAAACGATTAGAAATAATCCGCGCTAAATTATAAGAACATTATTCGGAACTACCCTGCACTATGAATAATCTGTATTCTATATGTGTGCATAATAAAGATTATTATTATTATTATTATATTATTATCATTATTATTATTATTTTTCTAAATTCTTATTACTATTTTAATGATTGTAAAGTTATTCGAGGTAGAATACGTTTTTTTTTTTCTTTTATTCCCCCTGTATCTTTCCTGGATTACAGTTCAGGGATAGTACAGGGTGCGATAAATGTCAAGCCATTTCCTTTGCTATACTCGTGGTCGATGGAGAACTCCATTCCGTAATCAATGTTAAGTTTGCACGTGAAACATTTTTTAGTAGATATACAATGCCGGTTCTGGACCAACGCGTGTGCGTGCACACGTACACGGTCCGAGCCGGCGGGCAGCGTGGGTCACACGGACACACACATGCATGCACGCTCGTCGACGGCGCGAAGACGTCATGCGGGGAGTAGAGGGGGAGGAGGTGGTAAGGGTCCAGTGCCGGACTATCATCCTCTTCCTCTCTCGCGTTTGTTTTTAGTTGGTAAGCCACTGAAATTTGATAGAAAAAATTAGACAATAATGCGTTTCGAACTCGCCACGGGTTTGTTTCGTTGAAATAAAATATTTGTTTTGCCGAGAAAAAATGTATCGATTTTTTACGAACTCGAATACGCTCACGTCGATATATCGTGCGGTCGTGCTGTTTGAGGAGGGGTCATAGTAGCGGATGACGATGCGTGCCCCTGAAATGTATCTGGAAGGGCAAGTGACACACGCATCGTGGAATATTCGGTGGGGGTATTGCGCAATAATCGAGATATTATTAGAGCAGAAATGTGACTGCGATAGAGCATTGTCACGTATAAAGTTTGCGTGCAGACAGTGTATCGAGTCAGTTACTCGTTCGTTACTCTATGTAAAACGCATCGCTTCATCTATTACGAAGGAAATTTGGTTGAAACCGCAACACCAACAGAAAGTCAATCATCAATTAAGGTATGTTTCAAAACTTGAATAAAAATTATTATTATTATTGTTATTATTACGCAGCGCATCATTCGATGTTAAATAACAACAATTTTTTTTCTCTTTATGCATAGAATCTGAAAAACTTACCATGGACCTGTCGAAACTTAACGAAGTCAGTCGTCTGGAGAATTTTCTACCTACAAAGAAACTCGCTGAGCTGGAACTGAATAAGACGTATGAAATCAGCAACATGAGATTTGCTAATACCAAATACGGGAAACAAATTGTTGCTGATATTCAGAAGACTTTCGCAGTCTTCATGCCAACGAGGACGAGCCAAGTGCTGGATGAAGATCCAGCATTGTTCGAAAGAATGTTGGATCGCGCTCGCAGCCAGAAACTTGGATTGCGCTATCTCGGTGGACAATACAATCGTATTGAATTCATTGAAATGTAATGATGATGAAAAAAACTTTTTTATCATAAAATATAAAAAAACGTCGTTTATTATTATTGTTATTTTCAGTAACAATAAACTAATAAAAAATATGAAATAAAAGAAAAATTTAAACAAAAGATATTATTTTTTTATATTCTTATTACGATTATGATACGATATGATTATTATATTCTCCTTTCTTCGAAATAAAATAACAAATATTTTTAAAATTACATTAGCGCTTTCAAATTACAAAAAAAATTACAAAAAATGATATTCTCATGCTTCAAAATAAAAATAACAAATATTTTAAAAATTATATTATCGTTTTCGAATTACGAAAAAAAAAAAATCTTTTGATGAAAATCGTTTTTCGACGTTACGACGTTTTTTTTTCTTATATTTTCCTGAAATATATGCACCCACCAACGATGTGGGACTCAGCCAAAACGTTGCCGATGGATAGTACTGCCCGATACCCCGGTGTCGTGATTGTCAATTATTGACAACATGTTCCGGAGCATTGTGATCACATCGTCAACCGGATTTTGCTGCACCCATTCGAGAGGGACGAAGAGTCGGTCGGAAATTTCGACAAACATAGTATCTGTAACATAATACAGAATAATACATTTTAAATATTTTGAATCACACATATTTCGAATACTTACAAGAGAAGAATGTTAAGGGTCGCAGATTTTTTTTTAAGGATAAAATAAAAGAAAAATAATGAAAAAAACTCACTGCTGAATTGTTGCTGCTGCTGACGTTGAGGTGCTGGTGGGCGATGCAGTTGCGGCATTGCTGGCACGGGTGGGCGATGTTGTATGACCGATGGGCGATCATACGCAAATGCCGGCAGTGGTAAATCCATTGGTTGGCGATGATACTATTGACAATAGGGAAAAAAAACATGAAAATTTTTGTAGTAAGAACAGAGTTAGAAAGTGGCTTCGACATCGATACGAGTCGAGGTAGAAATAATTTGGTGAAGAATTTACCGGTGGTGGTGGTGGTGGTGGACGATGCACTCGAGATGGACGATGCGGTGGCGGATATGTAACGTACGGGTCCTGCGGATGTAACTAATATGTATTCTGTTGCTGAGAATGTACCTGGTATGGAGGCTGTTGTTGCTATGGACGTACCTGGTACCGAGGTTGCTGCTGCTGATGATGTACCTGAGACGGATGCTGTTGCTGAGGATGATGATGATGATGAGTCAGATACTGTTGATGCTGTTGCTGTGGTGGGTAATGCGTTGGATGAAACTGCTGTTGTTGTGATTGATGCTGTTGCTGTTGCGGATGATGCTGATGCTGTTGCTGTTGCTGTGGATGATGATAATAATGAGTCGGATAATGCTGTTGCAAATTATCCGTCGGAGGTGGTAGTTGCAGCGAATGTTGCATCGGCTCAGGTGAGACCGGTGAATAGGGTTCCGGCGACGCCGGCGACTCAAGCAACGGTACACCTGACGTTGATACTTGCACCTCTTCCTGTGATTCTTCTTCTTCCTCTTCATCCGGCTCTTCTTCATCCGGCTCTTCGGGGTTCGCGAGTATCGCCTCCACTTCCTCGGCTGGTGTCGGCACGTCGAGAATCATTTTTTTTTTATGAAACGAAGACGAATTTCAAATTCTTCACGCACGTAACCCCAAGTTCGTCACGAAATCACCTTTTGTGGTATTATACCAGAACACACACACTTTATCACTGTAACACACTTTATCACTACACTGCAACACAAAAATAGAGCACGAAAAATAATGACGTTGAACTTATTAATTTGCGGAGTACGCAGCGAGATGACGAGTAGACGACAAGACGATCGAATTAAAAATGGTCTCTACTCGTAGGATCTTCCAACCCCTCCAAATTGCAATGCGACAATCAAATGTCGGCATCGCAAAGAGGCTAAACCAAATATTCTTCCGATGTGACACTCGATCCTCGAATAAACATCGATAGCGTCGAGCGAGCACCGAGATGAAGAAAAATAATCAACGCTTAGCGAGAACAATTAATTTCATCCGGTACAAAGAAAGGCTAATAGTTTCACTACGCATCACAGTTTTTTATTACAGCTTCAAAATTCGAATAGCTGTGAAACATTGATTGTCAAAAAATGCAATCTATTGTTTCACTATTATCGCAGAGAGGTTTTTCATAGAGCTGTAAAAAAAAAAAAAAATCCAATCGAATTTCTAGTCAATATGTAAATTTTTATCAGAGATAGGTTAAACATTTTTTTTAATATTTAGCTTGGATCGTTTTTCGTAAACGCAGTAAAGAAGAGGAAGGATAAACGAAGTAAAGAAGGGAGACAGATAAACTCTCCGTTTAAAGATTCATCGATAGTATGTACATGTGGGTGCGCAATAAGTATCCAACATAAACAGTCTAACGAATTAAATCAAGGTTACACAGAGAAAGATGAGGAGAAAATAAGAATGGATTTTTTTTTCATCTCGAAGATTCATATGTGACATATGATACTCACCATACGCTGCGCAGCTCACTGCATAGTTCGCCCCCCACAACTTCATAGCTGATACAGACGCATGGGTACACTCACGTAAAAAATATATCGATGATGGACCAATTAAGGAATATTCATCTTAAATATGCATAAATGTTACACATTTTTGTGTATATTATTTTTCAAGAAAAAACCTGAGAAATTTGGAAAACGAAGATATGAGACAAATATGTTAAATTCAATTGCTCTAATAAAAAATCGTATTGCGTAATACAAGATGCGCAGTCCCCCCGCGAACTTTGTCAAGGCTAATTAGAGAGAAAGAAGGATAGAAAATCTTCGTTATAAATACACTGTGAGGGGAATTTTTCCCTTCGCACTTCGGTCGCTCTCCGTCGGCCAAACTAACCCGTAATAACCAAAAACGATTGTTGGGCGCCAGTCATCCTTTTTCACCGGAGATGACGAACCGGTCAATAACGCAGGAAAGGAGAAAAAAAACAGAACACATAATCTCCTAATCGCGAGAAATCCGGAAACACGATACATCTTAAACACTAACGACGGAAATACGAGCGGTATACCTCGGGTCGCTCAGTATGCTAGAATTGGTAGAGAGGATCGGGGACGAGGAAAAAGAAAGTTTAATTCCCAAAAAAAAACAACTCGGCATTGTGCTTACGTGTTTCGCTATTGACGAAAATTTCAAGATAGCGGGGATACAAACGAAAGGCGGAAACCGCACGACGGTGACTCAAAGCATTAACTAGTTTTTTTTTGTTTTGTACATAATAAGTCACAAGCTTGAGGGTTAGTGACGAGGCGGGGAAGTATAGAAAATACGGCTATGCCGCGCTTACCATGCTTACGTGACGAACGAGGACACTCTTTCACCACTTTGTAATTTTTATTACCGGTATCAGGCGAATGACCCCTCCGCGTTTCCGCAATAGGGGGTAAGACTCCAACCCATGAGTTTTTCACTCGGTATCTTTAGTTCCGCGGAGCCTCCTCTCGAATTAGACGGGGGAGAACGCTCGACGCGTAATTTCCTAGTGTAATGTCGGGAATCGGACTCAATCGAATCTCGAGAGTCGATTGCCCAATAAAATCGCTGAAACGGGATCGGCATAAATTTCCAATAACTCGAATATTACTCAGATCTCGAAGAAGTTATTACAACTCCCGAAATTCCGACGTAACTCGATCCAGGGGAGTCGGATCTCCTGGAGACACTCACGGTCATACGACCGGAGACGATCTCGGAGATCCTCTCACCCCAACGACTCACTCGAGACTATCGAATTATCGAATCTCTCGAATCTTCTCAACGGTACTCTAAAATCGGCACAGAGCGAGAATGGAAGGGAGCGGTGACGTCAGATAATTCGGAGACTCGCGCCACGATATTTTGGTCGCGACTCGGGCGGGCGTTGGGCCCGACGACTTACCTCCTTCCTTCCTCCCGCTCTAGGAGACTGGAGGGATATCCCCGCGGTCACACACACAGAGGCGAGCTCGGGACCTCTACTCTAAGTGGATCTGGCAATCCCTGCCGACGGGGTGATCCAAGACCCTCCGACAGGGCCTTCCAACGCGATATTCGCAAACGTAACTCAAAGACCTCCATCCTCCGCTCGCCCCTCTATCAACTGTGCGCCGGTTTCTCACCCGGACTAATTGATCCGCGGGAAATCTCACAGGGTGATGGGCGATCGGATGGCGGGTAGCGTCGGCATGCCAGCTCCTTTCCGCGCCATCCTTTCCACCCACCCACCTCCATCTAACGGGGTACGTCCATCGTTTCCACAAAATACGAAATAATGGCAAAAAAAAAAGATCAATTCCGCAAAAACAAATCTCCATTATCAAATCTCTAGTTGACTCTAATAACGTCTCTCTTAGAACTCGATGCTCCCATCCCGTAATCCATACTCTCTACGGTGCGACCTCATTCTCGAGCCGGTATCGGTTTCAAGTGACTCTACTTTCTCTCAAAATTGCGATACATCTAATTGACCCCTCCTCTCGATAACGCGTACCTCGAGGCGATATCTCTCAGTGTAATCGTTCGGGATCGATACTCAAATTTTTATACTTTCGTTAATATTATGGAGGTTGTAAAAGGAGGTTAATAATAATCACGGGATCGAGGTTTTTAGTTTGCTGTCGGGATGGTGTTCTCCGTTCAAATCAATCGTAAATGCGGATATTACAGATGTTCTATTTTTATTTTCGCCGTATTTAATTCGCGCCTCGTCACTAACCTGGCTGCGCGGTGCGCGTGGGACGCCAACGTTGAAAACGGCGTCACAACTCCTTCCCCCTTATTGATGACGGTCCTTGCCGGTCCTTCGGAGTGTCCAGGTGTTCGGTGGAGCTGGTGGATTCTGATGGTCGAACCCCCGCCCTGAGTTGGGTCCGTTGTTGCCGTTTCCGCTTGCCGGTTCGACGCGTTCCTCTGGGCTGCCGATCTCGTCCCGGGGAAAATCGGTATCGGGTGTGGGGAGGTCCTGGGAGGACCTGCGCCCTACTGGCAATGTCGCAGCGATTACGCGCGATGCGAGATCCGTGTGGGTAGGGGAACGTTCGGTATCGGTGTGGGGAGGTCCTGAAGGGACCGTCAACCATCTAGCCAAATAGCGGGGTGGCAAGCCGCTTCGGGATCAGGCCCTCGTAACCCTGGCGAGGGCTACTGCCGAGTGGGGTGAGAGTTGGGGGCGTCGAGGTCTCGCGCAGGTCCGTGGGGGCCACGAAGTCTACGACGACGTCGTCCTCGGGTCGTCGGGGGGCCCGCTGCACGGTCGGTGGTGGCGGTGGCGCCCCGGGCAGTATCGGGGGAGCTCGCGTTGGTAACGGGATCGGTGGGGATTGGCGCGGCGAGAATCGACGGCCGTATGGGGTCTCCGGGACGGCGGAACGCGCGGCCCATGCGATGGAGTTCATCGCGGGGCACGTTCCGGCGCATATCCCGGACGTACGGTCCCTCGCTCAGCCATTGTGGGCTGCAGTAAGGGCAGGAGGAGAGAGTCTCCCCTACCTGTCCGCAGCGGCGGCAGAATAAACGGCGGCTCTCGGGGCACGCCGAGTACCTGTGCCCCTTTCGGCCACAGTTAAAGCAGGCCTCGTTTACGGGGCCTGAAGTACGCGGGGGGTTGCCACCCGGCGGTTGCGGGACCTGCTCTCGAAGCAACTGCCGGGGTGCCGGTATCGGGCTGTCCAGGAGAGCCGGGATTCTCGACGGGGGGCTCGGTATGGCAGGGGTGGCCTACGGGAGGAGCCCGGGGATTCGAACCCCGGGGCGGTAGCTCGCTGGGGTTGCGACGCTACCGTAGGACCCCGCTCACTGGTCTTTCCGGACGACGGCTTCCCCGACACTCGTTTCGGGATCGCTCCCGTCGAGTGTTGAGGGGCTGGCGGTATCGGCGCAGGTTCAGCCGTGGTTTTTCGGGATCGGTGACGTTTCCTTACCCGCTTACTCTTCGGCTCGGAGGGAGCCTCGACCACCGGGGTGGGAGGGTCGACCTCCATTGCCGTCGGAGGGGTTGCTACGGTGGCGGCGGTATCGAGCGTGGGAGGGACGGTATCTGTTTCAGGGGGCCAGGGGTCCGTCTGCGTCCCTTCCTCGACAGTGGTGACGCCAGGCGTCGCCCCACTGGAGGTCGGGGGCGCAGGTTTCCCCTGTCCTGCCTGTAGCAGGGCCGTGATTTTCCCCCACGCGTCGTCACCACACACCATATAGTGCGGAGGGGCGACGGGCGTATCAGGGGGCGAGATCGGCACGTACTCCGGTCCAGGCGGAGGCTCAGTCGTCCCCTCAGCGGATCCCTCCGCGAGCGGATCGACTTCCCTCGACGCCGTATCGGCCTCGTTGATGGCCGCCTCGAGGTCCGCCTCGAGGGTGGCCACATCAACGGAGAGTATCGGGTCGGGGGGGTCGGACAGGCCTCGAGCGAGGCGCACGACCTCCCCAAGGAGATCGCCATCCTCGTCGGGCTGTTGCCCTTCCCCTGTGGGGGACGCGGCCCAATACTCCCTGTCCGCCATCAGTGAATCGGGATCTGAAAAATACAATGGTTAGTGGTCATTAACATATGGCTTCAGGTCCTGAATGGACACTTTGCCTCGTGCTTTGCCCTCGAGATCGGATAATTCGTATACGACAGGGGAGAGTTTACGCGAGATCCGAAGGGGTCCTTCGAACGGCGGGAATAGAGTTGCAGAAATCTTTTTCGCAGCGTTCGACAGATTACGGGATCGTGTTAGAACGAGATCTCCCACCTTGAACTCTCGATTTCGGTGTCGCTGGTTGTAATAATGCGCTTGCTTGTGAAACGCTTCATCCAACGCGTGCACGAGGGATCGACGTAAGGTATCAAGGCGCTTCATTCGTTCAACCCATTCCCGCGGGGGTCGGGGAACAATCTCTTGTTCGCCCTCCACCTCGCGTTTCGCCGAGATAGCCGGTTCGGGTTCTCGACCGAAATTCACGAACGCGGGGGTCGCTTGAAGGGAACTATGGTGGGCGGTGTTATATGCGAATCGGAACTCGTGGAGATGCAAGTCCCATTCGCGGTGATCCCTCTCCAGGAACGAGCGAATCATGGTTTTTACAACCCGATTCACTCGCTCGACTGGGTTAGCTTGGGGGTGATATGGTGGAGTCGTGACATGTTTCATGCCAGTGAGGTCGACGAGAGCTCGGATCTCTTTGTTAACGAACTCCGTACCATTATCCGTGATCAGTGTTCGCGGAGTGCCCCATCGAGAAACGACGACGTCCTCGATGGAAGCCCGAATTTTACTCCCGGTGGCTTTTCGCAACGGTATCACCTCGATCCACTTGGTGAAGAGGTCTTGCAAGACGAGGACATACGCGAATCCCGCCTTACTAGGCGTAATGGGACCCATTATGTCTGCCGCGATGACGAACCAGGGTTGCTCGACGGTACGGTGCCCCATATGTCCAGCGGGTAGCGCCTGCTCCACTTTACATAGTTGGCATCGCTCGCATCGCCTCACGTGGCTCACAACGTCCCGGAGCATACCAGGCCAGTAGTATCGAGTCGCTAGTCGTCGGTACGTTTTGTCTACGCCCAGGTGACCGGCTTGGGGGTTATCGTGGCTTTCCGCGAGGACGGTCTCACGATCTCCCTTCGGTATCACTAGTTTCCACGCATCGAGGTCGTCAAATTCTAATGATGCGAGATCAGTGTAACGATGATGATATAGTCTTCCCCCCTCGATTTTCCAGTCCGGAAAACGATCGGGGACTCGCTTTACATCACGGTATCGGCGTCGATACCATGCATCCCTGAATTCGGGATCGGTTCTTAGTCTCGTGAGGTTCTCGGTATCAGTAAGTGACTCGGGGGCTCGGGAGAGAGCATCGGGGACGTGATGCAACGCTCCCTTTCGATGAACGATATCGAAGTTGTATTCCAACAGATTTAAAGCCCATCGAGCTAACCGCCCTGTGGGATTCTTCAAATTGTGGAGCCACCGAAGGCTACTGTGGTCGGTGATGACCGTAAAGGAGTAGCCTTCCAAGTAGCAACGGAACTTTTTGATTGCCCAAATCACTGCGAGGCATTCTTGTTCCGTTACGGTGTACTTCTTCTCGGGATCGGTAAGCGCTCGACTGGCGTACGCGATTACGCGCTCTTCGCCGTTGATTACTTGCGTGATAACTGCTCCAAGGCCCACGCTACTAGCGTCGGTCTGAACAGTGAACGGTATCGAAAAATCGGGGCATCCGAGCGTAGGGGCGGAAGTGAGGTGTCCCTTTAACTTTTCCATCGCTCGATCCTGATCGGGGGTCCATTCCCAGGTTTGACTTTTCTTCGTCAATCTCGTTAGGGGCTCAGCGATTGAGGCGAAGTCGGGAATGAAACGCCGGTACCACGAGGCCATGCCTAGGAAACGACGAAGTTGCTTCAAGTTTTTCGGGATCGGAAACTCTAAAACAGGGGCGGTTTTATCGGGATCAACTTGTAAGCCCTCGCGGTTAACGAGAAAGCCCAAGTATTTAACTTGCGAGCGACAAAATTCACTTTTCTCACGATTAATCGTGAGTCCAGCGTTCCGGATCTTTTCCAACACTTTTCCCAGCCACACTAGATGTTCTTCGAATGTCCTTGAGACGATAATTATGTCGTCCAGGTACACGAATACGTGGGGGTACATTTCTTCTCCGATAAGCTTATCAAGGAGGCGCTGGAAGGTTGCGGGGGCGTTAGTCAGTCCGTAGGGCATCCTACGGAACTGGAAAAGGCCTCTTCCCGGCGCGATAAAGGCTGATACCTCGCGGGAATCGGGCTCGAGCGGTATCTGAAAGTAGGCTTGGCTAAGGTCCAGGGTGGATATATAGTTCGCCTGTCTTAGCTCGTCCAAAATCGCAGTCATATTCGGAATCGGGTAGGCATCCTTTTTTGTGAGGCTGTTAACCTTCCGAAAGTCTATGCAAAAACGGTACTTCCCGTTAGGTTTCTTCACCATGACGACAGGGCTCGCCCAATCGCTTTTCGAGGGCTCGATGATCCCGTCAGCTAACATGGTGTCAACCTCGTCCCACATAGCTTGCCTGATGACGGGAGTAACGTGGTACGGCTTTTGGCGCACGGGAGCGTTACTACCAACGTCGATGCGGTGGGAGGTCAAGCTAGTGATACCGGGTTTGTCCGTAGAGGGGGGAAGATGACGGTCAAGGAAAGCTTGGAGTCTCTGGGCTTCCTTGCCTTCCGGGATCTGTAACCCACAGCACGTTAGTACTCGGGGAGAATTATTTTCGGGAACGAAACGGTATCGCTCTTCCGGCTTGTCCCGGTATATCCAGGATTCGTCAAAGAAGTCGACCAGCATCCGGGCCTCTCGTAAAAACTCGAGTCCGAGGATGCAATCGTCCACGAGTGATGAGAGCCAATAGGCGTCGGTCTCGGTATCGCGTCCTTGCAGGGATATCGGGATCTTACTCACGGTGGTAACCGTAACCGGCTGTCCATCCGCGAGGAGCACTCGCCGTGGGGGTATCGAACGACGATCCGCCTGCACTGCGAGTAATCTCGCGATCACACGGCCGCCGATGAAGGTTCTCGAGGCACCAGAGTCCACGAGAGCCCGTATCTGTTTTCCGTAGATCGTGATGTTGACGGTAAATGCCGTCAGTGGTTTTGCACCTATGACTTGGCATGCGTCGTTATCGGTATCGGGACTCGAAGGGGAGGGGAGGTCAATAACCTCCCCAGGCGATATCTCTAATACACGGGGGTTCTCTCGGGGCTCGGCCGACTCTCGGGATTCGACGAGGCACTCGGTCGGCTGGGAGCGTCTCGATTCTCGTTTCCCGAGGTACACTGTGGACAATTTTGCGAAGTAACCCCCGGTTTACGACAGCGGTAACAGAATATGCGACGGGGGGCCGTACACTCTCGGTGTCGGTGCCCAACGCCGTCACAATTCCAGCAGACTAGTCCGGAATTTTGGGGAGGCGGGATCGAAGTAGTCTGAGGGGTCGACTTTGAGTTAGAGGCCGTTGAAACGCTTCCACTCGGAGCCCGGGTGGAGCTTCCACGAGGGTTCGTTCGAAATGCCCTTCTTTTCTCCAGCTTCTTGTTCAGTTGGGCAGGGAGGAGGGCGCGTATACTCTCAGGGAGAGCCGCAAGCTCCTCCTCGATGGAGAGGTCGAGATCGTCAGCACCCTCGGGGTCCTCTGCACCAGGGTTCTCGGCAGCGGCAACACGCAGGTATTGCGACCGCTGACGAGATTGATTAGTGGGAGGATTATAGGCGAGGCCGGGGCACATTGATGCTTCGGGAGTTCTCGGAGGGGGTCGATTGCGATCGCTGAGCAAATTATGCTCGTGTCGCGTCGCCGCCTTCTCCAATTCATCTACCGTTAACGCGTCGGTATACGGGATCACTACCTTATAGGTAATTAGCAGGTTTCGATACGTATATCGAGTCTGCTCGGTATCGGGATATCGGGGGCGGGTTCTTAAGAACAACGCTCGCATACATGCAATATACTCGCTGACGCTCTCATGAGTACCTTGACGACGCGCGGAGATTTCCTCTCGCAACGCCATCTGGTAATCCGGGTCACAGTATCGGGATCGGAGGGCCAATTTCACGTCGCTCCAGCTGGTGAATTCCGGGGCTCGCCCCCGGTACCAAGTAAGAGCGGCTCCTTCCAGAAGGAAAGGGATGGCTCGGACGATATCCTCTTCACGAGTCGGTAGGAGGAATTGGCATTCCTCGATCCGGGAAATGAAATCCTCGACATCGTGATGGGGCTTCCCCGAGAACTTCTCCTGTCGTTTAAGGATTGTATTAATCCATATGCCAACTGGGGTTCGTCGGGGGGCATATCGAGAATCGGGATCGTCGTCGAACGCCGCATGATCACTCGGTTGGGGAATGATGCGTTGGCGGATGTTCGGTATCGGGGGAATCGAGCTTCGCGATTGAGGGTGGAAGGCCTCCAGCGAAGGGTTATCCCTCGGTGGTTTGTCCAAGATCGGCGGGGGTAGCAACGAAAACTCCTCGGATGGGTTGACGCGCCTTTTCCCGTTGTCGAGGGTACGAGTCGCCTCTACGAGGAGGTCGTACGTCTCCCTGATATCGGCGACAGCGGGATCGGGGGAAGCGGGGCGGCTGGTCGAACCTTTCGGCCGCCCGCGAGGTCTTTTCGGTATCGTACCCGTGGGGACAACGGGAGTTCCCGTGTCCACCTGTACTCCCCGAGACGTGGTAGTCTGGGTTTCCGAGGTTCGAGTCCCTGATGTCGGAGTTCCTTTGCTCACGACAATCTCTGGGACTAGGGGTTCGTCTTCTCCGTCAGCCATGACGACGGATTAGGTAGCCGAGAGTCGAGATCGGAAAAAAACAGTTTTCTATGCCTATCGCAACGCCAAAAAGGAAAAGGACTTACTTTCCTCTCTCTCTCCTCTTTTTTTTTCCCTGTTTTGTGTTAATACAATAAATCGGGGAAAGGCAATTAAATAGGATCGCAACCCAAGGAAAATAATTTCCCAAAGGGGATAATAAAAAAAAATCTTTCGCGGGGAACCGATGGGGAAAAATCGTTCCTTTTTTTTTTTTTTTTTGGTTTTTTTTTTTTTTTTTTTTTTTGAAAAGAGGAAAAGCTAAAAGAAATTGTAAAAGAGATCAAGAAGTTTACTGAGAGAAGGAAAAGAATGAAATGTTCGGCGGAACGCGGCGATGAATAGGCGGGTGACTCTACGAGAGCGTCGACGACACGTGTTCCACGAGACGGATAGCGCGGGCGCTTCCCACTGCTTAACGCATACCACGGGGCACTTCGAGTAGCGTGGACTATCGTTACACGGGATCGTGGATCTAGCCTTTGCGCTACCTCTCTCTCTCTCTACCTACGCCGCGATACGACGAGTGAGATTCGAGTCGAACTCTCGGGCGAAGGGATACTCAAAGGGGGGGGATTTTTCTAATGATCGGGATCGAGAACGGAGGATCGATGTACACGAAATTTTCCTTATGGTCGTAGGGAGCGACGTATCTTTTGTTTTTTTTTTTGTATTAGTATCCTCGTCTGGCCGAAGTAAAATCTCTTTTTTTTTTTCCCTTTTTTTTTTTCGAAAGCGGATGAAATTAGGGGGGGGGATATCGCCCCTAACTCACGCGGATCTCGAGGGCAAATTGGGCACGAAAACTGGAGGTTTTTATTAAAATATGGTGGTACTTACTCGTTGGTGAACGACGTAATCCAAATATTTTCAGCGTCCGATATCGGTGGTGCACGTGGCGGGATAAACTGCACACTTGTCACGCACGCGAAATATTCGGTATCACCCACAAACCGTTAGTCGGTATCGATTATTCACACAAACGGAAATCCAATGATCCGGGATCGCGCGCACGGAATTGTCGGTATCGAAGTTTTTTTTTTTCGTTTGTTTTTTTTTTTTTCCAATTCTCTCACACACGGCACCGAAATTGCGAACGTTCAGTCGGGGGGGGGAGAATGAAGGACGAGAGAGAAAAAGAAGAAGAAAGAAAATTCGGGTGTCTGAGAGAAAGAAGGGAGAGAAGGAAAAAGGAAAGGGAGTAATGAAAGAAAGGAGGAATCGAACGAATGAGAAAAAAAAATTTTAAATGAGTGGATCGAATGAATGATAGGGAAGAAAGAAGGAAATTAATTATTGCGCGAAAGAATAAATAATAGGAATGAATGGAAGGAATAAATTGACGGGATGAATATGCACTTGCACGCGCGGTGAAGAACGATTTTATTCGCGAGGTGTTGTCGAAGATCGTAGATAACGCTTCCGCACCTGACGAATTTCCATAAAGGACTGACTCGTCACCTGCGTTAATCGGTAGTTCGGCGGTGTGGAAGGGGGTTCTCTTGAGGGGCGCGTGGTCTCTGCCGGCCGGCACGCGGTCTCCTCGTACGCGATGTAAACAAAGTTTGCGCTCGAGAACGCGCGAGCCATTGTTCGTGGCATCGAACGAGATCAGGGGAAGGTACCAAAAAAAATTATTTTTCTCGCTACTACAAGGAATTCGGTATCGTTGAGGCTTCTATGTGGCTCTCAACTATCTCGTTTAACGTTCTCGAACATTCGACTCGAGAAATAATTCTTGAGGAATATCCGACGTCGCTAAGCAATGTGTACTTCGGGATCGTAGAGGACTCGAGAGGACAATTTGTTTGTCTCATCGAACAATAGACCCGAGATCTCGAATTTTCGATACAGCACGGTACTATCTCGTTTACAAACGCGAATATTCTCAGCAAAATTGTTCGCTAGAATATTCGAATTCGGAGAAATTTTTATTTTCTCGAGATGGACATATGCGATGATTTTCAGGGTTTTCGGTATCGGAACCATAAATAATTCCGGGGAATTATCTTGCGTGCTCGGCAACTTTTTCTTTTTTTTTTTTTTGTGTACGGAATCGATAAATATTATTTTTTTTTTTTTTTTTTTTTTTTCCAAACGGTATCGATAGCTATTCAAAATTATTTTTTTTCCAAACGGTATCGAGAATTTTCTTGCGGGATCGAATGCTCGATCGTCTCGCGCAATTGCCATTCGTCAAATTACATGACTATCGCCTTGAATGCCGTCGCAATAACAAAAAAAAATTCATGCCAATTACCAAAAAAAAATATATCTATTTAGTACTTTGACTATTCTTCCCAAAAGAACTTCACGTAAGCGGCAAAAGAAAGCGGAATTTCACATCTACAAAAATTATCTCTAATCAGAACTTAACTCGATAAACTTTCTTTCTCGGGCCCCACGTTGGGCGCCAATTTGTGAGGGGAATTTTTCCCTTCGCACTTCGGTCGCTCTCCGTCGGCCAAACTAACCCGTAATAACCAAAAACGATTGTTGGGCGCCAGTCATCCTTTTTCACCGGAGATGACGAACCGGTCAATAACGCAGGAAAGGAGAAAAAAAACAGAACACATAATCTCCTAATCGCGAGAAATCCGGAAACACGATACATCTTAAACACTAACGACGGAAATACGAGCGGTATACCTCGGGTCGCTCAGTATGCTAGAATTGGTAGAGAGGATCGGGGACGAGGAAAAAGAAAGTTTAATTCCCAAAAAAAAACAACTCGGCATTGTGCTTACGTGTTTCGCTATTGACGAAAATTTCAAGATAGCGGGGATACAAACGAAAGGCGGAAACCGCACGACGGTGACTCAAAGCATTAACTAGTTTTTTTTTGTTTTGTACATAATAAGTCACAAGCTTGAGGGTTAGTGACGAGGCGGGGAAGTATAGAAAATACGGCTATGCCGCGCTTACCATGCTTACGTGACGAACGAGGACACTCTTTCACCACTTTGTAATTTTTATTACCGGTATCAGGCGAATGACCCCTCCGCGTTTCCGCAATAGGGGGTAAGACTCCAACCCATGAGTTTTTCACTCGGTATCTTTAGTTCCGCGGAGCCTCCTCTCGAATTAGACGGGGGAGAACGCTCGACGCGTAATTTCCTAGTGTAATGTCGGGAATCGGACTCAATCGAATCTCGAGAGTCGATTGCCCAATAAAATCGCTGAAACGGGATCGGCATAAATTTCCAATAACTCGAATATTACTCAGATCTCGAAGAAGTTATTACAACTCCCGAAATTCCGACGTAACTCGATCCAGGGGAGTCGGATCTCCTGGAGACACTCACGGTCATACGACCGGAGACGATCTCGGAGATCCTCTCACCCCAACGACTCACTCGAGACTATCGAATTATCGAATCTCTCGAATCTTCTCAACGGTACTCTAAAATCGGCACAGAGCGAGAATGGAAGGGAGCGGTGACGTCAGATAATTCGGAGACTCGCGCCACGATATTTTGGTCGCGACTCGGGCGGGCGTTGGGCCCGACGACTTACCTCCTTCCTTCCTCCCGCTCTAGGAGACTGGAGGGATATCCCCGCGGTCACACACACAGAGGCGAGCTCGGGACCTCTACTCTAAGTGGATCTGGCAATCCCTGCCGACGGGGTGATCCAAGACCCTCCGACAGGGCCTTCCAACGCGATATTCGCAAACGTAACTCAAAGACCTCCATCCTCCGCTCGCCCCTCTATCAACTGTGCGCCGGTTTCTCACCCGGACTAATTGATCCGCGGGAAATCTCACAGGGTGATGGGCGATCGGATGGCGGGTAGCGTCGGCATGCCAGCTCCTTTCCGCGCCATCCTTTCCACCCACCCACCTCCATCTAACGGGGTACGTCCATCGTTTCCACAAAATACGAAATAATGGCAAAAAAAAAAGATCAATTCCGCAAAAACAAATCTCCATTATCAAATCTCTAGTTGACTCTAATAACGTCTCTCTTAGAACTCGATGCTCCCATCCCGTAATCCATACTCTCTACGGTGCGACCTCATTCTCGAGCCGGTATCGGTTTCAAGTGACTCTACTTTCTCTCAAAATTGCGATACATCTAATTGACCCCTCCTCTCGATAACGCGTACCTCGAGGCGATATCTCTCAGTGTAATCGTTCGGGATCGATACTCAAATTTTTATACTTTCGTTAATATTATGGAGGTTGTAAAAGGAGGTTAATAATAATCACGGGATCGAGGTTTTTAGTTTGCTGTCGGGATGGTGTTCTCCGTTCAAATCAATCGTAAATGCGGATATTACAGATGTTCTATTTTTATTTTCGCCGTATTTAATTCGCGCCTCGTCACTAACCTGGCTGCGCGGTGCGCGTGGGACGCCAACGTTGAAAACGGCGTCACAACACTCGTCAGGATAATAGAAGCATCACTTCAACGCCGATTAATTTGCGTCACACACGCGCGCACACTGTTTCATAAACAATAATGGATTCGAAAAAATGCAAAAAATTAATCCATCTTGTGGAAGGCGTATATAAAATTTTGAAAGTCAAATCTTCACCCAACGAAGTTCAACGATGGATAAAAATTATTAACCAGCATCTACGGATTCTTGGTAAAATATTGAAAAATGCCGAAACAATCGGTGAGAAGACAAAATTTCTCACACTTATAGGAATTTTGTTGTCCTTGTCGAAAAAATTCAAAGACTTGCAAAAGAGTGGCAGCGGCATTGCAAAACGAAGCGACAGAGTGAAATGGGTCGATTCAGAGACTGCGTTCGAATCGAGAATACGAACTGGACTCGTGGTGAATCTTCGACACAAAAATCTCGAGCGGTTTCTGGAAGATGCGAAAAAACTAATGTTTATCCGATTAAAGAAAATTTTGCGAACGGAAACCACCGGTCTGAAGGTCAACGTGGTGCTAACCTGTAAATATAACATCACTAAAAGCGACAAATTAGTCGAGGAGCTCAAATTTTTCAACACGACGAACGCGGTGATTCTTCGCTCGACAAATTTGCAAGCATGGTTCAGCGAGAACGTCCAGGGAAAAATATTATCGAAAGTCGAGGATTTTCAAGAAAAAGACTCAGGCTGGTCGTTGGTGGAGATTATAAACTTGACGGTGAATATCAACAAGTACGTTCCATTGAGCGGAGGCCTGTCAACGTACGTCGAACTGCCGGAGAAAATAAAACGTAAGAAAGCCGTCGTTAATATCGAGAATAATGACCCTTACTGTTTTTTGTGGTCTGTCATGGCGGCTCTTCATCCGGTCAAAAATCATGTTAATCGTATGAGTTCGTATCAACACTTTAGTTCGGAACTGGAGTACGAGGGGTTAGATTTTCCGATGAGTTTCAAAGATATTCCACGGTTTGAAAAAATGAATGAATTAACGATTAATGTGTATGGTATCGAGAAAAAATATCAGACTGAGAATTATCAAACCGTACCACTTTATTTGAGTCGTGAAAAATCTGACAAGCCCACGATCCATCTGCTCTTGCTCGAGACAAACGTTAATTCGCCGCAAAATACAGTGTATCACTTTGCTTGGGTAAAAAATTTATCTCGATTGGTAAGCTCGCAAATTTCCAAGCACACGCATGTCACATGGATCTGTGATAGATGCTTGTGTCATTTCTTTACGGAGAGTGTTTTGGAAAAACACAAAGTCGATTGTACAATCATGAACAATTACAAAGTGATTATGCCAAACAATGATGAAAAATTGGTGAAATTTAAAAATTATCAATATAAAGAGCGCGTTTCGTTTGTGATTTATGCCGATTTTGAATGTCTCTTGGAACCGGTTACGGAAAAGGATAAAAATACGCTTGTCTATCAGAAGCATATCCCGCATAGCGTTGCGTATTATCTACACTGTTCCTACGATGATTCGATTTCAACTTTCAAAACCTATCGTGGTATTGACTGTATTACGTGGTTTGTCAATGAATTGAAAACATTGGCTACTTCCTTGAATGTAATTTTATCGTCAATCGTGCCAATGCATACGATGACTAAACAACAGATCCATGAATTTAAATCCGCAAAAATCTGTCATATTTGCGAAAAACCATTCGAGACTTTTGATATCAAACATCGTGATCACTGTCATCGTACTGGCAAGTATCGCGGTGCTGCACACGACACTTGTAATTTGAAGTTCAAGGATACCCGTACGATCCCCGTGATTTTTCACAACTTATCGGGGTATGACTCACACTTCTTAATCGAAGAATTGGCCGGGCTTAGTGGTAAGATGAGTCTCTTACCGATTAACAAGGAAAAGTACATATCTTTTACAAAGGAAATGAAAGATACAATCGTGGAATTTAGATTCATCGATTCGTACCGTTTTATGTCGAGCAGTATCGAAAAATTAGCTTCCTATCTTGTTAATAATGAAAAAAAAATTATACGAAAATACTACGAAAATACGGTGGAATTTGAACTGTTAACGAGAAAAGGCGTTTTCCCATACGATTATGTAGACAGTTGGGAAAAACTGGAAGAAACTGCGATACCACCGAGAGAACAATTTTACTCACAATTGAATAATGAAAATATCTCAGAGTCGGAATATTCGCATGCATGTAATGTATGGAGTGTTTTTCACATACAAACACTCGGGGAATATTCAGATTTGTATTTAAAAACGGATGTTCTCCTTTTGGCCGATATATTCGAGAATTTCCGACAAAATTGCTTAGTCACATATAACTTGGATCCGCTGCATTATTATACTGCTCCGGGGCTTGCTTTTGACGCGATGCTCAAGTGCACGGCCATTGAGCTCGAGCTTCTCACAGATGTGGATATGTTAATGTTTGTAGAAAGAGGCATTCGAGGTGGGCTTGCCCAGTGTTCGAATAGATACGCGAAAGCGAACAATCGTTACATGGAGGAAAATTATGACCCAAGCGTAGAAGAATCTTATCTTATGTATTACGATGTAAATAATTTGTACGGTGCAGCTATGAGTCAGTGTTTGCCTTGCGGACTCTTCGAGTGGGAGAACAATTTTGAAAATTTAGATTTTTCCAATATTCCCGATGACGCTTCTACAGGCTACATCCTTGAAGTCGATCTTGAATATCCTAAAGAAATTCACAATCTTCATAAAGATTTGCCATTGTGCCCAGAGTCACTTGTACCGCCAACATCGTCAACTTGTAATACACCAAAATTAATGACAACACTATTCGCAAAAGAGAGATACGTAATTCATTATCAAAACCTGAAACAGTGTCTTGGTTTGGGTTTAACATTGCGAAAAATTTATCGAGTACTAAAATTCGAACAATCCGCATGGCTCAAAAAATACATTGATTTGAATACGGAACTTCGAAAAAAATCTACCAATGATTTTGAGAAAAATTTTTACAAACTCATGAACAACGCAGTTTTCGGCAAAACTATGGAAAATGTTAGAAAATATCGCGATGTGAGGCTTGTTACAAAGTGGGGTGGAAGATACGGGGCTCGAGCGCTTATCGCCAAACCAAATTTCCATAGTTGCACCATATTCAACGAAAACATGATCATAATCGAGATGAAACGCATAAAAGTGAAATTTAACAAACCGATATATGTAGGCTCTTGCATTCTAGATATCTCGAAAACGTATATTTACGATTTTCATTACAATTATATGAAGAATAATTTCGACGATCGAGCGAAATTAATGTACACAGACACGGATAGTTTGTTCTATCATATCGCTGTTCCAGATATATATGAAATTATGAAACGCGATATCGATAGATTCGATACCTCCGATTATTCTCTGGATAATGTTTACGGTATGCCGCTGGCTAATAAGAAGGTTTTGGGCTTAATGAAAGATGAAAATAACGGTCAAATTATCCAGGAATTCGTAGGTTTGCGAGCAAAAATGTATTGTTACAAAACGCACGATATGGAAAAAAAACGTGCAAAAGGAGTGAAAGGATCGACATTGAAAGCAATAACATTTGATGATTATAAGCGATGTTTGTTGGATCATGAAAGTATCATTAAAAATCAAAACTTGATTCGAAGCAAAAAACACAAAGTCGAATCGATCAGACAGCAGAAAATAGCATTAAGCTGGAATGATGACAAGAGAATTCTGTGTTCTAATACGACGGATACTCTCCCATGGGGATTTTTTGTACAATAAGAATAAAAAGCATTGACATATTGGATAATTAAATTCATTTTGTATTAGAGACACGTGTGTATCATCAGACGTGTTGGAAGAACACCTGGTTTCTAAAGGCACGCTCAGGCGACTCGAGTAATTGTCGAAGATTCGTGCAATACGATAACTCAGACGACGAATGGTTCGAGGATATCCATCATCTCGGTGACAAAAAATTTCGTGGTTCCCGCGAGGATTGGGCTGCAACGCGTACTCTCGGTATCAAAGCCGGTGAATTGGAGAAGTGGATTTTTCATCGACAACTTGGTCTTGTCGCTCCGCGTCATAAGTCGCAAATAAAATCGCAAACCAGAATATTTAAATATCCGTGGTACTGGCCTATAGCAAAAGATATAGCTACATCCACATATACGTATGATAAATATATACCATGCCCATGCGTATACATAAACGGTTGGTATCAGTTTCGCAAACAATGTGTATACGGCGAGAAAATTTTCAAATGGGGTTCAAAAAAACGATAAATAAAGTTTTTAAAAATGCTCTGATTTGTATATTTTTAATCGTCTACTTTCCTTTCTTCTTCTTCTTCTTCTTCTTCTTCTTCACTGGCGATAAGAAAGAGTCGCACATGCATGGAACGGAGCTGAGGGTGACGTATGACTCACGAACAGCTCTTTTACGTTCGAGAAATAATATCGAGAAAACATACTAGTATACTAGTATATTATAGTAAATTTCATTAATTGAACATAGTATTTATTTGCATAACAAAATGATAATTAATTAAAGTAAAAAATGATCGTAGCATCAGTATTTTTTTTAGTTGTAGTCTATCACCGCTTTCTGCTTCCGCGATAAGAATGAGCGGATATATTGCGTTAGGTCAGTACCACATGCATGGAACGGCTGAGACGTATGACTCACACGATGTGCGCTCATCGAACGTATATTTACATTGGAGTAAAATCGTAGTGTGGACCTTGAGCGTCAAGCGTTCACGTGAGTGAGAACGTTCATTCATATGAGCGAGACAGGATATAGGTATATATATAGGAATCATGAAATGCTACAGATATTTTTTCTATTTCCGTTTTATTCAAGAAACGTTTCTTCGGTAAAAACCATTTATATTACATTATACGATCGGCGGGTTGGAGTACCCAATTTCTCAACAATCGTACATTTTCACCTGCACAATTTGCCGTTGAGTGGTGATGGTGTGGATATGTGTTAATGAAAGAT
This sequence comes from Cryptus viduatorius, assembly GCA_964006125.1. NCBI lineage: Eukaryota > Metazoa > Arthropoda > Insecta > Hymenoptera > Ichneumonidae > Cryptus > Cryptus viduatorius. The sequence continues at coordinate 2,452,987 of OZ023221.1, forward strand.
GACGATGATCCTTTGCGCAGTTTCAGCAACGAGGGACAATTAAGATCTTCCAGATTTATAATGCGTGTTGATCCCCCGAAGAAATTAGCCAACCATTCTTTCTTCTCTGTGCCCTTCACGTATACTGTCCGTGCATGCATGAGAATATTGCTGATAATTTCTTTCGCCGCTTCGTACGGTATATCGCCCGAGTCCCAGCGTAAACCATGGAAGTTACGCGTGAGCCATGCATTGCTACAGCGATATTTCACAGGTAGACTACCCCAGGTACACGGCGGTTTAAATATGAATGCTAGCGGTTGCATTGTCTTCTCGTGCACCGGAACAACACCGAATTCCTTCAGGACAAATTCATTGATGGGTTTCTTAAATCCTTGAAGATCGACGACCCACTCCATTTTTACTTTTTACCGTCGTTTTTCTTGACAAAAAAAAAATTCTTTCGAACAAACCTTAGCCAGACAGCTAAAGCGACTGGCTAATTTTCGCTCCTCAATAATATTTTATACTAATTTCTTTACCCCCCCACTTATTGGATTATATTCGACTATACGATCGTGCAAAATTAAGCAATAGGCTGAAGTTAGAGGTGGGAATGCAACAGTCGATTCAAATTCGAGACGTATATCGACTGGGCCGGATTTCAAGAACTCGTTTTGTTTCGAACAATCGATAACAACGAGTGGGGCATACTTCATAAAGTTAGCTTTGCTCAGCAACGGTTCAGGCTCTTTTCCATAATATGAAGTCTGAAAATTTGCGTACATATCATACAATAGAGCGAACTGATTATTAGCAATGTCAAAATTCAAATTTCCATAGGGATAACATTGCGAGTTCAAGAAGAGTTTGATATCGCGAATATTACAATGATCAAAGTGACTCGCATTTGCAGTTGCATTATTTTTCTCGCCCAGTCTGAAAACTAACGATGACGTATCGCGGTTTTTCCAGTTGAGTCGATGATTTAACGACCCATACGTGTTTCTGCGTTGCTGGCAACAGAGGATACTCATACAATTCCCACGTACGGTAACTAATTGTTATCGATGGATCTTTGGCAATAAAATTGAGTAATTGAATTTTTCGCGCATCCGAAACTTTGATATATGGCACTATCCACTCAATTTTTACCAGTGTAATTTTAAATTGTTCTACAGCCTCGACCCCCTGAGGAGGCGTTTGTACTATTGCATTCACATCGGTATTCGTTCTTGTGAGAATTAACTCATGCTTCGCATTAACGATAATACGCTGATAATCCTCAGCGAAGCCCAATATAAAACTGAGCGGAATCGATAGATCGAAATAACCATTTTCATTGGTCAAATTTACATTATCATCATCGTGTCCGTTGAACCAACCAGCATTTTCCATTAGCGATATTTGCCCTGGACTCTGAGATATATAATTTTTCATTAGAGTTGTGAGACCGAGATTTTTACTTCGATCAATCTCAATGGCATTCAGTTCGTAACGAATTTCTTCAAACAGGTGACAAATGGCATTGTTCACTAATTTCGTATGTTGGACTGCAATTCCATTGACTTTGGTTATTTTACCGTGTACGTGCAGCGAACTTTTACTCGGTAGCAAACACAAGTCTTGATGCTGCACGGCAATGCGAATCTCATCGTTATTATTAAATGTCGCCGATGCGAATGGTTGGTGCGCGTGAGTCTCATAATGCGCGATAGACTCATCGAACACTATCGATTTTTGTATGTTTAGAATTTTTTCCATGGTACAAAGCAAGCGACACAACAGATGCGAATGTTTATTTTCTTCTTCTTTTTTTTCCGCGGCTTTGTGCGATTTTCAAACCGAGATTCTTCAGAAACTGAATATTCGGGCGTGTTAGCTCCATCAGAGGTGCTCGACGACTGATCGGTTCGCGGCATGTTGATTCACTATTATAGCTCTGACCTACTTTCGTGTCAAAGACAATACCCATTACGCTGGTTTCACATGCAATCGTATCGTAATAATTTCACCTCGAAAATTCACCAATTCCCCGTCCTGATCTACCAGTTTCAATTGAAGATGATCTATTGACTGTACGGCGATCGGAAGGTAAATGACGTGCGATGGCACTTCAATTATCTTATATCCCGGTGGGACCACAGGGAAAAATTCATGAATAGTGTGCACTCGTTGTTCATTTATATAAGCACCCGTAGTAATATTGCACTCGACTCGCAGAGAGTTAACCTTGAGAATAGCCACGGGCAAATCAGACTTGTGCATGACATTAGCTGGCAGAACGCGTGGAGTGAAACCGAGTAATCTACCGATCGAGTCATTAGGCATAAAATTAATAGATTGATTGCATTTAATTTCACTACGTAGAGTGTTGTTGTTGGGTTTCAGATTAATAGAAATGTCTTTACTGGACAGTGCACTTTGCAAATAAATTTCAATATCCTCAATTTCATAACTTCCCGTGGGTATAGTGATTACTTCGTGCTCCGCGTAAAATTTATTATTTCCAACGTCAATATTTGGAATGGAGTTGAAGGTAAGTAATTCAACGAGTCCGAGAGTATAGTTTTTTAACGGTGAGAGTTCGATAGGAGGGAAATAATTAGCCTCTAATATAGAATCCATCCCCGACAAAGTCAACGTCAAAGATTCACCCATCATGATAGTTTATGTTCAACTGCCACTCTAAGTGCTATCGAATACTTATTTATAGATACCCTTGGAGAAATTTAAGACATAAATGACCACATATAACTGTATCATAGTCTTGATAATTTTCATGGTTATATTTTACATTGCTACCAACACCGAAATATTTCATTAAATCTCGCGGCGGCTGAAGATTGCCAAAACTGTCGAAATACATAACGTCATTATTTCGCTTTTTATATGCAACCCAATGAGTGCCAGGTCCATCTTTATCATCGAGATTTACTATCGCTGATTCATTCTCGCGAGGGCCACTTTTAGGCATTTCATTTCTCATGAAAACTCCTCGAAAGTATGGAATTTTCATGGATTTAGCATATTTAATTAGATCAATATCGGTGAGTGCTCGCTGTGGTAGCTTTATGAGTTTTTTGGTGGTCTCAGATGCAAACCCATACCTCGTTTGTACGGTCTCAAATAAAGCCCTTTACCCAGAGCAATCGTTTCCATTGCCCCGTTGTGCCGCTTACTTTCAGCTAATTGCTGCTTCGCAGCACTTGCATCGTTTACCGCTTTCGCTATACCTGCCGCACCACCGGCCAGAGCTCCGGTCGCACTGAGACCCGCGAATATCGGTATGAGAAAAGGCAAGAATCCTCCGATTTTTTTCGGTACAGGTAAAATGCGCGCCGATTTCACCTTGCTTTTTCCACCTGCCTTCTTCACAGCCACACGTGCACCGTTCAAAGCCGATTTAATGACCTTGCGAGCATCACTATTCGGTTTCATGGATTTTTTCGCAGCACCGATAATACTTTGCAATGTTACGGTTCGTGAATTTTTTTTTTTTTTTTCTCATTCCCATACCAAACTTCGTTTTAGCCTTCATTATATTTGTCACACCCCACGCAGCAGCTTTTTCCGCGAGACTAGCGTCTTGGGCGAAAACTCGTTTCCAAGCTTGCTCAGCGAGCACTTTATCGGCGATTTTTCTCGCCTCGGGATTCTCACGAGTTTTCGAATAAGCGATATCGTGCTCTTTGCAAGCTGCGTCGAGCGGATTTATGCCAGGATCACCGCGCGCGAGACGTTTCGCCAATTTAGTGCCTGGACCACAGTATTGATAACCAGGCAGATGTAACTCGACCGGGAGGTTATTAATCAGAGTGTTAACCAAACCTCTTCCCTTACTTTTACCTTTAGGTTTTTTATTTTTGTTGTGTCTACGAACGATCATATTTTACGATTTACGTTTACTCTTATCTCCCACGGCACCGTATCCGGGATCGCATTTTCCATTGAAAGGCTTACTTCCTCCAATCCGATCACTTCGGCTCGTTGATTCGTTGAGAGATGGAAACTGTCGATGGTACTCTTGTTCTTTTGCAAAATTCTTCAAACTTTGAGATATTTCATTTCTCGAATCTTCCCTCTTGCTCATGATTAATTTTTTTTTTTTTCGTTGTGTACAGGTCGAAGGACACCTTTGAACTGAGACATAGCCTTTAAAAAGACCGTATTTATATTTATTCGTTTAGTCACCGTCGAGTTAAGGTTCATGGCACATTAAGGTGACAGGCATGATTAAGACGCATCGTGGTAAACGTGGTTGGATAATATGAATTTCAAGGAACATCCAATTAAATTACCTGTCGTGAACTTCGATAAGCTCGCGCAACGAAATATTGAGAAGCGGGAGAAACGTCATGGGGAGCTATTGCCAAACAGCGTGCGAGCAATTATTTGTGGTCCATCCAATTGCGGAAAAACGAATGCTCTTCTCGCTCTTATCACACATCCACACGGTCTGAGATTTGAAAATATTTACGTTTACTCAAAATCGCTCAATCAGCCAAAATATCAATTTCTCCGCCAATTAGTCAAACCTGTGCGCGGTGTGGGTTATTTCCCTTTTAACGAGCACGAAGAAGTTATTCGACCGGGGGAAGCACGTCCTAATTCGCTCATGATTTTCGATGATGTAGCATGCGAGAAGCAAGACAATATTCGCGCCTTCTTTTGCATGGGAAGGCATCGAGATGTCGATTGCTTCTATCTCTGCCAGACATACGCTCGTATCCCTAAACACCTTGTGCGCGATAACGCTAATCTATTAATACTTTTTCGACAAGATGAGATGAATTTAAAACATATTTATAACGATCATGTGAATAGCGATATGACGTATATACAGTTTAAGGATTTGTGTTTTGCTTGCTGGAACAATGATAAATATGGTTTCGTTGTGATTGACAAGGATAGTGAATTGAATGAGCGCAGATATAGGAAAGGTTTCGATTGTTTTATAAATTTGAAATCACCGACGAAGTAATTGCAGTCAACGTTTAAACTCAGAGATATCAACATGCAACGTGATCGTCTTAACAAGGAAAAAGAAGCGCTGCGTCAAATCACGAACGCAAGCGATGCGATTCGACGCAAGCACAAAATGTTGAAATTGGGGAAAATGACAGCCGAGAAAGAGTTCAGTGAAGTCTTTAAACCAGTGGTTACTCCATTGGAGAAGCTGGTAGATCAATCGATGAAACAAGAAACAGCTGTAAAACAGGAAGCAGGAAATGTAAAAAAGGAAGAAAAAAATATAAAGAAAGAACATGACGATGATTATGATTATACTAATCGATTCGAAGACACTTTCGATCGTACGTTTGCAACGGCTCATGGAGATTCCTCAGACGAGGAACTAGATACGACAATTCAAGGTCACGATGGTCCGGAAGTATCTGGTTTATCTCAATACTATCTGAAAATGTTCAACTCAACGCAACAAAAAAATCTTGATTCGTCATACGGGGTACGGAAGCTGCAAGGAAATCGCTTAATGATCGGTGATTCATCAATTACATTCGACGACAATTCCATTCATATTGGCGATAAGCATTATCACCAAAGCGAAGGCTTACTGGAACTACTCTTTAAAAAATTACCGAATGAAGACCTCGTAAATACGAATGACATGAAAAATTACCGTGAAATCGTCAACTCAACTAATGCGCATAGAAAATATTATAGCAGCGATAATGCCATTCGTGATGATAAAAGTGCAAAATTTAAAAATATTATTGCGAGAATTATTGATTCACCGACAAAGGCATTGCAACGGCGAACGCCAAAAAATCAATCACAACCATCGGGCAAAGGCTTACCACGTCACATGAGCGCTCGGAAAAGAAGTAAAATAGATTATATTTATTGGGATGATCCGAATGAACTAGTGGCCCGACTGCGATTGCTTCTTGCCTCTCAAACAGCCGGAAACTCCAGTCACTCCAATGAAATTATTTCTATTATTGAGGAATTGCGTGAAGCTAAAATCATTTATTAATAACAGTGCGCGAGTGTTGAGGGCTCAGTCTTCGTCTGACTATGAAAAAATGAGTGTCGATGTGTTTGGACGACAGTTGACGAGTAGACATGGAGTTAAGAGCGTTAGTGGTGGTGGCCGTGGCAGCCGTGGTCCACCTGGCAATGGATTTAAAATAACAGCTGATGGTCAATACAATATTGACGATAAGCGATTATGCAACGTTGCCGATCCGAGAGAGCAAAATGACGCTGTCAATATGCGAGTAATGCAAAGTGCTGTACAACAAGAAGTTCGCCTTGTTTATCAAATTACAAGTTCTTTGCGTAACAATGTGGATGATCACGAGACAATGATCTATTCTCTACAATCTGAGTTCGCGAATAAATTGAAAAAGCAATTTATTGACTTTGAAACTGTACAAGAACTGATAACTCACAATTCTCAGCTCATTGCTCATCTGGATGAGAGATTGAGAACACTAGAGAGATCCAGCGCCAACGAGGAAAACAAATCGATGATTCTTGGTCTCGAGTCAACGATGAACGAACAATTCAAACGATTCGAAATATACAACGAAACCGGACAATCATTGACATTGCGAAATTCTGAAGTAATCGCTAATCTTGATTCACGATTGAGGAGCCTAGAAAATGAACGTGGAAAAGGCGGCATTGGTGGAGGAACTCCATAGACCAGCCAGACGCAATTATCCCCGTCGTCGTGTGAATATTCGTGGATTAGATGAGACGTGGCAAGCTGACCTTGTAGACATGTCCGCGTACGCGCAATATAACAATGACAACAAATTTTTGCTCACAGTTATTGATATTTTTTCAAAATTTGCTTGGGCTGTACCGATGAAGAGTAAGAGTGGCATAGCAACAGCGAATGCATTTAAATCTATACTCGTGAAAGGTCGTGTGCCAAAAAAATTGCACGTCGATCGAGGCAAAGAATTTTATAATAATGAATTCAAAGCCCTCTTGCAACGCTACAAAATTCAACTTTACTCGACATTCAGCAATTTGAAAGCGTCCATTTGCGAACGTTTCAATCGCACTCTAAAAACAAATATGTGGAAAAAATTTAGTTTGCGAGGCACTTACAAGTGGATTGATATTTTACCTGACTTGATATTAGATTATAACGATAATAAGCATCGTACCATTAAAATGAAACCGAAAGATGTCACTACGGAAAATGAGAAAGAAATTCAGCATAATATATATGGAAGATATCAAGTAAATCGTACGCGAAAAATAAAATTTAAAATCGGTGATAAAGTACGTATTAGCAAGTACAAGCACGTGTTTGAAAAAGGATATACTCCGAATTGGACGACGGAAATTTTTACGATAAATCAAGTGAAAAATACTGATCCGGTGACGTTCAAACTTGTAGACTACAAAAATCAACCGATTGAAGGTGGTTTTTATCAGGAGGAACTCACCGGTGTCACGAACGCTGATATTTATCTTGTAGAAAAAATAATTCGAAAAAGAGGAAATAAGTTTTACGTGAAATGGTTAGGCTTCGACGATTCCCACAACAGTTGGATAAATAAATCTGATATGTAAAATATGTAAATAAATTTTTATTTTGTAATTCATGATAAGATTTTTTCATTTTATTAAAAAAATTCATTCTTGTCACTCCTCTCGCTCTTCTTGCACTCGAAGTTGTAGTTTTTTCTCTCTCTCTTGAGCGCGCATCTTGCGTTTTTCTTCCTTCTTTGCAGCTCGTTCTTGTCGTTTTTCTTCCAGCAATTGTCGTTTAATTTCACGATGTTGTTCCTTTTGCACAGCCCGTTGTTGACGCGTATATTCTTTACGCTGTTCCCGTAACTGACGCTTTCGCTCACGATACATTTCAATCAAAGCATCCTTGTAATCGCTTGGAAGATCAAGTTTGCGTATCCATCGCAAACTCGGTATAAAATTGTTGAATATATTCTCTTTAAATTCAACATCGCACATCTTGTTCAATTATTTTTTAAATATCTGAAAATCATTATAAAATTACATTTTTTTATTCTTTGTTCGGTTTTAAGTATTGCTTTGCATGACATTTGAAAACATAACCTCGATACGTACATCCAGTTTTCGGTGTAAATCACTCTTGAAATTATTCCTCGGAAATGATTTAATTCACTTGCTGCATGCGAATTTATAGACCAAGGTGCTCTGTCGCAGTCAAATTTTTCATCAATTACATTATGATTATTGTGTATTTTCATCACTTGTCCTTCGCGACACATGTCAGGGGCACATGCTTGAGTCATTCGCTACTACGATCAATCCTCACTCACTAATAATAGAAAAAAAACTTTTTTTTCATTGATACAGTTCAACAAATTCGATACGTCTATATTTTCCACCGCGATTGCATAATCCAAGTCTTCGGTTGCGAACGCGTTCCATCATTTCAGTGAATAATTCAGCGTCTTCGTTCAACAATTGACTCATACTCATTGGTAACATGACGTCATAAGTTTTCTGAATATCAACAACAATTTGTCTGCCATACTTGGTGTTGACAAATCTCATGTTTGTGATTTCAAATATTTTCTTCACAGGTAAGAAATTCTCCAAGCTACTGCCTTCGTTCAACTTACACCGATTCATGGTAAATTTTTGTTGAGATTTTTTACATAAAAGAGAAACACTTTGTACAACGATTTTTTCCTAATATCAATTAATTTAATTTCTCGTAATTCTCATATGGAGTAACGAAGGATTCATAAATGATGCGATACACTGTCTGCACGCAAACTTTATACGTGACAATGCTCTATCGCAGTCACATTTCTGCTCTAATAATATCTCGATTATTGCGCAATACCCACACCGAATATTCCACGATGCGTGTGTCACTTGCCCTTCCAGATACATTTCAGGGGCACGCATCGTCATCCGCTACAATCCATGCCTCAAACAGCACGACCGCACGATATATCGACGTGAGCGTATTCGAGTTCGTAAAAAATCGATACATTTTTTCTCGGCAAAACAAATATTTTATTTCAACGAAACAAACCCGTGGCGAGTTCGAAACGCATTATTGTCTAATTTTTTCTATCAAATTTCAGTGGCTTACCAACTAAAAACAAACGCGAGAGAGGAAGAGGATGATAGTCCGGCACTGGACCCTTACCACCTCCTCCCCCTCTACTCCCCGCATGACGTCTTCGCGCCGTCGACGAGCGTGCATGCATGTGTGTGTCCGTGTGACCCACGCTGCCCGCCGGCTCGGACCGTGTACGTGTGCACGCACACGCGTTGGTCCAGAACCGGCATTGTATATCTACTTTTTTTTATTTGTTTTGCGCAGTCGGTGCAAACAGTGGCGTGATGACAGGGCAAAATCATTATTCCAATGCTTTTCTTAAAGCAACGGTGGCATAGATTATTATTGACTACTTTGTTCAAAGTGCCAATGCTGATAAGTTTCGGTTCTCCCGTATTTTGTGGGATGGACAAATGTTTACGTTCAGATGGTATCTGTGAGCCCGAAGCCTTTGCTGATGGGTCAATGTCTTTGAGTTCTTCAAAGTTGTCTTTGACCGCTTCAAGGATCGTAGCTGCCTGTTTCTTTTTCTTATTGGCTGCCTCATTCAATGTCGGTACCTGTTTACCTGCCTGGTTCTGTCCTTTGCCTCGTGCTTCTCTGATAAATTTATTTATGTCCGTTGTATATTTTCGGAGGTTTGCTAGACATGCGGCCCATTTAACCGTATCATCAGCTTTCTTTCATTCGATCGATTCTTTCAATAACTTTGATAGTTCGAAATCATGGTTATTAGCCGGTTGGATTCCGGATCTCCATTGGGCACGCAAGAATTTGCATTTCGAAAACCATTTGGCGTGTTGTCCCATTGCTGTGTCGGTAGCCTGCCAATTGCTCAATCCTCCCCCACAATAATAACATATTGTTTCGTCAGACTTTTCCGTGGCAAGGAAACCCGCTGCTGCAAGGCTTTCCTTTGATTGCGATGATGATGTTGGCCAATTCGCGAAATTTTTCAGGCGTTTGACATAAGCCGCGGACTCCGGATAGGTGGGTCTATCCTCAGGAGAACGTGTAATCCGGTCGGCCTTTTGCGATCCGGGGCTTTTGTTATCATAGGGTCCTTTTGGTGCTCGTGCAGCAGGTATAGCGGAAGGAGGCACTCCAAGGGGTACATTACCGCGGGAAATTCTTCGTACGAATCGGCATTTATCTTGCTATCTTCGATGTTCTAATAGGGGTTTATCGGCAGCTTCCCATTCGCTTATCGTCAGTTTACACTCAAAACATGTACTCAAACACATGTTTCATCTGCTTGCCCGGTGTGTAATAAAATCCTGCGCCTACCAATTCTTCGATTGATACATTTGGTTTCGGCCAGAGTGTAAAACTGAGCAACCGCGTTTCTTCTAAACGATAGTCTGGACCGATTGTTTGTTGGTTCGTCATCATTTTCCTTGAATTCTCTTGTATTTTCCCGCTCCTTTTTCTTCAGTTTGTTTTCTTATATTTCTTCTCAGATTGAAGGATTCCGTCGATTTTTAGATTTTATGTCGTTCGCGTCCTCTGGATTTTGAGCCTCCTTTAAACAAAAATACCGATTTGAAGCTGTTGAGTTTGTAACGGTATGTAGGGAATTTCAGGATTATCATTGCGGTGCGTATATATATATATATTTTTTTTTTAGATTTTTTTTTCGGAGGGAGGCTTATTATCATTTTACCAGGAGTCATCTGTATTGTTATTTGCGCGAGGGATTGTCTTGTATATTTTCCTTATTCTCGCTTCCCCATCTTTTTCTCTTTTTTTTACTTATTCGAACGTCTTTCGAGAGAGAGGAACATCTGTCTTCGCTCGGGGCATGGTGTATGAACAGGGACTCTCTTTATTTTCTCGAGGGTAGGCTATATTTTTGTCTCTGTTTCGTCGCCTGCCGCTACCTCCTTGTTAACGGTGGCTTTTAATACAGGGGAGGATTCTACCTGGTCCTGTGTTGCTGGCCCTTGTTTTTTCTTTTCCTGACGCGTGGGCTCTTGAGGAATTAGTTCTAGTGGAATGCGTTCTCGCGGATTAATTCTGGGCATTTTCGCGAAGGGCGGTATCGATGCCGGCGGAATTGATGCTAATTCTTTTGTTTCCATTTCGTGTCCCAATAGACTCACTTTTTCGTGGTTCGCGGAAAGGTCGAGGAAGTTTATAATGGTCCTCTTCCCTCGTTGATTTGCTACTTCCCGGCTCATTTTTGCACGAAAGGGTTGTAGTTTCAGGACTAAAATAAGAAGGTAGTGTGGTCGCTTGATGTGTAATTACAGGTACGTGATAGTGGTGACTCAATGCCTCGGGCTGCAGGGTTCGTTAGAGGTCACGAATTCTTGGATCAAAACCGAAATGGAACGGTTCTAAGTTGAAAGTAGTCCTGTTTCCTTCGTTTTCAGCGTAATGTCTCGGCGGCTTAGGTTGCAACGGAGATTTATTGGTGGGTTCTTCGTCGATGTTTCCATCTTCCCCGTTCTCTATAGGAGGTTTCCTTCCCAGATGCAGTAATAGACTCGTTACCGAATCCCATATGGCTCCGATAAGATATAATGACTATCCGTAAACCTGCGCTAAACGTACCGAAAGTCGAGAAGTATCCCCATGATTTTTCCCAAGAGCTTTCGATTATTTTATTTATTGCCTGTTCATCAATTAAATTCGCAATAGTTCCTCCTTGAGTAATGGTGGGTTGTCCTGCTATTCCTCTCGCGACGGAGTTTAAAATAGCGGGGCGTTCAGCGTCAAACATAATATGTCCTCGTAATTCATCCAGGTCTTTTTGCGTATATATGCCACTAGTAGCAAGTGCTTGTGGATTACGGTTTGTCCAGGTGTGTTCGGAAAGAGGTTTAAGTACGGTTGAAGGTGTTGCATGGATGGGTCGCGGTTCGAGCGAATACCACTCTCCTCCAACACGATATATAGACGGTACAAAGGTATTACAGGTGACCTGAGTTCCGGTTTTCTTGAGTATATCTGCGCAAGGTGTGAGATGGTAGGAGTGGTTTCCTACCTTGACAGGTAGCTGAGTGTAACACTCTCGTGTCTCTCTGATTTTTACCTTTATTGGTATGCATTTCACGATATGGGCTACTTCCCCGGATAATGCGGCCATATATCCTGGTCCTTTCATAATATTATAAGCGAATTCGTCCGGTGACTGTTTTGCTAGGCCTATAGTGTTTTCCAGAACCCGTCTCTCGAGATTGCATCTTTGTGTCAATATATCTACATACAGTTGTTTCATTTGTGTTCGTATGTATTTTTCTACGTATACGAATTTTGAATTTTCATATGCGAAAAGATCGAGATTGTTTACAGACAATGGTTCCTTTTTTATGAATGGATCCCCTTTGCCGATTTCTACAATTAGTAGTTTAGGATGTTCTGTCCGAATTAATGTGTATCCACACAGATTTGTCTGTCCCTTGGCGGTTAGTGCAAAACTCACATCTCCTTCTGTTAATGAATACATTGTTTGTTTATATGTGGTGTCGCTGTCGGTGGTCCGTTAGGCAGGGCCTTCGTAAAGCACACCGTACCGTTTGGAATGACAGCTGTCCTCAGGGTAAGACTCCCAAAAGGTATCGCCTCCGTCAATATCGACGCAATAACCCTCGCTAAGCTCACACCGCATACCTGATCTTAAATGAATTCTATTGGTATCTACATCGACGTCTGCAGAGTAATCACGGAGAGAGATTTTAACCGTGCCTTTTACGTATACTTTCTCCCAATTTCCGTAGGGGTCAGAATCAAGAGACGCGGTCGCGTCTCGAGACAAGTACATTTACGTTCTACTTTACCGACGACGCTCGATAGACGCGACAAGACTCCTATACGCGAAACATCGCTGTTTTCGGCCTCTCGAAAAACATTTTTATTTTTATATTAATACACGAACGTTTTACGTAATAAACGTTTGAGCATTAATTTTTTATTTATTTTTATCTATCAAATCCGATTTATTTCAAGCCTGTAGGATACCGGCGTATAAGAAATATCGGTTTGATTTTTTTTGAGCGACCCGAAATACGAATTCAGTGGTCGTCTCCACCGCACACAACATGGCGGCACCCATCGCCGTAGTGTTCGCCGCCATATTGCTTTATATATATAGGTATATAGGTAGATATCAGCGGCATCGTCGGCGCACACTGTGCACTATATATATATATATATATATCGTTGCAAATTGCAGCGGACGCTGCATTTACTTTTGTTTGCTGCTGCTAAGTTCGTATGTATATATTATAAATATGACTGGAAGTATTAAAAAAATATTACAAAAATAAAAAAACGCAAATATTTTAAAGAAAATTATGAAAATCCAGCAAATCATACAACGCTATGAAGAAAATTAAACAGTATTATTAGAAACATTTAAAACGGGACATTAAAATATTTCAATCAAATCTTTGCAAAAAGATATGAAATCCCACAAAAACACCAATAATGGTGTACAAAAAGTTGAGACAAGTACATTTACAGTAGTTGTTTTGACAACACACTAAAATATAAAAAATAGTTCTTTAAAAATTAAAAAACATATGTTCCATCTTTGCAAAAAGTTATTAAATAAATTAAAAGCTTCTTAGGGTTCGTGGCCAAGTACATGTACATTTTGACTCAGTAAAAGGTCAGTCATAGCAGCATAAGAGTTATGAATTACAGTCTGATCATTTTGTAAGTCAAAGTATATTTCAAAAGTAACTTGTCTGGCCATTATACTGAACAAATCAATATGTGAATGCGTAATTAGCTAAATTAACTTCTAATAACTTTGTAATCAATTATTATGTGACGATTACGGCCAGACAAGTTACTTTTGAAATATACTTTGACTTACAAAATGATCAGACTGTAATTCATAACTCTTATGCTGCTATGACTGACCTTTTACTGAGTCAAAATGTACATGTACTTGGCCACGAACCCTAAGAAGCTTTTAATTTATTTAATAACTTTTTGCAAAGATGGAACATATGTTTTTTAATTTTTAAAGAACTATTTTTTATATTTTAGTGTGTTGTCAAAACAACTACTGTAAATGTACTTGTCTCAACTTTTTGTACACCATTATTGGTGTTTTTGTGGGATAATATATCCCTTCACACGATGCATCTTGATTTACAGTTCCAGCTATCGAAATGGGACGCATTATCGTGCCGTTAAGCATTGCTCCATATGTTTCGGTTTGTGCAACTTTCATTTTCCCTTTTTTGTGAATTTCGGAGCAAGCGTCTCGCGAAAGGGTATCGATATACGCATATTCCCCGTTGGGTACGTCCATCCCATGCGACCACATGCCGCATCGGCGAATTCCGCGATATATTTCGACTTTATATTGTCGTACTTGTATAGAAGAATATTGATTTAATTGTAATAGTTGGATGTGGACCGAAGATTCGTCCACTTCCTGTGTACCTCCTGTACACTTACTGTGTACTACCCGGTGTACCTCCCCCCCCCCCCCCCTTCCGGAGGGTCAGTGCGAGCCGTAAAATTTTCGCGATTTGAAAGGTCTATAGCATTGACTCTTTCTAGCACCTGACTCATCATATCCTCGAGCGCTTCGACGCGCGCTAATCTCGTGTCAACGGGTTCCATTCTCGTAGACAATTCCCCTACTATGTTTTCTCTTATAACCCGCCGCGTAGCGTCTTCGATATTTGGCCGGTGTATTAGGACAATTTATCACTCCCTCCCCCTTACCAGGGTTTCGAAGAGTCGACGTATTGCCCCCTTTTGTCGGATTCGCGGTTTGTTGTCATCCGTCCATCGTACTAGGCGATAAAGGAATTGTTTCGTTCACGAGGCCAGGCGATTCTTGATCTTTAACTATAGTACCGGGATTAACTGACAATGTTTTTGCGCCCGATCTAGTGGTACGTTTAGGCGGCGAGTAAAATAATGCCGTCATTCTATGTTTATTTATTCGTGGCAGTTCTCGCCAAAACAGCGCTCGGCGAACTCATAGTAACCGTTGACACGCAGTTAACACATAGCACTCTTGGACCAATGATCGATTTGATAAGAGAAAACAAAAAAAATCCTCCTTCGTTGACAATAAATTTGGCAAAGAATAATAATAAAAAAATTCCTTTTTGACAAGAAATTTGACAAAGCTACATGCAATGGTGCAATATTAACAGCAGCGAGAAAAAAT
Organism: Cryptus viduatorius; assembly: GCA_964006125.1. Taxonomy (NCBI): domain Eukaryota; kingdom Metazoa; phylum Arthropoda; class Insecta; order Hymenoptera; family Ichneumonidae; genus Cryptus; species Cryptus viduatorius. The sequence continues at coordinate 2,468,157 of OZ023221.1, forward strand.
AATTATGCGTATAGTCTTATGCGTAGCATACCAATAGAAAATATTCTCAGTCACCCTTTGAAGGACTTCGAATATTTTGGCTTTCCCCTCCCACGACCCTTCAGAAAAATGTTCTAAGTCCCTCTAAGGGGATTTCCCCCGCCCCCTTCGACCGAAAATATTCTGTCCCTCTAAGGGGGACTTAGAAGATTTTTCTCTCCCCACTCCCCTGCTATGGCGACCGTTGATATGAGGACGGTTTCTATGGGGACCGATGATATGAGGACGGTTTCTATGGGGACCGTTGATATGAAGACGGTTTCTATGGGGACCGTTTCTATGGCGACGCTTACTATGACGACGGTTGCTATGGTGACCGTTGCAATTGCGACCATTGCTATGGTGACATTTGCTATGATGACAGTTGCTATGGCAACCGTTGTTATGGAAACCGTTGTTATGGCAACCGTTGCTATGGCGACCGTTGCTATGACAACCGTTGCTATGGCAACCGTTGCTATGGCGATCGTTGCTATGAAAACCGTTGTTATGGCGACCGTTGCTATGGCGACCGTTGCTATGGCGACCGTTGCTATGGCAACCGTTGCTAAGGGGATCCCCCCGCAGGTAAAAATATTCTAAGTCCCCTTTAGAGGGACTTAGAATAAGTCCCCTAAAAGGGGAAAAATATTCTAAATATTCTAAAAATATTTTCAGTCCCCTTTAGAGGGACTTAGAATATTTTTACCTGCGTTGTGTTTGTCGAGGTGGCGGATAACGTCGGGATAAAGGAATCGTAATATCGAGTAAGTAACCGTTCTTTAGCCTCGCTTATCGCTTCCTTTTGCTTCGCTTGGCCTCGCCGTTGTTTTCGAGTCTTCCAATGCGTTGGTCGAAGCGGTCGGGGGAGGGGGGTATTCTAAGTCCCCTTTGGAGGGACTCTAAAGTCCCCTATTCTAAGTCCCCTTTAAAGGGACCCTTTAGAGGGACCCCCCGCAGGTAAAAATATTCTAAGTCCATCTAAAGGGGACTTATTCGGCTCGACAAGCCACCACCCGGCGCGGTTGGGGTCTGTTAACTACCGGGGCTCAAAATTCTAATTTTCCGTGGGCGCCAATTAGTGCGAGAACTAATATTTTTTTATGTAGCGAGCAACTCAGGGAGGGGATCCATTGGAAGACCCGGAAACAACGGCGAGGCCAAGCGAAGCAAAAGGAAGCGATAAGCGAGGCTAAAGAACGGTTACTTACTCGATATTACGATTCCTTTATCCCCACGTTATCCGCCGCCTCGACAAACACAATGTTGGCACTCGACAAATTAAATTTGATAAAATACGTATTTATTTGATAAATTATGTCACAGAACACTTGACAAATTCCGATAAATCTTGACAAGTTTTGACAATACACAGAACGAGAATTTCGACGATACGACACCTCGAAGATCGACCTGCGTTCGGTACAATACCCGACACAAGAGTGTCCGATCGTCGCCCTTTGTCAGCCAGCGCGGTGCGCGGTCTCCCCGATTGTCTATTTGCCGATTGGACGATCTTCGAGCGTTCGGACGCGCTAGGGCCGTAAAGACGCGCGTATTCAAAATATTAATTGGCAAGACGTAGTTGACAATGTATTTTCTAGCCTACTTTGACGAATTAACCTAAGAGCTTCGAGGTGTCGAGTCGAACGTCGACGTCGAGGGAGATATTACCGTTATTCCGGTTACATCGAATTATTTCAGCGCGGTACAAACGATCTGGTAACCTGAATGATGTTCTGTGAGTAATGTAGATGATGTTTGGCGACGGCTAGGCGAATTATCGGGAAGGTAGAGTGACAGAGGATATTATACACACTTCTAATTATAGAAATATCGAAGATATTGAATTACATTGTACTTACGTTGTTCGTTGAGATGTTGATCGTTGCGATAAAATCGGTGGAACACAACTTTGTACGCGGGATTCTCGTAATATTCAGATTTTATTCAAAGGAAATATCTCAGGCAGATTCGAGGAATGCAAGAGAATGCGATTTTTGGAAAATACAATTGATTCCAAGACCGCTATTCGTACAGAAATCTCTATCAACAATAAAGTAAAAGAGGATTTTTGACGGTGAAGCGAAGCTGACTTCGTTACAACGGATGAATTGAGAGTGACAATTTGATGAACTGGACTAGACCAAGAAGACTCTGGTCACAGTGAAAATGAGTACAATTTTTGGAGATGGAAAATATTATAAACAAACTTCTCCAATAGGAGAGTGGTTGAATTCTATCCGTTGTCCGAAAAGTACCCGTGATCTCTCTTCCTAATGGTGGTAAACAGAGTGTGCGGTCTCTGACTCTATCCCTCTCGTTGCTCAGCCGGAGCACCAGCCTACTGATCGGATGCGCCGGTTGCGCGCTCGGTTTGCGGCGCTTCCGTTGACTTCCTAACTCTACTCCTGATCTCTAATCCTGACCGTAGTTACTCTGCCCTAGTGCTCTTGTACCCTCTTTTCGCGGGCTCTTATATACTAGAAAAATGGTAATCAGAGGGGGAAGAACCCTCCCTCATGTATCCCGGGCATTCTGTTCCCCTGATGAGTAACGTTGCCCCCTTCGCTATTCTCCTCTCGGCTTGTTCGAGATTCCAGGATTTCTGGAATATTCGTATTGTGAGATAATTGTAAATTTATCCCGATCCCATTGAATTTCCTTTCCTTTCTTATGTCCAATTATTTGCCTGAGTTATTCGTAACTTTAATACTAATAATTCGTAAACAAATTACTTAAAATAATTAAGATTTTATATGTTTAACATAGGAGAGAGAGAAATAAATGATAGTTGCTGTTTGTAAAATTCTCCGGTATGTATTCGTATTCAGAGAACGGTGGTAAGAGTCGAGAGATATGTACATTTTATTACTCATAATTTCGTAGCATTATCATCGTTTAGATGTTGGGTGTCAAATTATTATATACCTGAAGGGTAAAATATTTCTCGGCTCTTGTACAAATTACTTTATTATAAAGTAACAGCCTCTTCCTAATATTCCGAGGTATTGGTAGCATAACCGGCCCGATATCTTTGGGCGTTGCCCCCCTAAGAGGCATGCTGCAACTATTGCGTGTGCCCGGTAACAACGTCGTACGATCGTCTTATTCCCTTATATGGTCATTCTGGAACTACTGTTCCGTTTCCCGGGCGAGCTGTATGACTCCCCTCTTTCGGTGTACCTGCTAGACCCTCCTCTATCGTCGTGAACTAACCTTGACGCTATGCAGCTTAGCTTACGCAACTCGATCCTTGGCCGGGCCCCTTTTTTTATCTGTACCGTTCGCCGATTCCGACTTATTTTCTATCTTTGGAGGTGAATCCTGGTCGAATGTTAAATAATATTGACAAACTAATAATTCCATGTTAAAGGTGGAATGTTCCTGAACATTTTGGTATAACCTGCGATGTTTTATTTTTATACTATAAATTGGGCGGGGGGGGGGACCCAGTCAACTATATGTGACGTACGTTTTCCTGCTACATATACTTTATAGTTGCTCGCGTTACGATTTTTTCCACAAATTTTGGAAAAAATAGTTGCGACATAAGAATAAGGAAATCAGGAATATTCCTGATTGATTTATAAATTTTTCCACCATGAGCCGAGAAAACGAAATTCCAGGAGTACATCTTTGCTCCTAATACCAACTTATACGGTGAACATTATCGGAAGGATAATAGTTATATTAAAATATCATTATTTCATTCTCCCGATCGTAGAGAGGTATTTCTTCTGCGCGAGGTATGTGATTTTTTTTCGACGGAATTGCTTCTTCGCGCTCGGTGGTTGAGCCGCCTTGCCCTCGTGACTCATCATCGAGGCATACTTGTGTTGCATCCCGCGCTACCGCAACTCGGTTCGGCGGTTCGGAAATGATTTACGACTCTCTTCCTTGAAATGTTTAGCTTTAGTAATGTAAATTTTGTGTTTCACTAGTTTGTTATTTCCCAAATTTTGACCATCTTTGCCTTCCCTTCACCGTTGCATATTGTGTTATCAAACATTATGGTAACTGCAACACGTTTTATGAAATCACAGACGTTTATTCGTCTCGACTATTTTCCGTGGCTTTGCTTAATTTCACTAATCAGCCTTTGTACGATCATATTTTATTTCTTGTCATAAATGATATTTTACTCTTAACTAGTATCGAATAGCACTTCTATGTTCAAAAACAATTTTGTTGTTTTGAATTTATTGATATTTTCATGGCATTAATAGCGTTTGCCAATAGATTGCATCGATTATTCTTCCTGTAATTCTGGACAATTTTACCATCTTTAATTCTTTTGATACTGTAATTTATAAATTACTTGGAAACATTTTTAAAATGATCATCTTCATTAATTAGCGTTAAATTAGAAAGCGTGTGGGAGTATGAAACCGTATTTCTTTCAGGATCGTGATTGAAGAAAATTATGTCATTATAATGACGGGTGATTAGATGATGTGGGGGATGTTCTGACTCTCAATCGCGTGACTCGTATATTCAGAAATATTATGCAATGCTGTTCGGTGTCGAAATACGGAAACTATTTCGGTAGTCAGGGTTAATTTCCATACATAAGGTAATGTAGGTTCCCCTTTTTACGTTGGAAGCCCGTTTGACCTTCAGTTAGAAAACTTTAATGGTCTGGCCGCATGGTAAAAGCTTAGATCTATACTCCTTGGGTGGATTCAGTGGTCGATTGTACCGACGTCGGCACCGGATTTCGCTGTTTCACCGAGGGTAGTGCGTATATCGAGGGGGATTGAGACCTCTGTCCGCATCTAGCTCGTGTGGTAGATAACTTTATCATCTATCTTTTACCCTGTTTTTAGCTTTACATGCTGAATATTTTAACCTTCCTGAACATATTTTTTTTCCAATGGAAAATCATTCCTGAAGTACCGTTCACCGATTGATGAGAGAAATCATTTCTTCTCGTGATTTTTATGAGGATGAGTAATATTTGGATTTTCCGTGGGATGTATGAATTGTTTTGGAAGGAGAAAGGTTTGCATATAGTAAGAAAATAAGCAGAACAAGCGTCTCAGCGCCCTGCGGGTGCAGATGCTCTTGTTGGTGGGCTCCGCCCCCCAAACCCCCCGAAAAATGTCCCTTCGGGACATTTTTTAAGGCACTCACGGGGGTGCACGTCGCGCTACGCGCTCCGTATCGAGTGCATTTACACATCGCGCTATGCGCTACGAATGAAGTATGTTTATACGTCGCGCTTTGCGTTTCTTTTCGACAGTACGTATGAGGGAAAAACATTTATCAGTTACGTAAATTAATTCATAGTGTTTAACTTTCGTCGAATAAAAATATTTTTTTTTTGTACCAATTGATTATTAATATTCACGACGGATATTTCCTTTTTGTTTGACGATAAATTGTCAAATATTGAGACACGAGACAAATATAACGAATTGCACCACGTAGAAGTTGATCAAATTAATTTAAGGAATCAAATCATGTCTAGTAAAGTCGTTTTATTGGCGTAAAACTTATGACCAGATTTAATGAATATAAAACAAACACACAAAACATGTACCGACACCAATACGATTACCATTTAGCATTCAGGCCAAATATCCCCATTAAATCCTTCCCCTTCAGTGTTTTATTTCTTCCCCATAATTGATGGAATCAGTTCGTTATTTTATCTGTAGGAAACCAAACCATTGTAGAAGAAAAGTTCAAGAAATTTGCTATTCTCTGTGATTTTCAATGAAATTTTATCGATATTTATGGATGCTGCAAAAAAATGCTATATCGAGAACGAAAAAATATAACTTTTTGGTTCCTGTCTTGTATTGAAGAGGAAGTAGTACGTTACTCGAATCAAAAATTTGTCATCTTGGATAGCTCCGAAATATTTTTTTACAAATTGATGAAATTCATGAAAAATTCGACTTTGAAGGCTCTTTGACAGTCCTCTTATAACAAATTTCATTTCAACCATTTGAGATATATTTTTTTTCTTCTTTGTAATACATGAAATCAGCTCGTTATTTTCGATGTAGAACAGACAAGTATTGGAGACGAGAAGTTTGAGAAATTCGATAATTTTTTTCGTTTTTCAATGAAATTTTATTGATATTTATCGTCGCTTAAAAATATCAAATTTGGCATCATATCATATCGTATTTTTTTTAATTTTATTTAATCACAAACGAGGATAAGTTTTTCGGTACGGAATAACTCGTAAAATCGACAAATTCAGTGTTTTTCACTTTCTTGATAAATAATTGTTTATAATTATTCTTTAAGAGTACAATTGTTTTTTTTTTGCGAAAAAAAACTTTTCAAGACGTGAGCATATGAAAGAAATTCGTATTTCGACGAAAATTTGAAAAAATTTGAAAAAAAAAAAAGCGTTGGAAATACGTCGATAGAATAATCATTACCAGATTTCTTATCAAGTGTAAACGAATAAATCCAGCGAACAAAATTGACAAAGATTTCGAATGTGATGAATCTCCGACGGTCGAAGTGTAAAAAATTAAATTTTTAAACACAGCACACTTTTTATCTGCGCAATAACGCGGAGAGTCCGTTTGTAAATACGATTTCTTTGAGAGGAAAGGATTAGAGACGGCAATTTTGAGAAATTTGAAAAAACGATTCGTTTTTTGACGAAAATTCGTAAAATTAGTCTTTGCTTAAAAAAAATCATATCTCGGCAGCGAAAAAAGATTTCGACTCTTATTTCGGCTTGTTTTGAAGAGGAGAAAATACGTTGCCAGAAAAAGAATTTGCAGTTTTTATTATTAACTGTAAACGAATAAATCGGGTGAACATAATTGACAAAGATTTCGGCTGCGATGAATCTTCGACGGTCGAAGGATAGAAAATTCTTTTTTTTAAGATTGCACACTTTTTATTTGCGCTATACCGCGTAGAATCCATTTATATTTACGTAAAATAGGAACAAAGATTGAAACGAGATGTCGATTTTTTTTTATTTGAAAATCATCCGGCCACAAAGTACGCGCGCCGCGACGTATGAGTATCTGTGTATCGTCTGCTACGAAATTGTCATCTGCTTCCAAAGTTTGACAGATAGAATAAAACGAAAAAATATATACTCGCGATTTTTTTAGTTCTATTTGGGAAATTGTAATTACTTTGGATATTCGATGAATCTTTTTTGTGAGTTTACTACCAATTTTTTCAGTGAATACGTGAAATTTATCATTTTTATTACGAATGTGAATAAAATATGGTAAAATATTGCGAATGATTTTCGGTGATAATATATTATTTTCGAAATAAAAAACGCAAACATTTGTGAATCTGTGTATGATATTTCGTGTTTTACTTTTCACAACCGAAGTTTTTTTTTTTAACATGATGAAAAATGGATTTTTGGCAAATCTAAATAACATAACCTTTAAAGCAAATCTTGTTATAACCACTGTTTTTGAATTATTTTATAATTAAAATTATATTTGTCAGAATGACTCAAAATTTGTTGTGCATAGTGCTTTCGATGCAATGAAATATTGTTGCGAAAGAGAAAAGAATTGGTTTCCAGGATTCTTAATTGGAGCACCGTACGGACATCAGATGTGAGAAAATCATTTTTTTATGGAAAATTGTGATGAATAAATAGTTAGAGATGTAGGATTGTCTCTAAATTTGCTGTGCGTAGTGCTTTTGATAAAAACAAAATGATGCTGCGAAGGAGAAAAAAATTGGTTCGTAGAGTTCATTATGATGGCACCGTACGGACACTTGACCGAAGGCAAATGCAAATTGTGGCCAATCATTTTTTAGAAAAAATACTTAAAGGTCTTAGATTGGTTTTAAAAGTAATGTGCACACTGGAAATAATGTAATAAAAAAACCCTGCGCAGGAGAAGAAAATTGGTTCGCACCATCTAAAGTTACAGTGTGATACGGACGTCCGAGAAGAAAAATTCAGCCAAAAAGTTGTTTTCATTGCACCGCAGGCTAAAAAAAATATTTCTATTCATCGCAGTCACTTCAAAGTAACTACGCATGATGTTGGAGATACACCAAAGCAAATGGTGAAAAATAACAATTTTTGGAGTATGCGCTGCGGAGTAACCCCTTCGACAGACTCCGAAGAGCAACGGATGGTCATTTTAATAGGCACTCTTTGCCTATTGTTATAGTGAGTGCCTAAAAAGGAAATATATAGTAGTTACATTAACACAAAATAGTAAAAGACAGTATTATGAAAACCAAATAGATCAAAACCAAATAGCAGCAGTCAAAACAAATCCTAAAAAAATGTGGCGTACACTAAAAGAAATAATAGGTAAAAAAAACAAGGAGACAAATGTGAACGGGATAAAATTTGATGGGCAAATATGTAATGATGTCGAAATGATAGCAAATAATTTCAATGACTTCTTTCTGCAAAGTATTGAGAAAATTGTACATATAGAAGACATAGACTTGAACAGCAACAATAATGAAATAGAAATGAACATAGAGGTAACATCGATGATGGAAAAATTCAAAGAAGTAACGAAAGAGGAACTTGATAGAATTGTGGAAAAACTGAAGAGTAAAAAAGGAACAGAAGAAGGAATCAGTACACTGTGACGTGATTTTTTGGAATCGACGTCACAAAAACCCAAAACTACCGTTACTCGCATGGAAATTACGATTTTAGTGCTGAAGTTCGCGTTACTGCCTCTGCCAGCGACTTAAGATACCGTCACGCTCTCGTTGAGTTACCGATCGAGATTTTTGCAGTTTATTTTGTATCATTTTTTTGTAATTATTCCCAATTACCTTCATTATCGTTATTATTTTAGTTCAGTTCGAGTTTTGGGATTCCGTTTGCTTAGTTTGGTTCACGATTTCAGATTCCGTTTGCTTAGTTTGGTTCACGATTTCAGATTTCTTTTAGTTCAGTTTAGTCGACGTTTCCGACTCTATTTGGTGGTGTAAGAAGTAATAATAAAGAGCCCAAATAGAGGAAGGACTCGGCGAAGAGTCTTGCGAATACGTCAAAGTCCGGTGCAAACCCGGCACCCCAAGAGATAGTGCAATGCGTTGAGAACAGGCGGAGGTATCGTTTGGTCCAGGCAAGAGTGGTGGAACACCTTGCGCTGCGTTATAGTTGAGTAGAGCCTTGTATCTCACGCATTGACTAGGGGGAAGCGATTGCGAAGATTCGTTCAAGTTACCGCGTATAGTATCGGCTCTCGATTCGATAAAGTCATGAGACGGTTGAGAGGGCAGTAGTTACCGTTCAAGCTCCCGAAAATAATTATCATAATTCGTTACGAATTTTCGTAGGCAAATTGACAGTCTACCGAGAGCTGCCCTAGAGGTAACTCGGGTCTCTCTCGCGCTCCCGTGTTGTTGACGTTCGGCCTATTGTTCGCGCGCTCGAGTGAGGCTATCTCTCTCGCGCACACAGTGTGGCCTAGCTGTCGGTTTCTCGTTCGCGTTCGGCTATCGCTCGAGTTTTGTGAACTGAGTGTAGCGAAAGAATTTTGTAATAAATTCTTCGCGATCCCGTGCGTGAGTGAAGCATTAGAAATAATGCTCCTTGTGCAGCGGTGATAGTGATTCGGTTCTCGGTGTATCGTGAGATACAGGTTCCCGCTTATTACAGGATTAAAGTGAAGTTTCGGTGAGTTTTTGAATTATAGAAATTTGTCGATCGCTTATCGATCCGCTTTTGTTACGTTCTCGTTAGCTCGCTTCGATCGTTCGATCAGCTGAGCGTTTCCGATGCACTTGCGTGTGATCCCGTGGCTTCTTAGCCAAATTATTATTTTTCGGTCCCGCTTAACTTAACGTTGAGGTTTCGATCTCCGTTTCTCGTGGCTATTCTATTGACCTCGGATCGCGACCCTTCTACCTCAACCCGCATCCTGAGCAACCGTGCATTTCCGCAACCGTTTGCTTTCGCGAATGCGTCGGCGTTAGTTCTCGTACCGTTTTCGTTCCGTTTCGTTTTGTCGTTGCGGAGGTCGTAGTTCCACCGACTTCCAGTTCAGTCCGGATTGGTGATTCCGGCGAAACAAAAATCTACCCTTCGGAGGTCGTTCCACCGGCCTCCAGTTTAGTCCGGATTGGTGATTCCGGCGAAACAAAAATCTACCCTGCGGAGGTCGTTCCACCGGCCTCCAGTTTAGTCCGGTTGTTAATACCGGCGAAACAAAAATTAACTGGCGCCCACCGGGACGCCGATGCATCCGCGAGGGTGGACGGCCGAAGGTGACGTAAGTTTCGTTCGCGTTTTGCTCCCGTTTGGTTTGAGCTTTTCGATTTTTGGCTTTTTTGTATTTTTATTTATAGAATTTGAGTTAGAGTTTCCGTTAGGTGAAAAATACGTCACAAATGGCGCCCAACGTGGGGCCACGCCAATAGAATAGCCGTTCCCGTTAGTTACGATTTTGTTCTCGTTTTGTTGCATCGATTTCGATCTTGATGCGATAAATAAAATATTTTTTTTTCGTCGCTCTCGCGTTATTAATTTAACGCCTTCCCGTCGTGGATGTTCGCACGAACCCACGTTCTCGATGACAAATACGAACATTAAGCATTTTTTTTGAAAATGTTTTGTTTGACATTTGTCAGTTCTCGGATGTCTGAAAAAAAAAAAATTGTCAAAATTTTTTTTTGTGACACATCAATTTCTCGGTAGGCTGTGAAGGCATGTTTTCGGAAATCTTCGTCATTTGTCGAATTTTCGAAAATGATGAATTTTTCTCAACCCTGACGCTCGCGCGTCGCACGCGCTAGAGTGGGGGGAGATACCGTTATCCGAGCCTCGGCGGCGATCGGAAGATGCTCGAAATTGTGACAAACAATTTTGAGTTTGGAGGGCTCGCTTCTCCTCGCTCTTCGCTCTCGATCGCCGATCTCGGAGATTCCTCGATCACTTCGTCGGGGACACTTGACGTGAGCAGTCGAGAGCCCCGTTCTTCGGAGACGCTCTCGATTGCGAAGCCTCGTCATACGCTCTCGTGACAGCTCGTTCTCGTGTGAATTACTTTGCGCTTCCGAATTAATTTTCGATGCCGAAGTGATTCTTGCTCTCGGAATATTTCTCGATTTCGAATTAATTTTCGATTTCGATGAAATTTTCGCTCTCGCAATATTTCTCGATTTCGGATTAATTTTCGATTTCGACGAAATTTTCGATCCCGCAATATTCCTCGATTTCGGATTAATTTTCGATTTCGACGAAATTTTCGATCCCGCAATATTTCTCGATTTCGGATTAATTTTCGATTTCGATAAAATTTTCGCTCTCGCAATATTTCTCGATTCCGGATTAATTTTCGATTTCGATGAAATTCTCGTTTTCGCGATGTTTCCGATTCCGAATTAATTTTCGATCTCGATAAAATGTTGAGCTCGAATTAAATTTTGAGTTTTCAAATTAGTTCTCGATTTCGAGCTTGAACTAAATTTCGAGTTTCGAATTAGCTCTCGTTTGTTCGAACTCGGAATAATTTTCGATGTTCGAATTGGCTCTCGTTTATTCGAACTCGAATAATTTTCGATGGTCGAATTTGCTCTCGTTTATTCGAACTCGAAATAAGTTTCGATGTTCGAATTTGCTCTCGATTTTCGAAGTCGAATTGATTTTCGATGTTCGAATTTGCTCTCGTTTATTCGAACTCGAATTAATTTTCGACGTTCGAATTTGCTCTCGTTTATTCGAACTCGAATTACTTTTCGAGGTTCGAACATTTTTCGGTCCGTCTGTCTGCCTGTCTGTCTGTGTGTTGTTTTGTTCATGTTATCGTTTATTTATCTATTTGTTTATTGTTTGTTCGTTTATTTTGTTACTGTTTGTTCATTTATTTGTCTGTTTGTTTGTTCGTTATTCCCGTTTATTCGAACGCGAATTAAGTTCGACGTTTGAATTCGTTCTCGTTTATTCGAACGCGAATTAATTTTCGGCGTTTGAATCTGCTCTCGTTTATTCACACGCGAAGTTATTTTTGACGTTTGAATTTGTTCCCGTTTTTCGAACTCGAATTAATTTTCGACGTTCGAAATTTATTCTCGTTTTTCGAACTCGAATTAAGTTTCGACGTTCGAAATTTGGTTCCGTTTTTCGAACTCGAATTAATTTTCGACGTTCGAAATTTATTCTCGTTTTCGAACTCGAATTAATTTTCGACATTCGAAATTTGTTTCCGTTTTTCGAACTCGAATTAATTCTTGACGTTCGAAATTTATTCTCGTTTTCGAACTCGAATTAAGTTTCGACGTTCGAAATTTGGTTCCGTTTTTCGAACTCGAATTAATTTTCGACGTTCGAAATTTATTCTCGTTTTCGAATTCGAATTAATTTTCGACATTCGAAATTTGTTTCCGTTTTTCGAACTCGAATTAATTCTCGACGTTCGAAATGTATTCTCGTTTGTCGAACTCGAATTAAGTTTCGACGTTCGAAATTTGTTTCCGTTTTTCGAATTCGAATTAATTCTCGATGTTCGAAATTTTTTCCCGTTTTTCGAATTCGAATTAATTCTCGGTGTTCGAAATCTATTCTCGTTCTTCGAACTCGAATTTATTTTCGACGTTCGAATTAATTCTTGGTTCCCGAACTTGAATTGATTTTCGAGGTGTCTCATCCCACTCAATTCAAGTTGGTTCTCGGATCGATCGTGAAGTAGGATTCTTTTCCACTCCAATCGCACTGTTCCTCTCGGATGGATCGTTGGAGAAGATTTTCTCCACTCCTATTTCCCTGAGGCTCCGAATTTGATTCTCCGCTGCGAGCGGAGACACTTTAACCAGGTGATCTTGTCGGGATACGACGGATTCCCGACTCGCCAAAAAGGGTTGATTTCGGATGTAGCTCCCGTATAGGACCCCTATGAGGTCCTGATCTCGCCGTTCTCGCCTTGTAAGCCCTGGGCTCGGCGATCGAACATGGGAGGTCCAGCTCCCGCACACGTCTTTGGGCCTCAGATCCCACTTTGTAGGCCTTCGGGCCTCAGTTCCCGCCACATGGACGAAGGTCCAAGTTCTCGTACGCGACAGCAGTCGCAGATACCGTTTTGCAGGTCTTTGGGCCTCAGATCCCACTTTGTAGGCCTTCGGGCCACAGTTTCCGCCAATTGGAAGAAAATTCCAAGCTCTCGTACGCGACGCCAGTCGCAGCTTCCGCTTTGCAGGCCTCCGGGCCGCAAATCTCGACGGGTAAAGGGACCATCAGACCCCGCTACGGTGCCACCGACCACCGGAATCTACGCCGGAGGATGTTAGGGTAACGTAGAAAAATTCTATGACTACTGGTGGGTCGTCGTACCCGTTGAACGAACAAAAATTTAACTTCCCGTTCCACGATCGAGACTTTGTCCCTCGTGAGGTTCCCGTCTTACCCCAAACTTTAGTTACCGACGAGCAACAGGGGTAGGAGCAAGAGATCATGGCGACCGAATTACGGGCCGTGGGTCTCTTCCGATGATTCCCGTACCGAGAGGCAAACCCTCTCGTCCGCTCCTCCACGAAGAATTCGCGAGTTATTCGCTGAGGAACCGTGTTAGAGACGAGCCGCTACCGATACACGCTACGCGTGTCCAGATCCCGAAAAGTTCCCGTAACCCCCTTGGATTAAATCCAGGGAAGAAGATACTTGAGTTAATTCTCGTATTCTTCGGGACCACTACTGTTTCGAACTCTAGTTCGAAACGCTCCCAAGAGGTGAGGAGTTGTGACGTGATTTTTTGGAATCGACGTCACAAAAACCCAAAACTACCGTTACTCGCATGGAAATTACGATTTTAGTGCTGAAGTTCGCGTTACTGCCTCTCCCAGCGACTTAAGATACCGTCACGCTCTCGTTGAGTTACCGATCGAGATTTTTGCAGTTTATTTTGTATCATTTTTTTGTAATTATTCCCAATTACCTTCATTATCGTTATTATTTTAGTTCAGTTCGAGTTTTGGGATTCCGTTTGCTTAGTTTGGTTCACGATTTCAGATTCCGTTTGCTTAGTTTGGTTCACGATTTCAGATTTCTTTTAGTTCAGTTTAGTCGACGTTTCCGACTCTATTTGGTGGTGTAAGAAGTAATAATAAAGAGCCCAAATAGAGGAAGGACTCGGCGAAGAGTCTTGCGAATACGTCAAAGTCCGGTGCAAACCCGGCACCCCAAGAGATAGTGCAATGCGTTGAGAACAGGCGGAGGTATCGTTTGGTCCAGGCAAGAGTGGTGGAACACCTTGCGCTGCGTTATAGTTGAGTAGAGCCTTGTATCTCACGCATTGACTAGGGGGAAGCGATTGCGAAGATTCGTTCAAGTTACCGCGTATAGTATCGGCTCTCGATTCGATAAAGTCATGAGATGGTTGAGAGGGCAGTAGTTACCGTTCAAGCTCCCGAAAATAATTATCATAATTCGTTACGAATTTTCGTAGGCAAATTGACAGTCTACCGAGAGCTGCCCTAGAGGTAACTCGGGTCTCTCTCGCGCTCCCGTGTTGTTGACGTTCGGCCTATTGTTCGCGCGCTCGAGTGAGGCTATCTCTCTCGCGCACACAGTGTGGCCTAGCTGTCGGTTTCTCGTTCGCGTTCGGCTATCGCTCGAGTTTTGTGAGCTGAGTGTAGCGAAAGAATTTTGTAATAAATTCTTCGCGATCCCGTGCGTGAGTGAAGCATTAGAAATAATGCTCCTTGTGCAGCGGTGATAGTGATTCGGTTCTCGGTGTATCGTGAGATACAGGTTCCCGCTCATTACAGGATTAAAGTGAAGTTTCGGTGAGTTTTTGAATTATAGAAATTTGTCGATCGCTTATCGATCCGCTTTTGTTACGTTCTCGTTAGCTCGCTTCGATCGTTCGATCAGCTGAGCGTTTCCGATGCACTTGCGTGTGATCCCGTGGCTTCTTAGCCAAATTATTATTTTTCGGTCCCGCTTAACTTAACGTTGAGGTTTCGATCTCCGTTTCTCGTGGCTATTCTATTGACCTCGGATCGCGACCCTTCTACCACAACCCGCATCCTGAGCAACCGTGCATTTCCGCAACCGTTTGCTTTCGCGAATGCGTCGGCGTTAGTTCTCGTACCGTTTTCGTTCCGTTTCGTTTTGTCGTTGCGGAGGTCGTAGTTCCACCGACTTCCAGTTCAGTCCGGATTGGTGATTCCGGCGAAACAAAAATCTACCCTTCGGAGGTCGTTCCACCGGCCTCCAGTTTAGTCCGGATTGGTGATTCCGGCGAAACAAAAATCTACCCTGCGGAGGTCGTTCCACCGGCCTCCAGTTTAGTCCGGTTGTTAATACCGGCGAAACAAAAATTAACTGGCGCCCACCGGGACGCCGATGCATCCGCGAGGGTGGACGGCCGAAGGTGACGTAAGTTTCGTTCGCGTTTTGCTCCCGTTTGGTCTGAGCTTTTCGATTTTTGGCTTTTTTGTATTTTTATTTATAGAATTTGAGTTAGAGTTTCCGTTAGGTGAAAAATACGTCACAACACATTTTATGAAGATAGGGTGGAAAAGTGTGGGTGAGATAATCCTATTCCTTGTTAATAAGTCACTGCAGGAAGGGGCTTTCCCGAATGACTGGAAAACGTCAACGGTGATTCCTATACCGAAAATAGCTGGAACTACAAAAGCCGAGGAGTATAGACCAATAAATATGCTACCGATCTACGAAAAAATACTGGAAATAGCAGCAAAAAACCAAATAGTAAAATATATAGAAAATAATCAGATACTTGCAGACGAACAATCAGGCTTTCGGGAAGGCTTCTCCTGTGAGACAGCTATTCAGAATGTTATGATTCAATGGAGAAAAAGTCTAGATGAGAGTAAGTTGATTGGAGTGGTTTTTCTAGATTTCAAAAGAGCATTCGAAACAGTGAGTAGAAACATAATGATGAATAAACTAGAAAAATACGGTGTTAAAGGTAACGCATATAAATGGTTTCAATCATATCTGGAAAGTAGGATACAGCAGGTAAAATATCGGAATAAAATGTCAAAGAAACAATATACCCTTCATGGCGTCCCTCAGGGATCAGTCCTTGGGCCTTTGTTGTTTGTTCCATATATAAATGATATTGTACGTCAATTAAAGTATTGCACTTGTAAGATGTTTGCAGATGACACTATTATATATGTGAGTGATAACAGTCTCGAGGAAATTGAAAAAAAACTAAACGACGATTTAAAGAGCATAGTTAAATGGCTAGAAATTAATTCATTACGATTAAATACAACAAAAACGAAACTAATGATAATACACGACATACGAAAACCGCATCTGAGAAAATCTTGTGAAATAAGAATTAAAAATGAGACAATAGAAGAAGTAGAGGAAATAAAGTATCTAGGAGTAATAATTGATAACAATTTAAAATTTGACAAATATGCAGCGTTTATTGTAAAAAAGGTAGCAAAGAAGGTGAATTTCATGTATCGACTGAACAAATATATATCCTCGAGAGACTACTGTAATACACTACTATTGAATGTTAGCGAATACTGGATGAATGAACTGCAAAAAACACAGAATCGGGCAATGAGAGCACGACTAAGATGTGATCGTTATACGAGGATAAAGGATATGCTCGACACACTGTACTTCATGAATGTGAAGCAGAGGATGAAATTCAATATATGCGTGTTTGTGTACTAAATAAAGAATGGAATGATGCCAAAGTACCTAAGCAGTGAAGTGCAATCGGCGGGCGAAAGCCACAATTATAATACTCGGAAGAAAAATGAAATAAAAAAAGATTTCAAGAAAACTCTCTCTCTCTCTCTCTCTCTCTCTCTCTCTCTCTCTCTCTCAAGTGAAACGTGTGTCACGTCGCTCAATAGTGTATAATCCGAGACTGTTGTTTAAAGTACTAGTGAAGTTAAAAATAAGTGCAGAAGTCGTCAATGACTTTTGAAGATCGATTTTAAACAATTTGTAAGTTCAGGACAGCGCAAGCAAGGACGCTACGATCATTTTCGTAAATCGATATTTCCATCGATTAAAGTGACAGAGGAACGGCCATCTTGATCGCTGGCGCAGTGATAATCATTCCACGGCTCCTAGGCGCCGCAGTGATCATCATTCTGCGGATCTAGGGACCATTTGGACACTTTCCGGTTATGTTACCAGTCATTTCATGAATTTACAAAATGAGTACGCAAACAGCAGTGTTTTGTCATAAATGCAAAAAAAGAATACAGACGGAGGTGCACTATTGCACGAAGTGTTTGAAACATTATCATACACGATGTGTAATACTACACAAAGTTTCCAACGGGAAGAACCAATGGGTACTATGTAAAGCGAAAACTGACATCTTTAACGTGAAAGAAAGATCGAGGGAAGAAGTGGCAGAAGAAGAACAGAGGAAGAAACGGAAAAGAAGCGAAGGAGAGAATATTGATGAAGAAAATTACGAACAAGAAGATGAAGAAGACGAAGAAGGAGAAGAGGGGATGAGAAACTTTATTCGTGAAGAACTTGAAATTTTTGGAGAAGGTTTCAAGAAGACCATGCGTAAAATTATAGCAGAAGAGGTAAGGGAAGCGACGAAAGAATTAAAAAATGAAATAAAAGCGTTGAAAGTTGAAATAGAGAAGGCGAAACTCAAAAAGGAAAGAGATGTGAGAGATATCGAAGAGGTAGACATAGATCAGGATGTGAGGAAAATAAAGAAAAAGATAACGTATTCGCAGATGATAAAGAAAAGTAGAAATAAAAACATTATTATAGAACCAGTAACAGAGCAGACAAGTGATGATACAGAAATCGTAATGAAAAATAACGTTGATATAATGGAGTTAGGAGTAGGAGTAAATAGGGTGAAAAAAGGTCCAAAAGGGAAAATAATCATTGACTGTCAAAAAAATGAGGACAGAGATATACTTACAGGTGCACTGAAAGAAAACTTGGGAACGAAGTATAAGATTTACGCACCAAATAAGAGGTTGCCAAAGGTAAAAATAGTAGGGATAGAGGAAGAGGTAGAAAGAGAGGAAGAAGAACGCTTCATCGAGAGTGTAAAAAGACAGAACGACTTTGTAGACAGAGACACGTTCCAAATGAAAATTGTAAAAAAAAATAAAACTCGAGAAAATGAAACAACGATGATAATAGAAACGGATCCTGAGACACACAAGTTTTTAGTTGAAAAACAGAGAGTGAAAATAGGATGGATAAATTGTCCGGTTTATGACTACGTTAGCGTCAAAAGATGTTTCAAGTGTTGGGGATTTGATCACTTTGCGAACGAATGTAGGAATGAAAAAAGATGTCGGCGATGCGGGGACAATCACGATGTAACGGAGTGTGAATCAAGAGAAAAAAAATGTGCAAACTGTTTGAGAATGGTTGAAAGATTTAAGATTGAAGACGTATCGGTCAATCACGAAGCAATTGATTTCAAATGCGAATCGTATCAAAGAGTTGTAAACAGAAACAGAAAAAATATTCAATATGTAAAAGAATAGCAATTATCAAACGAAATAGCGTGTCTCACAAATTCATTTATTTTGCTTCTTAATGCACAAGGGTACCTTAATAATAAGGATGAAATAGAAGAACTGACAGTAAAAATGAAACCAAATATACTTTGTTTAACAGAAAGTCATGTTACAGAAGATATTGACGAAACGGAATTGAAAATACACAATTATGAAATAGTACGGTGCGATTCAAATAATAGAAGAACAGGCGGTGTTTTGACATTTATTAAAAAAGATATAAAATATAAGATTTTAACAAATACGAACATAGAACAAAATACATGGATAAGCGTTGTAAAATTGTTAGGAATATACAATGAAATTATTATATGCAATATTTATCATTCGCCAAACACAAGCGACGGGCGATTTATTGAAGAGATAACGAACGAATGTGATAAAATTATTGAACTTGGACACACTATAATACTAGGAGATTTTAATATAGACGTAAGTAAGAAGAATCAATACTCTAAAAGATTAATACAAAATTTAGGAACGTTGGGACTGAAACAGTATGTAAATAAATACACAAGAATCACGGAAACGACCGAAACAATAATTGATTTGGTGTTCTCGAATTTTTACATCATGACAGAGGTTTTAAAAACTCCAAAAATAACTGATCATCAAATTGTACAAATTGACATAATAACTAATGACCAACCAAAAAATAGTATGACAGAATATTACAAAAGAGACCTAGTAAATTTTAATGAAGAACGGTACAACACAATATTGACGACAATAGTAGAAGCTAAATGTGATATAAATAGTAATGTAAATGTCCTAGCAAATAACGTAATAGCAAGTATTGTGGAGGCGATAAACATAGAAGCACCGATCAAACTGAAAAGAGTACCATCTATATGGAAACAAAAACAATGGATCACAAAGGAGATTAGGGATATTATGAAAAGCAGAGATAATGCCTATAGATATGCAACTATGACCAAACAAAAAAGTGATTGGGATGAATATAAGAGGATACGAAACAATGTAGTCAAACAAACTCGTCAAAGTAAAAGAAAATACTATGAAAATCAAATCGATGCGGTAAAATCAGACTCGAAAAAAATGTGGGGTAAGTTAAAAGAAATAATAGGGAATAAAAATAGAGGGACGAGGGCAAAGGGTATACAGTTTAACGGGATAATATATAATGATGAACAAATTGTAGCTGAAAAATTCAACGAATACTTTCTAAAGAGCATCGAAGAAATTGTACATACTGCGAGCAATAATATTGAATTAGAAATACGTATAGAGGCAACACATAGTATGGAGAAATTTAGAGAAGTAACTAAGGAGGAAATTAATAATATTGTTAAAAACATGCAGAATAAAAAAGGAACAGAAGAAGGGATTAGTACACTTCTTTTGAAGAAAGGATGGGCAAGTGTAAATGAAAAAATGTTGTGCGTAGTTAATAGATCCCTGCAAGAAGGAGTTTTCCCGAGTGAATGGAAAACTTCAACAGTAGTTCCAATACCAAAAGTAGCCGGAAGCAGAAACGCTGAGGACTACAGACCGATCAATATGTTGCCGACATACGAAAAAATATTGGAGATTGTGGCAAAAGATCAAATCATGCAATATATAGAAGGTAACAAAATCCTTACAGACGAACAATCAGGTTTTCGGGAAAACTTCTCTTGTGAGACAGCAATCCAAAATGTTATTATTCAATGGAGAAAATGTTTTGATGAAAGTAAATTAATAGGTGTTGTGTTTTTGGATTTTAAAAGAGCTTTTGAAACAGTGAATCGATCCATCATGTTGAAGAAATTGGAAATGTATGGGTTGAAAAGTGATACGTTAAACTGGGTAAAATCATATATGGAGAACAGAAAGCAACAAGTAAAGTACGGGAATAAAATGTCAACGGAACAATACACCGTGTACGGGGTTCCTCAAGGGTCCGTACTAGGGCCCCTATTATTTTTGTTGTACATTAATGACATTGTGAGTCAATTAAAATATTGTTCCTGTAAGCTATTTGCTGACGATACTATTATATACGTAAGTGACGATAATGTCGATGAAATTGCAAGAAAGCTCAACTATGACTTAAACAATGTAGTGAGATGGTTGGAAATGAACACGCTGAAGCTAAATACGAAAAAAACTAAATTTATGGTATTACACGATATAAGAAAACCGTACCTGAGGAAAACTTGTGATATACGGATAGATGGCGAAAAAATAGACGAAGTGGAAGAAATGAAGTACTTAGGAGTAACAATTGATAGTAATTTAAAGTTTGATAGGTATGCAGAATTTATTGTGAAGAAGGTAGCAAAAAAGGTAAATTTTATGTATAGACTGAATAAGTATGTCTCGGCGAGTACGCTAATGACCATTTATAAAACAATAGTTGCGCCGCATTTGGATTATTGCAATACGTCACTACTGAATGTAAGTGAGTATTGGATGGAAATACTCCAAAGAACACAAAATCGGGCAATGCGAGCAATTTTAAGTTGTGATCGATACAGTAGGATAAAGGACATGTTAGAAGCCCTGTGTCTATTAAATGCAAAACAAAGAATGAAATTTAATGTATGCGTATTCGTGTATAAGGTAAGAAATGGAATGATGCCAAACTATTTGAGTAATGAAGTGCAAACAGTGAGTGAAAGTCATAATTACAATACAAGACAAAGAAATGAAATACGAATAAGTGCACGAAAACGAGTGCGGCACAAAAATGCATAACGTATGCGGGCTTTGAAATATTTAATAAACTACCGGAGGAAATAAAATCAGTAGGGCGATTAGAAGAATTCAAGAGACTTGTAAAGGAATATGTGAAACGAGATGATATGATATGAGAATGTGAAAAGTGAATACTAGTTTTAAGTTAGTTAATAAGAATTGTTTGTATTCTCTCTCTCTCTCTCTCTCTCTCTCTCTCTCTCTCTCTCTCTCTCTCTCTCTCTCTCTCTCTCTCTCTCTCTCTCTCTCTCTCTCTCTCTCACATTTGAGTGATTATTTTGGTGGTCTGCGGAGTGTTTGCGTTATTCAAACTTTTGGAGCTGTAATATCGCAGCGACACGAACATTTCGATATATAGTGGTGAGCAGTGATCTTAAAGAAAAAGTTGACAGAGCAACAGTTGTGAGACGGAGTTTTGTTATGACACTGTGAAAACTAGTGGCCATATTGGGCCCGCAGGCGTTCTATCGATAGTGACTGTCATCGCGCGGCTACTGGTACCCCACAGCGGCTACCAACCTGGGGCTCCCAGTGCCAGTTGGTTAATTAACCGGTCACATTTCTGGAAATAAAACGAAGTTACCTATACATGGTAGGACACTGTGCAAAGACAATATAAATACTATAAAGTTACAGCCAAACAAAAAACAGTTATTTATAAATAAAATATGTGAAAATAAAATACTCAAACGATAAAATGAGTTCATGCAAGCCGCGCATTTGCGCGAAGTGTAAAAAACCACCTAAAAATGTTATACATGAGTGTAAACTATGTTGGAAGACTTTCCATCCGGGTTGTATTGAGTGGCATCGAACGTACAACGAGAAAAATCAACTGGTACCCTGCCGCGGACAAGTCGAAGAAATTTTTCTAAAAGAAAGCAAAAATGATGAAAACGTAAGTGGTCAAAGCAAAAAAAGAACGAGAAGTGAAGAAGAAAAAAACAGCACAGAGGAGATTAATGTAAAAAAAACCAGAAGTCAAGAAGATGAGGGTCACGGAAGTGAAATAACAAACGAAAACGAGGAATATGGAAACAGACAAGCGGATGAAGAACAGGACCCAAAAACAGAACTCACAGTAAGTGAAATCGAAAAAATGAAACTCGACATTATACAAGCGATGAGAGGAGAGTTGAGCAACATTATAAAAAACATTATTGTAGAAGAAATAAATAAGGCAACGAAGACACTCAAAAACGAGATAAAATCACTTAAAGAAGAATTAAGACAGACGAAACAAGATAAAATAAATGGGGATATAATCGAGAATAGATACACTGCGCCAGAGAACCTAGAGGAATGCAACACATATGCAAAAGTGACTAGATTGAGTAAAAATGAAGAGATAATAGTACAACCAACAAAACAGCAAACTAGCAAACAAACGGAAGGAGTAGTAAGAAGTAATGTCAACCTTATCCAACTGGGCGTAGGAGTCGACAAAATAGTGGGAGGACTAAATGGGAAAGTAAGAGTCGAATGTGAAAAAAGTAAAGATAAAGAAATACTTAGAGACGCATTGAAGAAAAACTTAGGAGAAGAATACCAAGTTTATGTGCCGAACAAAAGACTTCCAAAGATAAAAGTTATAGGAATAGAAGAAGAGCTAGAAAACGATGAGGAAGGCGAGTTTATAAATAGGGTCAGTGCACAAAACGAGCTCACAGTGACAAATGAGAAGTTTGAGATGAAGATAGTAAAAAGGATGCGGGGAAGAAACAACGAAACTACGATGATACTTGAAGTAGACCCAGCGACTCACAAACAATTGGTCGAAAAACAAAAAATGAAAGTCGGATGGAAGAGCTGTCAAGTGTATGATTATGTGAGCGTAAAGCGGTGTTATAATTGTTGGGGCTACAATCACTTTGCGATAAATTGTAGAAATGAAACATGCTGCAGAATATGTGCGGGAAATCACAGCCACGACAAGTGTAAATCAAGGGAAGCTAGTTGTATAAACTGTCTAAAAATTATGGAAAAGTTCAATCTGTCCGATCTACAGTGTGATCACGAAGCAACCGATATGAGATGCGAAACGTACAAAAGGCAGGTAAATAGAAATAGGAAATATATTGAATATTATAAAGAATAGCAACCACCGGTGCAAGTAGAACAAAATCATCCCTTTATTTTAATGGTGAATGCACAAGGTTACCTCAGGCATAAAGATGAAATAAAAAAATTAGTGATAGATTTTAAACCAAAAATTTTATGCCTAACCGAAACTCACGTAACAAATGAAATTGAAGAGACTGAATTAAACATTAAAAATTATAACATAATAAGATGTAACTCGAATAGTCGAAGAACGGGAGGAGTATTGACATTTGTGAAAAAAAATATACAGTACAGTCTACTATCGAATAGAAATATAAGCGAAAATACATGGTTAAACACTATTAAATTAATGAATGAATTTCAAGGAATTATAGTTTGTAACGTATATCATTCTCCAAACATGAGTGACGGAATATTTATAGATGAAATAACAAAACAATGCGAAACATTTTTACATTTGGGACATATTATAGTACTTGGAGATTTTAATATTGACGTGAACAAAACTAACCAATACTCTAAACGACTTTTAAAAAACTTACTTTGTCTCGGACTTAAACAATATGTTATGGAGGACACAAGAATTACAGACATATCAAAAACGCGCATAGACTTGGCATTTTCCAACTTTTACATAAAAACAACAGTATTATTGACGCCTAAGATAACTGACCATCAGATAGTGCAAATTAACTTATTAAATGACAATATAGAAAATGATACTATTAGTGAATATTATACAAGAGATTACAAACACATAAACTACGATATATTTGATAATACACTTAACGAGTTAGTAGGACGTAGTTTCAATAGAAATAACGATACAAACGGAATGGCGGATGAAATTGTAGAATGTATAACAGCTGTAGTAAATATAGTAGCCCCCAAGCTCAAGAAGCGAATACCTTTAAATTGGAAAGATAAACCGTGGATAACAAAAGAAGTTAGAGAAACAAGTAAAAGACGTGATAACATGTATAACAAGCGTCTCAGCGCCCTGCGGGCGCAGATGCTCTTGTTGGTGGGCTCCGCCCCCCAAACCCCCCGAAAAATGTCCCGAAGGGACATTTTTTAAGGCACTCACGGGGGTGCACGTCGCGCTGCGCGCTCCGTATCGAGTGTATTTACACATCGCGCTATGCGCTACGGATGAAGTATGTTTATACGTCGCGCTCTGCGTTTCTTTTCGAAAGTACGTATGAGGGAAAAACATTTATCAGTTACGTAAATTAATTCATAGTGTTTAACCTTCGTCGAATAAAAATATTTCTTTTTTGTACCAATTGATTATTAGTATTCACGACGGATATTTCCTTTTTGTTTGACGATAAATTGTCAAATATTGAGACACGAGACAAATATAACGAATTGCACCACGTAGAAGTTGATCAAATTAATTTAACGAATCAAATCATGTCTAGTAAAGTAGTTTTATTGGCTTAAAACTTATGACCAGATTTAATGAATATAAAACAAACACACAAAACATGTACCGACACCAATACGATTACCATTTAGCATTCAGGCCTAATATCCCCTTTAAATTCTTACCCTTCAGTGTTTTTTTTCTTCCCCATAATTGATGGAGTCAGTTCGTTATTTTATCTGTAGGAAACCAAATCATTGTAGAAGAAAAGTTCAAGAAATATGCTATTCTTTGTGATTTTCAATGTAATTTTGTCGTTATTTATGGATGCTGCAAAAAAATGCTATCTCGAGAACGAAAAAATATATCGTTTTGGTTCTTGTCTTGTATTGAAGAGGAAGTAGTACGTTACTCGAATAAAAAAATTGTCATCTTGGATGGCTCCGAAAATTTTTTTACAAATTGATGAAATTCTTGAGAAATTCGACTTTGAAGACTCTTTGACAGTCCTCTTATAACAAATTTCATTTCTACCATTTGAGATATATTTTTTTTCTTCTTCGTAATACATGGAATCAGTTCGTTATTGTCTCTGTAGAACAGACAAGTATTGGAGACGAGAAGTTTGAGAAATTCGATAATTTTTTTCGTTTTTCAATGAAATTTTATTGATATTTATCGTCGCTTAAAAATATCAAATTTAGCATCATATCATATCGCATTTTTAAAAATTTTATTTAATCACAAACGAGGATAAGTTTCTCGGTACGGAATAACTCGTAAAATCGACAAATTCAGTGTTTCTTACTTTCTTGATAAATAATTATTTATAATTGTTCTTTAAGAGTACAATTGTTTTTTTTTTTTGCGAAAAAAAACTTTTCAAGACATGAGCATATGAAAGAAATTCGTATTTCGACGAAAATTTGAAAAAATTTGAAAAAAAAAAAAAAACGTTGGAAATACGTCGATAGAATAATCATTAGCAGTTTTTTTATCAAGTGTAAACGAATAAATCCAGCGAACAAAATTGACAAAGATTTCGAATGTGATGAATCTCCGACGGTCGAAGTGTAAAAAATAAAATTTTTAAACACAGCACACTTTTTATCTGAGCAATAACGCGGAGAGTCAGTTTGTAAATACGATTTCTTTGAGAGGAAAGGATTAGAGACGGCAATTTCGAGAAATTTGAAAAAACGATTCGTTTTTTAACGAAAATTCGTAAAATTAGTCTTTGCTTAAAAAAAATAATATCTCGGCAGCGAAAAAAGATTTCGACTCTTATTTTGGCTTGTTTTGAAGAGGAGAAAATACGTTGCCAGAAAAAGAATTTGCAGTTTTTATTATTAACTGTAAACGAATAAATCGGGTGAACATAATTGACAAAGATTTCAGCTGCGATGAATCTTCGACGGTCGAAGGATAGAAAATTCTTTTTTTTATGATTGCACACTTTTTATTTGCGCTATACCGCGTAGAATCCATTTATATTTACGTAAAAAAGGAACAAAGATTGAAACGAGATGTCGATTTTTTTTTATTTGAAAATCATCCGGCCACAGAGTACGCGCGCCGCGACGTACGAGCATCTGTGTATCGTCTGCTACGAAATTGTCATCTGCTTCCAAAGTTTGACAGATAGAATAAAACGAAAAAATATATACTCGCGATTTTTTTAGTTCTATTTGGGAAATTGTAATTATTTTGGATATTCGATGAATCTTTTTTGTGAGTTTACTACCAATTTTTTCAGTGAATACGTGAAATTTATCATTTTTATTACGAATGTGAATAAAATATGGTAAAATATTGCGAATGATTTTCGGTGATAATATATTATTTTTGAAATAAAATCGCAAAAATTTGTGAATCTGTGTATGATATTTCGTGTTTTATTTTTCACAACCGAAGTTTTTTTTTTAACATGATGAAAAATGGATTTTTGGCAAATCTAAATAACATAACCTTTAAAGCAAATCTTGTTATAACCACTGTTTTTGAATTATTTTATAATTAAAATTATATTTGTCAGAATGACTCAAAATTTGTTGTACATAGTGCTTTCGATGCAATGAAATATTGTTGCGAAAGAGAACAGAATTGGTTTCCAGGATTCTTAATTGGGGCACCGTACGGACATCAGATGTGAGAAAATAAGTTTTTTATGGAAAATTGTGATGAATAAATAGTTAGAGATGTAGGATTGTCTCTAAATTTGCTGTGCGCAGTGCTTTTGATAAAACAAAATGATGCTGCGAAGAAGAAAAAAATTGGTTCGTAGAGTTCATTATGATGGCACCGTACGGACACTTGACCGAAGGCAAATGCAAATTGTGGCCAATAATTTTTTAGAAAAAATACTTAAAGGTCTTAGATTGGTTTTAAAAGTAATGTGCATACTGGAAATACTGTAATAAAAAAACCCTGCGAAGGAGAACAAAATTGGTTCGCACCATCTAAAGTTACAGTGTGATACGGACGTCCGAGAAGAAAAATTCAGCCAAAAAGTTGTTTTCATTGCACCGCAGGCTAAAAAAAATATTTCTATTCATCGCAGTCACTTCAAAGTAACTACGCATGATGTTGGAGATACACCGAAGCAAATGGTGAAAAATAAAAATTTTTGGAGTATGCGCTGCGGAGTAACCCCTTCGACAGACTCCGAAGAGCAACGGATGGTCATTTTAATAGGCACTCTTTGCCTATTATTATAGTGAGTGCCTAAAAATGGATTTTTGGCAAATCTAAATAACATAACCTTTAAAGCAAATCTTGTTATAACCACTGTTTTTGAATTATTTTATAATTAAAATTATATTTGTCAGAATGACTCAAAATTTGTTGTGCATAGTGCTTTCGATGCAATGAAATATTGTTGCGAAAGAGAACAGAATTGGTTTCCAGGATTCTTAATTGGGGCACCGTACGGACATCAGATGTGAGAAAATAAGTTTTTTATGGAAAATTGTGATGAATAAATAGTTAGAGATGTAGGATTGTCTCTAAATTTGCTGTGCGCAGTGCTTTTGATAAAACAAAATGATGCTGCGAAGAAGAAAAAAATTGGTTCGTAGAGTTCATTATGATGGCACCGTACGGACACTTGACCGAAGGCAAATGCAAATTGTGGCCAATAATTTTTTAGAAAAAATACTTAAAGGTCTTAGATTGGTTTTAAAAGTAATGTGCATACTGGAAATACTGTAATAAAAAAACCCTGCGAAGGAGAACAAAATTGGTTCGCACCATCTAAAGTTACAGTGTGATACGGACGTCCGAGAAGAAAAATTCAGCCAAAAAGTTGTTTTCATTGCACCGCAGGCTAAAAAAAAAATTTCTATTCATCGCAGTCACTTCAAAGTAACTACGCATGATGTTGGAGATACACCGAAGCAAATGGTGAAAAATAAAAATTTTTGGAGTATGCGCTGCGGAGTAACCCCTTCGACAGACTCCGAAGAGGATGGTCATTTTAATAGGCACTCTTTGCCTATTATTATCGTGAGTGCCTAATAACTTTTAGTCAATATTTTTTTTGGCAATTTTCGATTTCAAAAAAATTGTATAATGGAGCTTATGTTAACAAATTATAAATTGACTTTCTTGTTACGATTTATTTACAAGTGAACTTAACATGGACATGTAGAACAATGAAAAATAGTTGCGTTCATTGCATATTAAAGTTTTCATTAATCATAAAGCATTATGTTGCTCATAGATTTATATTTTACCCAGTCGATGAGATACCTCTTTGTTTTATGTATTTCTTGGACGTATTCAGTACAAATGAAAATAGCATGAACTTAGAATCTTTGAACGTTTTTTTATGTATAGAGATGAAGTGAATTTATATAATGACAACTATATGTTTTAATTTTCGCGGTTGTCGCGAATCAATTCTACTTCAGTATATTTACTAAAACAGCGTACTGCAACTAAGTATGCAAATAAGGTTGATCAAGTTTTACAGCAGGTTTATAATATTTTGCTAATTTCCACACCACCATGAGGTATAGCAATCGGCGCGTTTCTTTTTTTTAAGTGGTGAATCCCCATGAGGCCTACTATCCACTGTTATTATTTGTTATATTGTATTATGTTATATTGTATTATATTATCCTTTTTAGAAATGGAACATTGTTGCTTTAAATCGGTATCAATATTTTTTAGTCTGATTAAGTCATTATTTGAATACTAGTTATATTATATGTTACGTAATTAATTATTGTTCCAATTGAAACCAAATTGGTTTATGATCGCTAAATATACTTTGAAATATATGGATATTTAAATCTTTATTATTACTAAAGCAAAGATCTATGAATGTATTATTATCTGTAGTAAACGTGTTGTATGGTAGTATCGGAAACAGGTTGTTATTTCTCATAAGTTCTAGTAATGATATACTTGAATTTGATTTTGCATCATTCAAATTAATATTAAAATCACCTATAACAATAGAATATTGTAAATTTTCTTTTTTTTATAGCTTCGAAGGCTAGATTCATATTACATTTGAAATTTGTAAAAGGAAACTTTGGTGATTTATAAAATGTGATAATACAATAATTGTTAATTATTATACCAGTTGTAATCATATATCCGTTTTTGTGTCGATTTGTACAATTATAAAAACATCGAATTGAGCTAGGTAATGTTGATTTTCTGTATGTAATAGTTCCAAAAGCTTTTCTCGCAATTCCTTGACAATCTTGACGTTGAATAATTGAATAATCATTTATATCTACATCATCTTGGGGTAATGTCCAAGTTTCTACAAGACTCAGTATATCGCATGTCGTAAAACTTCTATCTGATTTTACTAAAGAAAGGTGTTTATTTAAACTTCGAACATTTTGATATATAAATAGAATATGTTCATTCGTTTTATAATCTTTTGGGAACTTTCGATCCAGATGCAAAAGATTGTCCGTTCTTAATCTAAGCATTTCGGATTTTACTTTGTCACAATTTATTTCTGGCATTGGCGTTCTATACTGCCCTTTAATAAATAACCCTTTCGCACTAGTTGCTCTGCTAAAGGCAACATATAACATTCTTTTGTCTATTCTATTTGTCAAATTTACTATGTACTACATTTTGATATGTACCTCCTTGCGATTTATGAATCGTTATTGCTTCTGCAGGTGTTAAAGGTAATTGTTTTCTACATAATTGAATAGCCGACGATTTTCTTAAATTCATTGTTCTGGTTACATGATTTATCGGTGTTAAATCCAGTGGTATATTATTATTTTTCATTTGGTTCAGACATTCTGATCGTGTGACATTACCACCGTTTAAATCTTCAAATTTCAAATATACTCGTATAGGTACACGAATACAATTATTTGATTCGTCTATATAATATCTGTTACGTCTGGGGCATCACGCTCGTATATTTTAACGACTAGAAATTGCATTCGCGCTGGCGCTGGGTAGCTTAGTGGTAAGAGCACTCGCCCCGAAAGCGTAGAGACGCGGGTTCGATTCCCGCTCCAGCCATTCAGTGCCGAATTCTTTTTCTGGACGTAACAATATCCATACGATATTTTTACCAATCTACCACATGCTCCATTGGTTAAACCATCTTCAGTTCGAATATTTACAGTTAACATGTATCTTGCTCCGACTTTCAACATAACTTCATTCAATAATCCTTGAGTTTTGTTTGACGGAAGCATTTTAGCATATTCGAGCATTCTTTTTTTACTTTCTATAGTGCCTTCTCCTATACAATAATCGACACATTCATTGTTAAATGCTTCAGTTTGTAATGAATTTAGAAAACTGACATTATAATTATTTACTAATGCATTGGTAGGAAATAACACCATGCTGTCTTTCGGAATTTCTACATTGGCAGGTAATTGATCACATTGTCTCGATATAAAAAGCTCATCATCTTCTTTTGTTGTATTTCCGGTAGCTAAGTTATTTAAAGCTTCAGCGAATGTTTTATCTTCTCTTTGTCGCATTATTTCTGTTAACTCATATAATTGAAATTTTGACCACAAATAAGCACCTTGCAATATTCCTAGAGGGTGGTTCTCGCATTCGAATATCCATCCATCCATAACTGGTTTCAATTGATGGAAATCGCCTAATACTATAAGAGATTTTCCGCCGAATATTTTATCAGTTTTAAATATTTGTTGCAGACGTTGATTTATTTGGCTGAATACTCTACGTCCCGTCATGCTAATTTCGTCAATAATAATTACCTTTACATGGTGTAATTGGTGAGCCAGAGTATTTGCTGTATCCTCACTTAATCGATTCATTTCACTTTGGTTAATTGGCAAACTAAATGTTGAATGAAGCGTCGTGCCGCGAATACCAAACGCAGCTTTGCCAATTGGAGCACATTTTAGTAAAAACAAGCTATCTGGTTCATTATAAACATTATTATATAGTCGCAGCAGAGATTGTGTAATAACGTTAATCAATAAACTTTTTCCTACTCCTGCCCCTCCGCTTATGAAATGATAAAATTCAGTGTCTTGTGTTTTTAATTTGTGTATTAAATTAATATGATATCTATATTGTTTTTCATTCAAGCAGGATATTAGTTGATAATATTCATTATCTTGCATGAGTTTTGGGACAATGAATGTTTCTTTAGCTTTACCAGGTTCATTACAGATTTCAAGACCGATGTCAGCATGATCATATCCAATATCATGAATTATAAATTCTGCGGGAATTCTATCGATTTCTTTTTCTGTATTGTTGTCCACAACTTCCTCATGATCTTCATCGACTATATTTTCTAATATATTATCATAATCAATAACTTCGTTATGAATGTATTTTATTCTATTATTTGTAATTATTTCTTTGTATGTTTCATAACATGTTTGTGCATCGATATTTGTTGGTTCACTTTCGCGCCATGGATGAAATAATAATAAATGTTTTCTATAATAGTTAATTTCGTCCTGATGAATATTATATTTTCTATATCGAATAATTTTAGGTTTTGATCGTAATTGAATATATCCTGTTTTATCTAATAATGGGATCCAATTGTTTGTAATATTGTCCTCTATTATTTCATTATAGGGTTCATCTTCATTCAAATTTTCGTCATTTACAGTAATGTTTTTTGCGTTGACAGATTTTTTATAATTGTATAGTGATGCAAAGTCAGCTAAGCAAATATCTTCTAGTGTAGTTGAACGCAGTTTATAATGATCTAATAATCGAAGTTGTACTATGTCTGTTGATTCAGGATCCAATTGTTCCAATTCAAATTTTGGTTTCAATAGTTTAGTTCTTTCCTCATTTGGCACCGTATTAATGTAAATTGAGGCTCTTGAACAGTGAGACATAGGAATTGACAATAAATGGTAAACTACCTCTTGCGCAGAAATTTCACTTTTGTTAACAAAACAATTGGCAATACTTCTGAATTGTTTTTGTATTGAGTTATTTCCCTTTTTTAATAAATCAGCACATTCTTTTAATGTACTTGCCATTCCTCTTTGTGATTTATTAATATAATTTACAACATACGATACACATGCGTAAGGATCTAGAATGAATTGAATGTCCATGTTCGCTTGGTGCAATTTTAATATAGATTCATTAAAAGGATTTATTTTAATATCACATACATTTCTTTTTAATAGAATCATTGGTCTTTTAATGTGCGTTTGAATAGCCGTTAAGTATTCTTTTTCAGTCATAGACAGTGATTGTAAAAATTCATCGTATGTCATATTTTTATAAGACTTAATATCGCGGCTTATGAGATTTAATTTAGTTTTTATTGTTTTATAGTTTTCGTAAAGTATTCTCTTTTGTTTGCGATTATGTACGTCTGATGGTTCCATCATGGTAGTTCGCTGCATTGGATAATGCGGCACATTATATTTACAGACAACTAGTTCATGTTCGATTTTTCTGTATTTTTTTGTGTGTTTATGTGTCTGTAATGGTATTAATTGTTCAATCGTTGGATTGTTTGAATTACATGATATTATTTTATCTATAAAAGTTTCGCATATTTTTTTGGAATCAATATTATCAGGGTCATATATGGGAGCATTCTTTAACCAAATCAAAGCATGTACATGCGGACTACCCCTATGTTGAAACTCAATTCTATAATACATATCGATGATTGGCGTATTACTGAATGGGCTATCTGTAGAATTGAGAAATTTCAAAAGACATCTCATCCGGTGATCAAAATATCTTGAGCATGTAACTGGGTCGGATTGTATTAATTTAGCTTTTTCTTGCCAAGACAATTCATTCGCCTCTTCGTTTGATATTGATTCATTGTGAAGAACTTTTTTAAGTATTCGTATTAAATCAGCCCATTTCGTTTCTGCAGCGGATAGTGTTAAAAATATTGACGGTTTTCCTAATTGACGAATCATCGCCATTACTACCTTTTGTTTTTGTTGCCAAAAAGCTGGACTTGACCGATCAATTTGTAGAATTTTTATACAATCGTTGTCTTGAATCAATTTGTCAATGATCGTATTATTTAAAACACTATGAGCAGTGACGTTATTAGTTTTACGTTTCATACGAAGATGAATTTGAATTAACGATACTAATCTTTGTAATCTTACTCTACAATGACTTATAAACATCTTTGGAACTTTCATTGCACAACGTCGATCGTACATTCTAATTTCAGATTTTGCTATATCTCCAATAGAAATTTTAGGTTTACGTACCTTTCTACTTTTCCCATCATAAATAGTAGGGAATGCAAGTAATTCGAAATCTTCATCATTCAGCAAGGAGATAGGAATTTGATTTTCTCCTGGAGCTAATTTCAATCCTACGTTGTTAATATATTCGTCCTCCAATAATGTTTCCTCACCACCTGGATTGATTGGTTCATCTTCGCGTTCTTCCCAATCGTCGCATTCGTCTACAGTTCCTTGTAAAAGTTTGTTGTTCAAATTAACATTTCCATTATTCTTTGTATTAAGACTTTGCAAGATATTATTATCATTATTATTATTAATATTATTTTCGTCGTCATGCTCAATCTCATTTGTCTCAATTTGATCTACAGAACATTGGTTTCGAATCCACTCTTCGTCTAAAGTTATTTTATGTTTAATATACAGTTCTGTTGTAATTAAATATCGAACAGCATCTATTATTTTGTTGGGTCTAATTATTTGATAATCGTAATGGTGTTTATCACGCATACGTCTCATAAGTTTCACACGAATTGTTTGAGTATCATTTACGTTTCGCGGAAGTTTAGAAACGAATGAATTTATATCTACCGGAACGTTGACACAATTTCCTTTAATACCATACTGTTTTTCAATCCCTAAAGTTCTTATTTGTAAAAATGGTAATCTAGGAGATATAAATCTTTCTTCCATAGTTGTTAAAGTTTTTAAGCTTGGATGTATTTCATTAAACTCGAAACCATTAATCAGTGCTAATTTCGGTATTTTATTGTTGAATAAATCTTTTCTACATGTTGAGCATAATTGAATAGCGTTATTTTGTTTTAATTTGCATATATTATTCCAATCATTATGAATTTTAGGTTTCAATGATATTTGATTTGATGTAAAAAGGGAGATGGATCTTCGGAACCATAATCCTCCACAACATGAACATACATACGTAGGTCCTTCAGTAATTGATTTTTTGTATACTATACCTGCTTTAGTTTCATAATAAATAGCTTTCACGTATCTGTATGCCTGTTACCGAAACTGCATGCGACGGGATCCGATTAATAACCAATTGAAATAATCAGTATCACCACATTCATCACATTCCCAATTTTTTTCTCGTACATCGCACCCCACGTATACTTTTTGCTGCAAAAATGGATTTTTTATTTTTTATTCTTACCCCTTTTTGCAATAAACATAGCACACGCCTGTATATGCACCCTTAAGATTCTTGAAATTCGCCGTTATTCGCCAAAGAAACGTTCGTCGCGCTATGGCTAAAAAAAATTCGAATGCAAATAGTTTTTTTTTTTTTTTTACAAAAAAAACGAACATTACTTTTTTATGGAATTTGTCTAATTTTTCTGTGATTCGAGTTTAAAAAAATCGTTTTCGAAGAATTAAAGATAAATTCGGCAAAAACGAAAAATGCGTCGATCGGTAAAAAGTTCGATTATCCCAAAAAATGTTATGACGAAGATAAAAAATGTATAATAAAAAAAACTCCGCATTTTCTCCGATAAAATACTTCGATGTCAAAGATAAAATTATTTTTCCGATGTGACGAACGTTCTTACGGCAGTGAACGGCGAGTTAAACTGCACGTCTTTTTCTCTTCTCGTCTAACGATATGTTATTTTTTTTTATCTTTCAGCTTACGGCAACGTGGCGCTGAACCTTCGGCAGGTGAGATCAATAAAATTTAAAAAATATCGTCTCACATCCCCTATTCGGGAAAAAAATCGATTTGAATAAAATTTACTTACGATAAATTATTTTTTTTTTTTTTAGTCGGGACAACAGCCGGTGAATTCCTTCACTGGAAGACCAACTTCTCTGCCGCCTTACGTAGCTCCGCCACCAGCGATATCGCCGGGTGCCCACAATATCAGCGTCGTCGACGGCAGACGAAGAGCTTCGGAGAGCGGATCCGAGAGCGAGCAGAGTTCCGGCGGAAGTCGCAAGGATCGCGATTACAAAAGAAGCTCTGTGCTGAGTAATCTTTTCGGCAGTAGGAAGAAATCCTCGCAATCGTAGAATTTCATCGCGAAACCCTAAATTCATAAAAGCGCTAAACTGATTTACCGTATCTTCCGAAGATTTCAAGAGACATTGCCGAAAAAAAAAAATAAAAGAAGAAAAAAAATCTTTTTTTTTATAATTTTTAGATTCTTATTTATAATAGTATAGATATGTATAACGTGCATTTGATGCTGAGGCGGTAGAGTTTCTGCTTTGAATGTTTTCACGAAAAAGGAATAAAAGAAAGAAAAAAAAATAGATGGAAAAGACATCGTCGAGAGTTAACTACGTACAGAGTTAAGGTATTGACTCTCTGAGTAAAAAAATAGGTTGCTATAGCTTCGAAAAAGAATGGATAAAAATGAAAGAAAAAAAAAAATCAAACTAATCGTATAATAAGTACGGCTTTGAAAAGTACCTGACCTCGAGGGTGAAATGAACGAAATAATTGTCATGCGAATGCATTGAAAGAGAAAAAAAAAAGTTACAAAAATGAAAAAAATACGAAAAAGAAGGACCGCTTATCTTTTAGGTGTCATAATATATGTTACGAATATATTTACAGATTGTTATATATTTGAAGATCCGCCCTCCTCCCTCCCCCCTCCTTACCCTTGCACGCGCCCTCCGCTATTATAAATATGTATTTGGAAACCAATGAAAATGATATAACTATACAAATATACTTCACAAATATTATATACATAATAAATATAAAATTATACATATATTATATTTTCGACGCGTAAAATTATACGTTTTTTTTTTCCTTTTTTTCGATTTCATTGTAGAATAAATAGATAATAAAACGCTATTAATTACGGCGCGCAGTGTTACACGTTTTGTACAGATTGTTGAATACCATTAAAAAAAAAAAAAAGGCAACAAAACTCATACATTTTTGTTTATATTATAGAAACGCGCGCAGCAGTGCCCGCGAAGGAATTAGTTGTGTAGAAAACAAAATAAAAGAAATATAATAAAAGAAAAAAATATAGCAAATTTATCTCGTTATTTTCATTTAATTTTTTTTCCGCAATTTTTTCATTCCCGAGGATAAAAAAAAGTATAATTTTGGTCTTTTAACAAAAAATTAGAATTAAATTAAAAAAAAAAAACACTTTAAATTTGAAAAAATTCAATTACATTTTTTTTTTCAATTTTTCGACGTTTTTTCTTTTCCGAGGATACAAAAAGTACAATTTTGTTTTATCAAAAAATTAGAATTAAATTAAAAAAAAAACATTTCAAATTTGAAAAAATCCAATTCAATTTTTTTTTTTTTTTTCATTTTTTTCAGTCTTTGTACAGACAATACGTGTCTCTCGCGCGTGCGCGTGGGCGAACGGCCCACATGCCGTCACGGGATTGAGCGCCAATAGCAGTCCATCCGTTGCCACGGCGATTATTGAGAAAACAAAACAAACTTTCGACGCGTAACATCGAGTGGACTGCAAAACATCGAAGCTCTTGGAATTTCCGGAAAAATCCGGAAGCTCTTGGAGCTTCACCCCGGCCTCGAGTTGTTCCTCTTCCTCTGCTGCCGCCACCGCCGCCGCCTCCTCTTCTGGAAGGTCCAGCGCCTCCGCCCCAATCAGTTTCATTTCCTTGGTCCGCGTCACCAGCGTTCGTTTCGTCGGACCAGGAAAAGAAGTTACATGGACTTCCGGGACCCTAAGGACAGGTCCAGAACTTTCTTCTATCTTTATCTTTTTTTCGTCTGGAATTACACATTGAGATGATTATTCTCAGGAAAATTCGTCAATCGGAGATATTTCCATATTTTCAAGTCTTCGAAACTTAAATTTTCTTGCACAAATTTTTTCAATATAAAAAAAATGAAAAAAAAAAAAGAAAAAATCCCAACGATATATTTGTTTTGCATTTTATCTGTAAATATTTTTCGTCCATTATTTTTCTTCGCAAAGTTAATAAGGTGGAAATTTAACGATCTAATTGAAGTCGCAAATGTTCATTTCCATTCTAAATCTTTTTTCACTGTATATTCATACTATTGGCTCCGTTTAGAGAGCCATGAGGCAGTAAAATAGTAATAGGAAACTTCAGTCTTTGAATTTCAATGAATATATTTTTCTTACTCTACTGCTGGCTGTCCGCAGGTACAGGTTGGCGCTCCTCCCACCGCAGGAGGATTGTCGCCGTTTTGTCTCGAAGAACTCCGATTGAATGTCGGGGGACGGGGACGCGGTTGCGCGTTATTATTGGGCTTTGGTTGCTGTGGATTATTCTGTTGCCTTTGTCCATCGGCATCGTCGGCCCACAAGAAGAATTTCCACTGTGAGTCGCGAGGCTTGGCGCACCCATAGAACAGACGTCCTAAGATAGAAATAAACGCAAAAAAAGTCAATTAATTGATTATTTACTCGAATTTATGTCGTGAAAAAATAGTATCTATTTTCTCGCAATTGTCAAAATTCCAACTTTCATATCTCGAAAAACGGGGAATAATTTCATTAATGTTTTTTCCATGAGAATAAAATTACAGAGATTTAATTTTATATAATTTCCTTTCACTTTTAATAGCTTATTAAACACAAACCTTTACTGGGACCGTCTTTTACAACAGTTCTCTGACTTGCGCTTTCGTGGCAATCGCACAGTATAACGACGTCATCGTCGATCGTTCCCCAAGTTGGAAATAAATTTTCTCTGTTCGCTATAACGGCGTTTCCGGTTGGCGCCGAAGGCCTCTTAAAATTTCTCGTTGCCGAACCTGATGTCGGCGGCCTTCTGTTCGCCGCGGCAGGTAATCCTACGTTACCGATGTTTCCAGCGTTTGCACGATTTCCACCGGACGTTCCGCCTCTTGTTGGTCCCGATGCGTTGGTCCGATTTCCGGCCGTCGAAGAACCTCTACCGCCGCCGCCGCCGGATGGAGGTCGCGAGTTACTCGAACTTTGCGTCGATCTCGAATGACTGGAGGAATTTCCGGTATTCGCCGATCCATTGGAAGCGCCATGGCCGCTGTCATTCGGACGATCGACTCTTGTTATATTCTCGTCTTTGATGTTCATCATCTCGTTGATCATCTCGTGAACATCGGATCACAGCCTCCTATGCACGCCGTGTACTCTGTACCCAACATCGGGAACGCACCGGGTTTAATTTTTACATTCAACTTGTGCACATCACCGGGACACTAAAATACATATCGGAATAACAGTTACGAAAATCCGGTGGTTAGAAACATTGCCATTAAAAAACGAAGTCGACGGCGTTAATTCTTATTAATCGATATTTTTTTAATTAAGGAAGTGGTCTCGTTGTGTATTGCCAAAAAGTGCGATTCGCGCGAAATTTAAAGAGAATTTCGACAATTTTTTAATAGAATTTTTATCATTAAAAAAAAAATAGAAGAATTTTTTTAATTTTCGAAAATTTGTGTTTTTTCATACAAAATAAAAATAAAAAAAATTCTTTTTCGAAAATTAGACAAAAATATCATAAGTATTCAAAAAAATTATCGAATAAATTTCGGCCAAAGAAAAAGTAAGGTTACCGGATAATTCGTTAAAAAAATGATATTTTTTTACTACAGAATTTGTTAGTCACTTTTTGGAATTATTGTTATGGAAAATTAATCTTTGTAGCACTTCCTGTACAGTGGAATTTTTTCAGATTTTTATTCCATTAGAAAGTCGTCGAAGTTCTCTTTGATTTTCGCGTAAATCTTCGGTAATACGCAACGAGATCACTTCCTGAAAAATCCAAAAATCTCCTCGAATAATTATCCTAGGAAAAAAAAAGTCGAAAAAAAAAATCGCTTACACGAGGACAGATTTCGTCGAGTACTTCGACATCCGTAACATCCTGCGGCAGCCAAATAGCGTTGTTACACGTTGGATAACACGTGCATCCGAGATATATCCCGTTACCCTGTCGTCTTTCCTTTAGCGTCATATTCGATCCGCAACGCGGATATTTGAAAACCGTTGGATCATCGGCCGGTATAATGTTCTTCAATTCAGCATCCGGCGTCGGCGTCACCTCGAGATATTTGGCTAATGCCGCGTCTATCAAATTCGCGCGTTCCAAAGCGATTGTAAAGACGTCGCGGTATTTCGTTATCTGACGCTCCAGAACGACGTTGGGATCTTTGCGTCCCTCGCAAATGCTGGAAAACGAAACGTTAATTAAGCAAATTAATTATTTCTCTCGGTGTTATCAAAAAATAGAAGCGCATAGCTTTGTATTAAATTTAGAAAAACTTCTGTTGCGTTAAAAAAAAAATTAAGTTCGATAGCAAAAAATATACGATATGTTCATTTTTTTTTTTTTATGAACGAATTTTAATGTATGAAAGACTCACTCTTTCAGATCGCTTTCGAGTTCCGCTCGAAGATTCGGTTTCGACATCTGAAATCCTATATCATCGTAACCCATTACGAGTCCAATGCCCAATTTTCCAGGTAAAAAGTAAATTCCGTCGCAGAGACCGACGTACTGTCGCGATTTGCTGGTATCAATGTGATTGGCATGCGTGGCGTCGGTGCCGATACCATGTTTGTCCATCAGAGCAATGAGATCGGCTTCTGTAAGTAAACTCGGCGGCGAAGTATGTTCCTTAACCATTTCGATGCTCGTCGGCGAAAAGACTTGTCTCTGTTCGTAGAGATGAATCTCTTTCGCGTTCCACTTCTCGTAGATGTAAACTTCGAGATAATTCTTCGCGAGAATCTGCAGTCCGGAGGCGACGAATTTTTCGCCGGCAATGTCGATCTCCACAATGGTTTCGTGTCTCTCGGCGTTCTTCGAGACGCAAGCGAGGAAATGCCGCACTACGAACTCGTAAACCTTCGCCTCGTTTCCCTGGAGACCGGAAGCGAGTTTTGGCGGATGAATCGGCGGATGCGCTTGATCGCGTTTCTTTCTTTGTCGCGGCGAAACTCCGTCGTCCAATACTCGCTGAGCAAATTCGCCCCAAGCTTCGTTATTCACTTATTGCTGTACCAGAGGCGCCAAATCCAATTCTTTCGGAAATATATTCGTCTCGGTACGCGGATAACTTATGAATCCTTGAGTATACAATTTTCGGCGACTTTCATCATCTCCTTGGCGTTGAGGCGAAGCTTTCGCGATCCCTGCTTCTCGAGTTCCTGAAAATAGTATTTAAGACATTGAGACAAATTTTTTTTTTCGTGCGCATTGATGAGAAAAGGAAGCGAAGCTTTTTCTTTTTTGTGGGGAACTCTTTGCGAACTCACAACTGTATCGAGAGGCAAAATCTCCATTTACTCTTCAGTTTTCCGATTACTTTTTCGACGGTAGCGTGCGGCTGTTCGAGACACATATCCAAGAAAATTTTACATGGCAATTCCTCGAACAAACGATTTCTTCCCCATCGAAATTCCACGTTAATGTTGTCGTGATTGTCGCAAACTTTGATTTTCCAGTAGGGTTCCGATACGAATCTCTCGATAGCCAAAAATCTTTCGACTACGAAACCCAATGTGAGAAATTGACAACTTCCGTAACTTATTAGCATGTCGTTCAGCTTTGTTGGAAATACTTTCGTCAGTCTTAGCCTCTGAAATCTCGTGAACGCGGCACCTATCCGCAGATCCAATTCGCTTCTCACGTCCATCGTGTCCTTTATCGCGTTGTTCGGCTCGCCAAGCGTTTGAATTGCTCTCTGTACTGACGCGTGAGTTATTTCGGAAAATTTTGCTCTGAAAAACCAAAGATTCTCGTGTTATCGCGAGGAAAAGCTTCAAACGAAAATTAATTTCGGGAACATAATAATTTTGCGCGGAGCTCGGAGTACAGTTTGTCGTACTAAAGAAAAATTCGCTGGACAACGATAACTTTTTATTGAATCAATAATTAAAGCATCGCAATTATTCATGAGTCGCAGAAATCGATGAAAAATTATTTAAAACCCAAAAAAACCATCAAAAATAATTAAATCGCGAAATTTTTTTCAAAAATTATTAAATCACGAAAAATTTACTAAAAATTATTAAATCGCGAAAAACATTGAATTACGCAAAAAAATGATTAGATCTTTGGGAATTTTCATTAAAATCATTAATTATATTTAATCGTACAAATTATGTAAAAGTATTTTACAACTGTGATATACGTGGCGTCTATTTTTCACCTGTAAATTCGTATATTGGGTTTCACCGCCTGGCAAACTTGGATGATCTCAAAACCAATATTTTCTCCTTCTCTGTCACAATCGGTCCAAATAATCAGCGTTGAGCAATTCTTAATTCTCCAGCGTCTTCTTCATTTTTACGTAATTGTCTTCCGCACATTGCTTGACGACCGGCGCATCGAAAAGAGTAAGCGGATGGCAGACGTATCATTTTCTGTTGTTGCCGACAAATTCGTAACTCAATAAATGTCCCGACATTGACGTCATCAACATCAAAATTGTCAAAATTTTTATTAAACAGTCGCATATCAAATTCGTAAATTTTGTTGTAAACCGATGAACCGTCTCGCTGAAAAAAATTAAAAAACAAAAATTTATTTTGGTTGTCGAATCGCAGTGCTTAATAAAACTTCATATCGACTTACGCAACGATAGTTTCCTCTGCCCAAAAGAGCGGCAATGTTCTTTGCGGCATCATTTTTCTCCGCTACATTCAGGACCTTCATTATCACACCGGAATCGTTACGATTACAAGGAGATATTTTTTTTGTGCTAAATTTTAGTGCCGCGTAATTAACATTTCGTTGAAATAAAATTGACAATCTAAAATGGCAGACAGAATAGATCATGTTACGCACAGCGTCCTTTTTAATTTCCGATAACTACACCATCCGTCGACACGGTAAATCACGATTTTTCACTACAACAATAAAAAAATACGCGACGAGTTTGCCGGGACGATAATGAAAAATGTTTACGTCTACATCCATAGAATCCTAACCACAAAACGCAAAGGTTATTGGAACTGCAGTCCCGTGATTCTTTCATTGGCGAATACTCGATCATACTTTTTTTAATAATTTGTTTTTCGTAGCGATCATTAGCGGGTAATCCAGTACTAACACTATTTAAGAGTATTTATTTATGACAAGTGAAAATTTATTTATGACGCTCCCAGTTAACCGTGCGGACTGAGAGCCGAATTTCGTTTCTTTGGGGTTCGCGCTTGGGGCGTCAGACTTTGGCGCTTTGTCGCGCGTTCGTTCTTTCGCCTAACCTATATTTAAACAAAATACTTTTCGGAGTTTATTTCACGGCCGCAATGAATTATCGTCTGCTTCTGAAAATTAGCAGACCGAAAAAAAAAATTGCTCTCGAAATTTAAAAAGAAATTTATTTATTGAATTGCAAATAGAGTGAATAGAGTGATAGAGTGATTGAATGTGCAATAATGAATTAATATTTTTGTGAATTAATACACAAGTTTTTACATCCGAATGTGAAATTTAGATTTTTCATTACAAATTTGAATAATAAATTGCAAGATACTGTTGACATAATTTTGGTGAAAAACTCTCATTTATATCATAAAAAGGAAAAAATAAATGTGTATTTGTTTATGTTAATTAATATTTTATTGTGTTTGTTAGTGCTGTTTTTTTTTAATGTGATAAAATATTTTTTATTGAAAGATAAAACGAAAACGAAGATAACCTGTACTGTAATTGCTAATTGTTAATAAAATTTGTCAATGAAACAAATATACATATCGGAAACACTTCAAATTCGCTGTGTATAATGTTTTTAATATAATGAAATATTGTTGTGAAGGAGAAAACAATTGGTTCGTAGGATTTCTACTTATAGTGCCGTACGGATATTCGATGAAAGAAAATTTGTTATTAATGAAAAATTTTAAGAAAAAAATATTTAGAGATGTCGGATTGTCTTCATATTTGATGTGCATAGTGTTATCGATGAAATATAATATTGCTGCGAAGGACAAAAAAATTGGTTCGCAGGATTATTAGTTGGAACACCGTACGGACATTCGTTGAGAGAAAATTTGTTTTTAATGAAAAATTTTGAAAAATAAATACTTAGAGATGTCGGATTGT
This sequence comes from Cryptus viduatorius, assembly GCA_964006125.1. NCBI lineage: Eukaryota > Metazoa > Arthropoda > Insecta > Hymenoptera > Ichneumonidae > Cryptus > Cryptus viduatorius. The sequence continues at coordinate 2,511,462 of OZ023221.1, forward strand.
CTTCATATTTGACGTGCATAACGTTTTTAATGAAATGAAATATTGCTGCGAAGGAGAAAAAAATTGGTTCACACAGTTCATTATTACAGCGCCGTACGGACATTTGACGAAAGGAAAAGGGATATTTTCAGCAATATTTTTTTTTTTAAGACACTTATAGTTCTCAAATGGACTCCAAAAGTGATGTGCATACTTGTCATAATATGATAAAAAATTGCTGCGAAGGAGAACACAATTGGTTCGCACCATCCAAAGTTGCAGTGTGATACGGACGTCCGAGAAGAAAAATTCAGCCAAAAAGTTGTTTTTATTGAACCGCAGGCTAAAAAAAATATTTCTAGTCATCGCAGTCACTTCAAATTAACTACGAATGATGTTGAAGACACAGCGAAGCAAATGGTGAAAAATGAAAATTTTTGGAGTATGCGCTGCGGAGTAACCCCACCGACAGACTCCGAAGAGCAACGGATGGTCATTTCAATAGGCACTCTTTGCCTATTGTTATAGTGAGTGCCTAAAAAGGCGATATACACAAACAGACAAAATGATTGGGAAGTATATAAACGGCATAGAAATGAAGTTGTAACTGCGATTAGAAAAAATAAAAGAAAATACTTCCAGGAAAACATTGATCAAGCTAAGTCGAATCCTACTAAAATGTGGAAAACTATGAAAGAACTGATAGGAACTAAGAAAAAAACAGAAGATAATAGAGGAATAGAGGTAAATGGAGTAAAATATACGGATGAAAAAGATATTGCAAACCAATTCAACATTTTTTTTCTAAAAAGCATTGACGACCTAGTAGGAACACAAGAAAATTATACCGAAATATTAATACAACATGAACGGATGGGGGAAAGAACTTTTGACGCATTTAAAGAAGTTACATATGAGCATGTAGATAAAATAATAAATAATCTGGAAAAAAAAAAGGGAACGGATGAGGGCATAACGACAGAAATTCTGAAAAGAGCGTGGAAATGTGTAAACAAGCAAATAATGATATTAATAAACAAATCACTACATGAAGGAATTTTTCCGGAAAACTGGAAGACAGCAACAATAGTGCCAATACCCAAAGTAAACGGAAGTAGAAACGTCGAAGACTACAGACCAATAAACATATTACCTATATATGAGAAAGTACTGGAAGTGATAGTGAAAGACCAAATAACAGAATACATAAATGAAAAAAATATTCTAATTAACGAACAATCTGGATTTCGGAAAAATTTCTCATGTGAAACAGCCCTACAAAATACCATTATTGACTGGAGAAACAAAATGGATAATACCGAACTAATCGGAGTGGTATTCCTAGACTTTAAACGTGCATTCGAAACAGTAGACCGTAAAATTTTATTAAAAAAAATAGAAACATATGGTTTTCTTGGAACACCATATAAATGGTTCGAGTCATACCTAAACAACAGGACGCAACAAGTTAAGTATGGGAATATCATATCTACAAAGCGAAATACAACTTACGGAGTCCCGCAAGGGTCAGTGCTAGGTCCAGTGCTTTTTACTTTATATATAAATGACATCGTAAAGGTAATAGAAAAATGTACTTGTAAAATGTTTGCGGACGACACAATTATTTATATTAGTGGGAAAGACCCATGCGAAATTGAACAAATATTAAACTCTGACTTAATTAAAATAGTGAAATGGTTAGGCGTAAATTCAATGCGTCTAAACAAAACAAAAACAAAGTTTATGCTTATCCACGACCCGCGTAGAGCAAACATGGAAAATTCCTGCAACATTGAAATAGAAGGAACACGCATTGAGGAAGTAAATGAACTAAAGTACATAGGAGTAGTAATTGACAATCACTTGACATTTGACAGCGCAGCGACGTATATGGCAAAAAAAGTTGCAAAGAAAGTAAATTTTATGTACAGACTTAATAAATTCTTATCCTCACCGACGTTGTGCAACATATATAAAACAATAGCAGCCCCGCATTTCGAATACTGTTGTACGTTAATGTTAAATTTCACAGAGTACAATCTAAACATGTTACAAAAAATCCAAAACCGAGCTATGCGTGCAATTTTAAAGTGCAATAAGTATACGCCTATAAGTGATATGTTGGAAGCTTTGGGTTTCATGACGATAAAGCAAAGAATAGAGTATAATGTGTGCGTGTTTGTTTATAAAGTGAAGACTGGAGAAATGCCAACCTACTTGACCAAAGAAATAAAAGAGGTAAAAGAAACGCACGAATATAACACGAGGCAACGAGATAATATAAGAGTTAAAAGGTGTAAAACTAGCGCAGGTCAAAAATCGCTGACGTATAACGGCTTTGAAATGTTTAATAAATTGCCAGCCGAAGTGAAGCGAGCCCGAAACGTAAAGGAGTTTAAAAGACAGTTGAAAGAACACTTGCGTAGACAGTAATAATTTTGTGGATAAAAAAGTATGAATGAATAAGGTAAGCCGTAGCCAAACTGTATTCCGAACATGTAAATCTAGTGTAAGAAATGAAAGTAGCCGTGGGCTAAATAAATCACAATCAATCAATCAATCTCTCTCTCTCTCTCTCTCTCTCTCTCTCTTATTGCTCTACAATTCATTGGGAAACTTGGCTGCTGTATTTTGTGAAAAATACCCCGGGCCTACGGGGTACGCCCTACCCGGGCCTACGGCCCGTAGGTTGTGCCTACGGGCTCTTGTGTTGCAGAGCTGAGCATGATTTTAACGCTCTTCATCTTCCATTAATCATATTCGGTCTCTCTTGCTCCATCGTCTGGGAAAACCCATTGGAAATCGCTACGGCGAGTTAACCTCACTTGAGTGACATCGCTATTGATGTTGCGAACGTCGGCGAAACAGCGGCTTGCGCATGCGCTCATTCTTACTCATCTGCTCTGAGCTGCTTCAACGCCACCTACAACTGGATAGAATAGTGCTGACATCTTGCATGTACTATTGGACCTTCTACTACACGCATGCTCACACCGATCATCGCGTGACCTTGAGTCTTGGCATCTACCACGTGACGATCCGTTGGAACTCTTCGACCGCCATCTACAGTGATCCGTCTCAACCTACTCAGGCGTTCCACTTTCTTCTATCGATTGGTAGATCCCTACAATTTATATATCTCTTGAATTTTGTCGCGGATCCGCTGCTTGCATGTCTCACGCTTGTCGAAAGTGTAGGAAATCTATCGCGGGGACTACATTGTCGTGTCTAGACTGCGATCGCCACTTTCACCCGGGTTGCGCTAACGATTACTTATCATACAAATCTGCATTATCTTGTTGTAAAGTTTCTCTACCGTTAGCAATGGCGAGTAATAATCCTGTTAATTTCGGCGTACCGCTTAGTCCGTTTGTCCAATCGCAGCAACCGGTTTCACTTGATACGATTCTTGCCTTTATGAAGGAATCAGATGCTCGCTTGTCAACGTTCATCGCTTCTCAAACTCAGACCAATAGCGAGATTACTACAAAACTAAACGATCTTCCGGAGCTCCTCCGACGAGTCGATGATAACTCATCTCGTATTGCTAATCTCGAACGATCTAACGCAGAACTTCATCAAGAAGTTAGTCAACTTCGCAATCAACTCTCTCGTCCGCAACAATTTAATAGTGAGATTGCTGTCTCAGGAATTCCCGCGAATCTCAATGATTCTCCCGTTACTCTTGTAAAACGGATCCTCGTTGCGCTTGGAGTACCTGACTTAGCCAACCACGTCATCTCTGCTCGGCCTCTTGGGAAAAACAACAGCACTGGAAATAATCAACGCACGTCGATGTCATTTGTTGTAACGCTAACGTCTAACTCAGTATGTGATGCTGTTATCAGCGCGAAAAGAGCAAAACGCGACTTAAAAAATTCCGAAGTCTTCGGCAACAATCTTCCGGGTAACATTTACTTAAACGAAATGTTATCCGCAGAAATGTACTCACTTCTTCGCCAAACTAAGACTCGTACGGCCGAGGCACATTTCAAATATGTTTGGGTAAGAAATCACACTATTCATGTACGTAAGGACTCAGGACTCCCTACGATCGATATTCTTACTCCCAGCGATTTGTCTAAAATTGTCTGACTCGATTCTGAGTCTCGCGCAAGAACTCCCTCGGAGTTATCCCCGGAGATCGATATTTCGTCGATTCGTGTCGCTATATTTAACGCTAACTCGCTGCTTGGACACATAGATATTATAAGAAATTTTGTTGAGCATAATTTTTTTCATATTATTTCGATATCGGAGACATGGCTCCATTCGCATATCCATGATAGCTTAGTAAATATAGATAATTACTTCTTAGTACGTAATGATCGCGAAGGTAAAGAAGGTGGGGGAGTCGCCTGCTATATTCATATATCATTAAAAGCAACGATTATCGCCTCCTCACCGTCTATTTTTTCCAATAACCCAGAATATCTTCTACTCAGTATACGGTGTAAAAACAACCAATCGCTTCTCTTTGCATCGGTCTATAGGCGACCGAAAGGTCTCTTTTTGCACGATTTCATAACAGACTATAATAAATACGCGCCATCCTTCAATAACATTATGATTACTGGTGATCTCAATTGCAATCTTCTTACAAATAATTTCGAATCACAGCATCTCCGTGATTTCATTTTCTCATCGGCACTGTTCCTAGTGAACTCTCCGGCCACATTTCACACTACAACATCCGATTCGTGGCTTGACGTCGCTATTCTGGACAGCGAAGAAAAGCTAGTCTCATTTCTCAAATCGGACGCACCGTTCATTGGAGGACACGATCTCATTCAGATCTCCTATAAATTCGAAACACACACTATTGCGCCTCGCATGATTACGCGTCGTGTTCTTCGTGACTTTTCTCGTGAAGGTTACATACACTCAATCCAAACCGCGATAGCAAACAACGAGTATCTTGACTCTCTAAAAGATCCTCAGACAGCAAATCTTGATCTTGAACAATCCCTCGCATCACTATCCGAAATTATTTCTACTGCGCTTGATAGTCATGCGCCGTTGCGCTCTTTCCAAGTACGAAAACCTCCATCTCCCTGGCTCGATGAGTCTCTTAAAGCTCGCATTAAAGAGCGCAGCAGGCTCTACAAACAGGCGAAGAGATCAGGAAGCCTTCTAGGTTTTGCTATCTATCGACAGTTTCGCAACAAGCTTTCCACTGATTTGCGCGTTGCACGAGAACACTACCAATTTAACCGGCTGAACTCCATCTCTGATGCGAATAGACTTTGGCGCGAGCTCGGAAATCTTGGCTTGGTGAAGGTCAGCTATACGTCTCCGCTTCATTTTTTTTCGGCTGATACACTCAATCTATACTTTGCTAGTATCTCTAGTCACGCATCACCTCTCACGTATGCCGAATTTCAGTCGACTTGCATTCCACTTGTTCCTCTTAATCCATCTTTTTCCTTTCATCCCATTTCCTCCGCCGACGTTCTTCGATTTATGGTAAACACTATCTCACTTTCTCTTCGGTCAGGACCTGATGGTCTTTCACCTTTTAGTGTCTTTAATGCTCTTCCTGCGATAGCAACGGTCCTTGCTCAGTATTTTAATCTCTGTCTACAGCACGCATTTTTCCCTGCTCAGTGGAAAAGAGCGTTCATCCGACCGCTTGCGAAAATCAAAACTCCTCGTTCTCCATCTGACACAAGGCCTATCGCTAACCTCTGTGAGCTCTCGAAACTGTTTGAGAGAATTATCCATGCACAAATTATCTTATTCATTGAGAATAATTCCCTCTTCGATAGCCGCCAATCGGGCTTTCGCGCGGATCACAACACACAATCTGCCTTACTAAGAATCACCAATGATATCAGGCAAGGCATCGACAATCGTATGCTAACTATTCTTGTGCTGTTTGATTTTAGCAAAGCGTTTGACACAGTGTCCCACTTACATCTGCTTTGCAAATTAAGGAGATTGGGCTTTTCCGATTCGGCTCTTTCGTGGATTTTTGGGTATCTCACAGATCGATCTCAAGCGGTAGTTGACGAACGAGGAGCTTGTTCTCAGTGGCTAACCACCACTCAAGGAGTTCCGCAGGGCTCTGTTCTTGGACCGCTACTCTTCTCATTGTTTATCAATGATATTGCTAAAGACCTGCGCTACTCAAAGCACATGATCTTCGCCGACGATACCCAGATTTATCTACAATGCCGTCCGGTAGATTTAAATGATGCACTAGCTAAGATGCGGCACGATATCGGTGTGATTGCGAACTTTGCGTTGCTAAACGGTCTTACACTAAACGCGGCTAAGTCTAAGATTCTTATACTCGGTAGTAATAGGTACGTCCGCGAACTCGAACTTGATGCCCTCCCTGTAATCACTCTCAACGATTCTCCTATTCCTTTCGTCTCTGACGCGTGCAATCTCGGAGTGCATCTGAATGCGAGCCTCTCGTGGAAAAGACATATCTCCTACGTTTCACAAAAAGTTCATGCGGCTCTTCACAAACTAAAATATCACCGAAACTCACTCTCAAGTGAGATTAGAATTAAACTTATTAGTACACTAATTTTCCCTCACATTGACTACTGTAGTCTCATTTATCATGGACTCACCGACGAATTGAATGCTAAATTACAACGCTTAGTGAATTCCTGCATTCGATTCATTTTCAACCTTCGCCGTGATGAGCACATCACTCACTTCCGACATCGTTTAGGGTGGCTCTCAGTGTCTAATCGACGACTGTACTTTCTTGCTATTCTAACTTTTAAAGTTCTTCGATTGAATTCTCCGTCCTTCATTAGTGAGCTTTTCATTCGACGGAGTAACGTATGTACCCGACCCGTGCGCAATCCTGTCTCAGTGCTCACTTTCGAGGTACCGGCCCATCGAACCGTAACTTATCGGAATGGCTTTCTCTTGTCAGCGATATACCTGTGGCACTCCCTTCCGCAAGATGCTACTGCTTCTCCCTCTCTCGGTATTTTCAAAACTCGGCTGTATAACCACCTTCTTCAATCTGAGATATCCCACTCAAGCTAATCTAGGTCATCGTATTTTCTAAACTCGGGAACTTCATCTTAGGATTCAGAAAATTTACCTTATAGTTCTATTTTATATCGCTATGTGCATTAATTTTAAGTTGCGATACTCGCTCTTGTTATAATCCAAAAGGGATTAATTATACTTTTATCTCACCTTCCTTGATTTAAATAAGCTTAATCATAAACAACCGTACTTTATTTTCTACTATTATTTACTTTTGTAATTACTTTGTGATATTTTGCCCCACAGTAAGACTAGGGCATAATAAAAATGATCAATCAATCAATCAATCAATCTCTCTCTCTCTCTCTCGCTCTCTCTCTCTCTCTGTGAGTACGATTGACGCATGATCTTTTCGCTGCTCGTTGCTTGAATTTTTCTCTGCCGCTGCCTGCCTTCGGGCCTTTTTTGTTGCAGTCTTGGGCTTGCCAAATTAGCCATTTTGCATCTCACTTGCATAATTTGCTTTTTTTCTGCACGAGCTGCACAAAATAGAGATGGAAAGTGGTGCTACTTTCTAACCTCACTTGTCGGAATTTGGCCTTGAAAAATCTTGCTTCGGATTTTCTATCATCTTGGGCATGCGCTCTGGTCTTCTCATCGCTCATTGGCTTGTCGATCTACATCTGCTTCCTCAGTGCTTCCATCAACGCTTGTGGTACTGGAGAGTACTACATTGGTTTATATCGATCTGCGCATGCGTCTTCAAGGCTTCCAGTTATTGGTTCTTCGTCATCGATCAATCTTGCAGATACCAACGCCACCATCTTCTCAGTGTCACCGAGATTTATCACTGATGACATATCGATTATCCATTATCGGTAATCAAGATTTCTGCTTCTTCATCGATTTGACACGTGTTACACTGCACTCTGCATGCCGAAGTCTCGGTGTCACAAGTGTACGAAGAGTATTGCCGGTAACAGTTTATGCTGCTCAATTTGTTATAAATTTTTTCATCCGGGTTGTTGTAGAACTTACTTAGGGTATAAAACTGCGAGCGTCTGTTGCGTTGACCAGCTTGGTTATATTCTTAATCAAGATCCTCCAACTAGCGATACCAACAATACTAGCATGACTTCGGCTATGTCAGCAGGGGGGGGAGGAGGAGGTAGTGATACGAATAATCTGTTACATGAAATATTCATTTAAACGAAAGCTCCGTGATTATCTTTTTCACCGTGAGCAAACCGGTGCTTAGTTACCACTGATGCGCGCATTTATATTTATATTCACATTTATATCTATATTTATATTTAAGTATTTACTTTATAATTCCCGAAATTGTTATATTGTTATTTCTTTTGTTTAAAATTTTACTTATTCTCTTGTGATTCTTCAGTTTAATTAGTCTATAAGTTTTCTTTCTCTGTGCTTATTGTATATTGCCCCATAGGCAACTAGGGCATTAATAAACATCTATCTATCTATCTATCTATCTCTCTCTCTCTCTCTCTCGCTCCCTTCCTCCCTCTCTCCCTCCCTCGGGACTCCTCCCATGGACTCCAATCACTCTGTAAATCACGCTTACAGCAGTAATATATTCTTCTGACGCTAAGGTGCGACCAATTCGACTCGAGCGGCGATCCAGATGAAACATTATTTTCTAGATTTTTCCAAAGCTCGAGCACGTTGCAGCGAGCGCGTATCAACGCCTCGTCACAGTACAATATATGTTTGTTTTTTCTGCATCACGCGGTGAGTGCCTATGTTATAAGTTTTCCAGTTGGTTTTTTCAACACTCCTTAGATCGACGAATTATTTTCAGTGATTCGATTTTGTATCGATGAGTTTAAGATCCGCCATTTGCAGTATGTAATTCAATAACGTTATATGATAGAGTGGAATACCCGAACATGTGTTGGAGTTCGAGGCATAAATTTGGACGACGACGTAATCCACGGGATTTATCAATCTCGCCTCATTGGTACAGCTGTTCACCGGTACAGCTGTTCACCGGTATCGGACCGTTCGGTATCAAGACTTTCATGTTACCGTCGTTTCTGCCTGCGAGAGTTTCGGCAGATCTTCTACAGCTGAAGAAAAATCATTAAGATGCGAAGATTAGAAACTAAACATATTTCAATATTAAGTATCAGTGTTAATGTACTATCCTGTTGTTTGTCAGTAAACTTATAAAATAAAAGTTTCTACGTTCACGATATAACGAATAACTAAATAAACGAATGAAATTGATGAAATATTAAATTTACCTTAAGCTTTACACTTCATTCGAAGTCCAGACTTTGTGAGATATACGAGGATCGCACAAAGCGAGTACTCTAAACGTCGATAAGATCGAGGGCGCCAGCTCTCGACACCTAATGTACGAATAATAAATGTGACAACACTAGAACGAGGAGTCCTGCTCCGAAATTGCGTTTACCGAGTCGGCCTCTTTTCTCTCTGGGAACTCCAGGTGACCACACGTTCACCGTCTTCCATCTCACGGCGCGTGACGATCCGATCTGCCGTGCAATACCTCCGGAAAGCTTTGTGGATTCTCCTGATCGTTTCAATGTTGGCCAGTTGAACGATTATCTTTACACTTTTTCGAAGACAACGAAGGACGAGTGCATTGACCAAGATATCCGACCCCAGGGAGAAAATTGAGCCGACGAGGAAGCAATTCGAGTCACCGAAAATAAAAGAAGATGAGTACTCTCTATTGACTATTACGAACCCTTATAATCAAAATTAAATGGTATTTATAAATCTGTTCATGCGTATAATAGACATTGTTTGGATTTTGGAGTGGACGGAGTAATTGAGTTATTTATAAAAAATAATGTGGCACATGAGTGGAATTAAAGAAGTATGATATATCGATATTGGAGTGAAGAATATAAAAGGCAAGAATCGTATACGTTTTGAATTATTTTTAATTTTGATGACGTAAAGCCCGAAAAATAATTTATCGACGGTATTAAAAAGTGAGAAATTTACATTTGGCGCCCAACTAGAGGCCACGAGTCAATTAATAAAATAGAAATATTTGTTTAAGAGATATCGTGAACCTACAAAAATAAAAATCAAAAGAAATTATTAAACAATTATTAAAAATAGAGTATAAAAAATATATATTATTTTGGTGAACGTTTATATATATATGTATTGAGTGTGGGTGAAAATTGGCATTGGTGTATGGAAAGAGAAAAGGAAACCGTGTATATTACACAGTCGGGTAGGACGTCGAAACAAATATATAAGAATTTATCAAATTTCGCAGGTCGGTCAAAAGAAAAAAAGTAAACATGCCTATTATTGCTGACGACAGGCCGATAGTGAACGAGGAAACCAGACGACGGGAGATAGAAACAGAGCAAGAGGATTTAACAAGGCAGAGGCACGAGCTAGAAGAATTGCGGCGCGTTATCGAGGAACAGAGGAGAAGGCTCGAAACATTGCAACAATAACAGCCACAGCAGCAAGCCCAGGCAGAAGTTAACCCTGCTATACAAGAGAACGCGGTACAATATCAAACCCGAAATATAGCAGAGATAACGGCGATCGTGAGTAATGCTCATAGCAGTAATATAGATTTCAAAATACCAAAATTCAAAGACGAAATTGATAGAAATCCGGCGGAATTTATCGAAGAGTTGGAAAAATTTTTTAAAGTAAGAAACGTGCAAAATAAGAGAAAAATAATAATGGTTGAGAGCGCGTTGGAGGGGAAGGCGGCATTATGGTTTGAAATTAAAGAGACTTTTCGCAATTATGAAGAATTTAAAGAACAGTTCATGAACGAATTCTACTCGATTCCGATCAGGGTTATTTTTAAAAACCGTTGGATAGAGCGTCGGTGTAACCTAAACGAGGATTCACTTCAAACGTATTATTATCGACAAGTTCGAGACGCGAAATATTTTAGTCCACAACTAACAAGATATGAGATTAACTACAATATTGTACAACAGTACCCGGTTTGGGTACGCGAGGCCCTAGCTACAGTAAATCTCGATGATGATAATTTAATAGCACAATCGTTGGCGAGTTTAGACAACACGCGAAAGGAAAGGGCTAGATATAGAGATATTAAACACGTGTATCATGGGGAGAATGGGCAACATGCAGTAACGCATAAAGTAAGAGAGATAAAGGTGCATCAATCTGAGTATGATAGGACGCATAACAGTCGTAGAAAGCCGCAGAGAGAAAAAAAACGTTCGTATCAATCAGTGCCATATCATAAAAACTCCCATAATCACTATTATAATCCAAGAAATGACTATTACTCGAGGGATAATTTCCAATTGCCCGATACGCGGTTTCCCCCACCCATTCTCCAGCGAGATCGTGAAAGAAGTCCAAATAACGTAAATTTAAACTAGAATGTGACACGTTGAAGTACGGCCCGACGACGTGTCACGATTATGAATTCATAAAAGAATTGGGGGACGATATCGAAGGAGAAACGAATTGCGAAAGCCCTATAGGACCGAATTTATCATTATCTAAGTGCCCGCACTTACGAGTAAATATAATGGGAAAAGAGCGGGTAGTTTTCCTCGACACTGGGAGTCAAATAACAGCTATATCGGAGGAATTTTTTAAAGAAATATCGTGGTGCTCAAAGTTAAATACCTTACCTGTCTCGAATTTATATGTCACAACTGCGATTAGTAAAAAATCTAACTCAATCAGGAAACAAGTGTGGCTGAGTATACAGATAGAAAATCGAGAAATAACATTTACCTTTTTAATCATACCATTCTTGACATCTGACATTATCTTAGGTAATGACTGGATGATGAAAAACAAAGTGGTACTGAATTACCGGGACAATACTATTGAGATCTCGGGAAGGATTCTATCCAGGTCAACAGTGGTGTTCGAGCGGGACGCTTCGGAAACCCTCGTTTGTTCGCGCAGTGAAAAAGGACTTATGGTTTACGTAATCAATCTCCATAAAATGTCTCTCGACGGACAAATCGTAGATTTAGAAAAATCGAAACCGCTCGAGCCTGTTTTGGAGCATATAAGCTCTAAGGGGGAAGTACTACCGTCACCCGATTTTAAAGAAAATAATAATGCTCAGAGCGCAAATACAAGTGAAGATATAACAAAAGAAATTCAAAGGTCGATAATTAAACAAATAACTGATCCAGACAGTATCACGTTACCGCGAGTAAGTGAAAAGGTAAAGAAAATAAATGAAAATCAACACACTGTCGCGAACAATACGGAGTTTTTAGAGGCAATCCGCGCGATCGCGTCTAGACTAACACTACTCGGAGATTTGGAAAGAATCAAAGTCATTAACTTATTAGTCAAACATCAAGAGGTTTTCTCGGATAAGCCGGGTTGTGCCAAAGGATATGAACACAATCTCAAGCTTACAAACAATAGACCCAGTATAAGACACTCATACCCAGTACCGTATCAGTTAAGAGAAGCCACGAAAATCGCTATAGAAAAGATGTTACAGGATGGTGAGATAGAAAGGGCAGTCAGTCAGTATTGCAATCCGCTCAGAATTGTCAAGAAAGAGGACGGGAACGTCCGAGTTTGTCTCGACGCACGTTTTGTTAATAAACTCATAGAAGACGATCATGAATCTCCTCCTTTAATTAACGAACTGCTACAAAAGTTTCATGGAGCCAAATGGTTTTCCAAGATTTATCTCACCCAGGGATATTGGCAAGTTCAGCTCGCGAAAGAATCTAGACCGTACACGTCATTCCTCTTTGATTCTAAACTCTACCAATTTTGCAGAATTCCTTTCGGCCTAAAAACCGCGGGCAGCGGGTTTACGCGCGCATTAAGTTATGCGTTACGAAACGATTTTGATAAAAATATTTCATGCTATATTGACGACGTGTTAATAGCAACAGAAACAGTAGAGGAACACCTATCGGTACTCGAACAAATTTTTAAGAGATTAAAAGAGTATAATTTTACTATAAAGGTTTCGAAGTGTTCTTTTCTTCAAGATACCATACCGTTTTTGGGATTCGTCATCTCACGCGAAGGTATCGCTCCCGAACCGCGAAAGTTACAAGCAATTTTAGATTTCGAAGAACCGAGGAATAAAAAGCAGCTGCAACAAATTTTGGGAACGTGTAATTTCTATCGTCAATTTAACATGCGACACAGTCATTCAATCGATCAATTCCGAGACTTATTAACGAAGGATAAAGACTGGCAATGGACCGAGAAACACGCTCTCGCGTATAGAGAATTGAAAAACAATTTTGCGAAATGTATGTATGTATGTATGTATCTCTAAAACACGTGATTCCAACTCAACAATTTAGATTGCAAACCGATGCGAGTGATCGAGGCATAGCAGGAATTTTATATCAAATAAGCGAGAACAACGATCATAATGTCATAGGCATCGTAAGCCGATGTCTGAAAAGTGCAGAAATAAACTATACCACGACGGAAAAAGAGTTGTTGGCCATAGTATATTCCATAGACAAATTTCGAGTCTACCTAGTTGGAGTTCGGTTCGTAATTATAACAGATCATCAATGTTTAACATTTCTCAACTCTGCGGTGTTTCAGAATTCGCGAATAACCCGATGGAATCTAATTCTCCAGGAGTATACCTTTGATGTCGAATATTGTCGCGGAGTCGATAATATCGTAGCAGATTTTTTTAGCAGGAATCCCGATGGAAAATTCGGAGAAGATTCAGCTGGAAAAATTGTTATCTCTTCATTGCATCGCGGTATACTTCCAGGAAAAGATCCAGTAGATCAAGATGTCATACAAATGATAGCAGCATTACATAAAAATAAAATAGACTTTGAAGCATTTAAAGAGCTAGCAAAATATCAAAATAACGATTCGGAAATAAAAAAAATTATAGATAACGGAAAATGTGAAGCAAACGAATCTCGGTATATGTGTCACGAAAACATAATTCAATTTCGTAGCGGCGAAAGAACCCAACGACTTGGTCACGGTAGATTTTTATGGTCCTCTTCCAAGGGCACACGGGGGAATGCAATATATTTTCGTCATACTAGATACGTTTTCAAAATATGTTACATTATACCCTTTAAAAAACGCGACCACTCGAATGACACTCAAAAAGATTTTCTCACAGTTTATTCCTAAATTCGGGAAACCAAATCGAATACTATCGGACCACGGGACCCAATTTACAGCGCGATTATGGAAAACTGAGTTAGAATCTAATGGGATAAAAGTTTCGTACAGTTCAATCAGGCACCCTCAATCGAACTCGACAGAGAGAGTCATGCGGGAATTAGGGAGAATGTTTAGAACCTTATGCGCCGACAAACATACGAAATGGGTAGAATTCCTTCCTGAAATCGAGAATATACTTAATATCACAGTCCATCAAAGTACCGGTTTTACGCCACTAGAACTGCACTTTGGGAAGCCAGTCGAAGAAGAACTTCACAAAATGATAAAATTCCCAACAACGAACTCTCAAATTCGCGAATATGTATTAACAATGGCACATGATAATTTGCGAAAAAGGTTTGAGAGAAGGAAGAAGTCACAAAAAACCGTATCAAAAATCCATCTCCAGGTGGGAGATAAAGTCCTTCTCCGAGTGAAGCACTTATCAAATGCCTATGATAAAGTGATTAAGAAATTCTTTCACCTCTTCGAAGGTCCATATATAATAGTAAAGAAAGTTGGTGAAAATGCATTTGTAATCGCAGATCCAAAAAACAATATGAATGAATATGGAACTTACAATCGCCTGAATCTGCGTAAATACTACGAATCGATAGGTGACGCGGCTGCTGAGGCTAATAAAAAGTAAAAAAAAAAAACATATATATCAAATAAATCATATTATTAAATAAAACGTCAAGAGAAACATGAGGATCCAGACGAAGACAGTGCCTCTGCATGGTAAATACTCTTCTCAAAATTCTCTGAAAGAGAACGATTCCAAGTTACTTTTATTTTTGTTTTGTATCTAATATGTAAGGCTAACGATAGGATAAACATCCCGAAATATATAGTAAATGCTTAGTAATAAGAATAAAACATGTAAAATGACGACTGAGATGATGACAAAGGAAAAATGAGAGAGTGCTGCGTAAAGTATAAAATGTAAAAATGAAAAACGAAAGTATGAAGTACAAAGAATGAACCTTGATGTGTAACGTATGAGCTATGAAAAATGAAATATGAAATATGAGTTGCGAAAATCGTCGTACAAATCTATAACCGATCGTAAAAACGAATGTAGTAGAGAAAACTAAGCCCATTAAAAGTAATAATTTTCGATGTCAGACAAGATCCTCGCCTCCCACCGAAAAAAGGGGGAAATTGTGAGATATACGAGGATCGCACAAAGCGAGTACTCTAAACGTCGATAAGATCGAGGGCGCCAGCTCTCGACACCTAATGTACGAATAATAAATGTGACAACACTGGAACGAGGAGTCCTGCTCCGAAATTGCGTTTGCCGAGTCGACCTCTTTTCTCTCTGGGAACTCCAAGTGACCACACGTTCACCGTCTTCCATCTCACGGCGCGCAACGATCCGATCTGCCGTGCAATACCTCCGGAAAACTTTGTGGATTCTCCTGATCGTTTCAATGTTGGCCAGTTGAACGATTATCTTTACACATTTTCGAAGACAACGAAGGACGAGTGCATTGACCAAGATATCCGACCCCAGGGAGAAAATTGAGCCGACGAGGAAGCAATTCGAGTCACCGAAAATAAAAGAAGATGAGTACTCTCTATTGACTATTACGAAACCTTGTAATCAAAATTAAATGGTATTTATAAATCTGTTCATGCGTATAATAGACATTGTTTGAATTTTGGAGTGGACGGAGTAATTGAGTTATTTATAAAAAATAATGTGGCACATGAGTGGAATTAAAGAAGTATGATATATCGATATTGGAGTGAAGAATATAAAAGGCAAGAATCGTATACGTTTTGAATTATTTTTAATTTTGATGACGTAAAGCCCGAAAAATAATTTATCGACGGTATTAAAAAGTGAGAAATTTACAACTTAGATGATTCGTTTGCCCCTCGACGCTTACAGTGAACTCAAAGTTGGTCACTTGCTTCTCACGTGATCTCATCAACCTTTTGAGCCTTTGTTTGATTTTTTTTACGTCCTCTACAGCCTGTAGAGAAAATATATTGCATCTTCGTTATTATTTTATATAATGAATTATTATGCCACACCATGTGAAAAGTGTCGACTTCTCGTATGCTTCACTTTGCTTCACATGTGAGAAGTCACACTTCTCGCACTGGTGAAATAAAATTATGTACGATACTCATGCGAGAAACTGTTTCTGAACTCGTATGATTGCAACATGCACCTTCGGCTTGTGCTACAAACTTACACCCGTCAGAAAAAATTGAACTGCATGCATATCGTAATATATATTATTATAAATTAGGAAACCGCAAACATTTTCTATGACTATATACATGCAAATTGCACAGTAAATTAGCTCGCGATTGTCGTCTGCACAAAGAGGCACGACATAAAAAATTCATGGTTTTTACTATAACATTTTTTTTTTAGGTTACGTGAAGGTTGAGGTCTTTAAATATTTAAATTAGGTAGAACGTTTTAAAAATATATATTAGATGTAGAAATTCGAACTTCAAAATTTACTCTAATTAAAAAGACCAATATCAATACAGAAATTTATAAATAATACTTACTTTTATGACCAGACCGTGAAACGTTGCTTCTCGCCGAATGCATAGTTAACAGTGTCTAACAGAGCATGCGCGACAAATTTCGCCGTACTCACGGAGTAGGGTAAAAAGTTGTAGTCGAAGAAATCAACGACAGCAAATTGAAGGGATTTATTAAAGTTGTCGGGTAAGCGATCGAAGCGCCTCTGTTGTCCACGAGGTGAAAATAATTTGTAGACAAAAGACGATTGGTTGGTTTGTCGGTACGACTCGCTCCATGAAACGGAACACTGAACACTTCCCGTACGTTGATTCGGAACGTACCCCTGAAGGTTGTCCCCCAAATGCATCAAAAAATAGTACTAAGCTTTCGAGAGGTATAGTCGGTGCCACGAGTATAAGACAAGTCAAAACTTTATATGAATCTACTCTCACTCGATCCTCGTCAAATAAACGCTTGAGAAAACGGTAACAAGCTTTCGAGCGAGCGAGCCTAAGACGGGTTGGCACTAAAGATGCTTCTACTCGATTTCTATTTGGATGGAATGATTCGCGGGGAAAACAGTACAAAGCTTTCGAGAGGTATAGCTGACGCAGCGATCGGTTAGGATATATAAAATCAGAGGGAATATTCTGTTTGCTGAAAAGTGAATGAAATTAATTCGTTGATAAATATGAATGGCCGACGTTGAACCTTCCTTCATGGAGTGGATCGTTGATGATGGATTGATCCTTGCTGCTTCTCAGCGACGGGACTCTGTCGAGTAAAGCAACGCTTTATACGAAAGATAAATATTACGATATTCCTGATTATCGAGAGTTATCGATAATCAACGTTGACAATTCAAGATTGAACGTGCCGCAGCTGCGCATGAGTTCCTCTCCGTATGGAGATTTGGATCGAAGTATCTCTGCGCTCTTGATCGGCTCTTTTATATCGGAGCGCGAGGCTCTTTTTTGTGTCCATTGACGCACTAAGTATGTCAAATTTCGCTATCCTTTATTATCGCTGCCCAGGGTGTGCCGCAACAGCTTAGGAAAAGCATGTGCACAGATTATACAATGCTGCCGGGCAGCTCACGCCATCGACCAGTGTTATTGATTGACTACGCGGTCAATAATTTGTATGTTTACTTCTCCGCAAAGTATGGGAAATGACCGATTGCCGATTCGTCATTTTATCCTATGAAATTTAATGTGGATTTGCTATTCTAATGACTTTATTTCGTCCTGCGTAACGACCCTTTTATTTTTCCCATCTAATTGTTGTTTTTTCCCTTTTTCACAAATAACTTAAATTAATTAAAAGTCACAAAAACATTAAATAACTCACAAAGGAGTGCTTTTTACTTTTCGGCTGCGATCGGTATCTACAAAAACCCTACATACCCGACTCAAGATAAAATAGGCAGACAATTCGACAAATCGATCTAATAGACTCCTGGTAGAAGCAGATCTCGGCAGTCACCGGCGGTGGCAAGTCCAATCTCTGCCCCGTTTGGTGCTCCGGCGTTTTACCAAAAGATACAAAGAAGTGCCCGCCTATGGTAACCCAGGATCTACTCGCTTCTTTACCACTAGTAGGAGAGTCATCGACGAGGGGACTTACGTTCACCGGCCGCGGGGCCCAAGACCCCCGAAATAACGTTTCGGGCGGTGGCCGCCACTCTAACGATAACTTGCCGAAGCCGCCTCGTGTTTAAATAAGGACCCACGGTTAGAAAGGAGAGGGGCAAAAGAAATAGATACGAATCGCTGCAGAAGGTAGAATGGCACCTTTAGTCGTGTCAATTACTCAAATTATTTTTGAACATACGAACTAAAAAGACAGGTCTCAGGGCACTCAAAGTGACGAGAGGGAAAAGACAAATACAAGGAAATTAAAGAAATGAATATTTTCAATGAATGATGCTCTGTTACTTTATTAAAAGTAACAATACACGAGATAATAAGCACAAAATCGGCCAATATGCCGAACAAAAATATTTCCCACGATCTGTTTTTAATGTCATTTATATTCGAGGGGGGCCGGGTGACACATGCCGCGTGACCGGCGAAATCAATGACTAGTGAGAAGCATGAACTACGAAGGCACGAGCACATTACATATTCATAAAATCACGCCGCGGCGCGCGCCTATGTCACCGCGGGGCCTTAGGCCCATCCACCTCAAATAAACGTACGTACGATCGATGATCTATGTTAACCATAGACTACAACCGATACTTCCTTTGGCAATAACGATAAAATGCCTCAACGGGTCTCCGAGAGACTTCTGATGTCAAAAAAAGGGGGAGAGGCGAATCAAGGTGCGAAGTCTCTCCCTAGCAACAATCGCGCGCTAAAGAAATAGTAGTAAAACTTTCAGAATTCTACCGGAAATCACGTACCCCTGTACCACGACTTGAATAATTAAGGAATATACAACTGTAAAATCCTCACTTCTTATAAGCTTCACGAAACCAAGAGGAAATTATTAATATTCCAACTCAGGCTACCAATCTTTCTTGAGTACGGAATAAACATACACGTATCTATTTTATTACCGAAACGTTTAATGTAAGTAGTAAAAGTCTACACCTTACGAAACAATAGTGGGAGAATCAAAAAACATGTATTAATTTACAAAACACCTCGTGTGCGACTCTAAGTAAAATTCTCTCTCCACCGAGGATTTCAACGGTCTCGGATGGACAATCGATTCCGAGAAATTTAACCGGACGAAACCTTGGAGACATACGGCAGGTCGGACTAGGCGCATACGTACATCCCACTCTAGCCTCGCTGTAAGGAACGGGCCTCCCAACGGAAAAAGTCAATGTACGATCATACGATCAAAATCCCGCCTCGAAATCCGTTCACCTCATCTAATACATCCTCACTACGTTTAGGAAATTTCTTACATGTAATACAAAGCATTGTCTTCGGATACGAAAAAAAGGGTATATAACCCACCAAAAACGCCCACTCGGGGAGAGTCAGTTGAACCAGCGGACAGAGCGTTTTGCTGTCAAAATTTCGACCCAACGACATTTTTTTTTTTTCGATTTTTATCAAACATCGATTTCTCGAGTTTTGGAAAACTTATATTTCTCATCGATCCTCTGTTCACCGGAATTCTATTCTCGGCTGAACACCGATAAATTTGTCACCTTTTTCGATCTATTATTTCATTCCAACGTTTGTAAACAAATTTTACGTGTATTATTGAGAACCATTTGTTTACTCTTTAATCATTAAAAAGTAAAACATTAAAAAAAAACGGTTATTCGTGTTTAAATCATTCACACGCGACCACCGATCACCACAATCAACAAAAGAAACCACGAAATTACCGTCGTTCACTGCTCTCCATTAGCAATCGTAAGTACATCTTTATTTTTTTCCCTCTGTGATCTTTTGCATGACCACTTAATGATTTCCTTTGTCAATCTCCTAGCAGTTCAGTTTAAAGAGACGCCCTCGGGTACTCCGACTACTCAGGTAGTCTCCAGGTTCATAAATCCTTGGCTGTTAGTTAAGGGATTAAAAAAACAGATGTAGATACCCTTAGACCTTTGTAACGACAAGCAAGGCTTAAAAAAGAGCGTACGCGCGTACCCGGAATCGACTCCAGGTGTGGTATAGATCGATTTATTATCGTTCTGACCAGCGCGAGACGATTTAAAAGGTGCAACAGTTACCAACAAATTGTTGAGGCAAAACTTCGGCATTTTGGACGTAACAACTTCTTTATTTTGTAGGTAAGAAGAAGTCGAGGGTTTATTCCGTCTTAATTTGCGGCGAAAATCATTTACAATATTTTGCAATACTGTATTCACATTCGTAATAAAAATCGGAAGTTTCACGAGAGCACTCAAAAATTTGTTTTTAATTTCACAGAAAAGAATCACCGAATATCCAAAATTATTGTAATTCGCCAAATAAAATTGAAAACAATCGCACTATATATTTTTTTCATTCATTCTATCTGTCAAACCTTGGAAGTCGACAACAATTTCATAGCAAACGTGATAAAGTTCATGAACGCCGCGACGTTGGTACTCTGTGGCGGGATCATTTGAAACTTAAATAAAATGTGCAGCTTCTTTTATTTTTCAATCAACAGACGCCATAGCATCTCGACGCGAAGTAGTTTAAAAAGATAGAAATCCGTGCAGTAAATCCGCGCGCATCCAGCGTTACGGTGTCCCTACACGCTAACATCGTGCCTCCCAAACTTTGCAGTTTTTTTTTTCGAATACAAGCCACCGGAACGAAATTTTAAAGACACTTTTACGATATAAATCGAAAATAAGCTTCAAAATTGACGTAGAACCAAGTCCATCGATGCACGCAATGAAGAGATATCGCCCAAAAAATCCACGCTTTCACGATAAAAATTGTTTTTCAGCGATTTTTTCCATTATCAGTTGTTTGTCCGATATGTTCGATGTTGTCCGTGATGCCTGTGTATTGGGTCCGTGCGTCCGTACGTGAGCCGTGCATACACCATGGTATAAGCGAAAAGAACGAGCCGCTTTTACCGATTTCGTACTCTCAGTGCGTGAACACAGCAGCAACTCGTGATATGCAGATCCGCGTTCCGCAAAAAGTACCCTCGCATTGAGTCATCGAAATAGAGGTCAAGTAGTGAGGCGTTATTTATAATTTTATTATCGCAAAAACTGCTGATAAAAAAAACCTCTTTCATGGTTGAAAAAACGGTCGTGTGTGCGAAAAAATTATAGAAACTAATTGCAGGGTAATTTTAACTAATAAATATTATGCGTGGGAAAAAAAAAATCGTGTAGTACGGATTCTTAACGTTGCAAAGTGAAACATTTTTCGTCAAAAAATGTAAAAAACGTCCCCAAGTAGTTTAAAAATTGTTTTTAATTTTTTTGCAGATAAAAAACTTTTTAAAAAATCGTTAGAACACAACTCCGTAGAACACAATTATATTTAGTATCAATGAAAAAAAAGACGAAGAAAGTTTTTTTTTATTTATTTATAAACTATCGTTATACATTTTTCTGGAGAACTATAGTGTATTCCAATTTCATGCGCAGCTTTCGGACTGTAAGAAAGCATCAATCTTTGCTTGCGAGACCGTATTTTTTTCGTTAAAGAGTTTATGGCAGAACGAATGCGGGGATTTTTTTTTAAGCTTCGCTGGTGAAGCTATAAGTTCAAATCTAACAAAAAATTCAATTTTGCCACTTTTTTGCTCGTAATAACTCACATAATGGCTTGTGATAACTCTATTCTTGATCGCCTGAAAAATCGCCGTACTCCTTCCCTAAGATTGACTGTTCCGAAGAAAAAGAGCCGTTGCAATTCAAAATCAGTATAGCCATTTTCTCTAAAATCTCCATCAAGCAAAGAAAAATCTATGTAGAAAAAAATTAATTTCACAGATTGATGAACATAAACGTCTTGGGCGATTTACAAAAAAAATTAATTTTTCAATTTTTTTATGTCACATAAAAATTTACACTTATTTTCTATCACATAAAACTAATTAAATTTTTTTTTTTCATGTCACAAATCTCAGAAATGCAAAAAAAATATTCGAAAATTAAAAAACTCCCGACTGCAAAAAGAGTGAAATAACAACTAATTTTTGAAATGTTATAGCCGGGAGATTTTTTTGATATTGAGTATGGAAATCTTCCGATTAAAACACGTCAAAAATTAGTTGTTATTTTACTCTTTTTGCAGTCGGGAGTTTTTAAATTTTTTGTAAAATTTTTTTATTATTTACTTTGCGACACTGTCACTGTAGAAATTATTCCCGCGTAGAAAAAAAAGAATCGTAGCGAGATTCTCGCCGAGAATCTCGATGAGATTGCTCTGAGAATCTTTCCCAGATTCTCAGCAAGATCTTGCTGAGAATGCCGCATGTGTCCCGGACCGCGATTATCGCCGCGCTTCTCCGCGAGATTTTTGTTTATCGCTGCGGGGAATCTCTCGCACAATCTCGCAGTGCTTCTTGGCGAGATTTTTACTTAATTCCGCGGGGAATCTCGCACACAATCTTGCCATGCTTCTTCGTGTTCAATCGAAAAATGAAAGAGAAAAAAAAAAAATTAGTCAAATAGAAGGCGAAAATAAAAAACGTAGAAAACGCTGATGTTTTTTTTTTTTTTTTTTTTAATTCTGCAAATTTTTGGCCACCATGTGGGACTCTTGCTAAGATTCCATGCGGAAAACCGGGAGCACTTGGATAAAAAAATCATTCCACTAAAACCGATTTTCCACTATAGCGTCTAAAATTGCTCGCCGAATGCAAATTTGTTGCCGGAATTTGATTCCCGTAAAAATTCTACGTTTTTATTTTCGCCTTCTATTTCACTAATTTTAATTTTTTTTCTCTTTCATTTTTCGATTGAACACGAAGAAGCACGGCAAGATGGTGTACGAGATTCCCCGCAGTGATAAATAAAAATCTCGCCAAGAAGCACTGCGAGATTGTGTGAGAGATTCCCCGCAGCGATAAATGAAAATCTGGCGGAGAAGCATGGTGAGATTGTGCGCACGATTAACACAATCACGCGGAGAAGCACAGCGGGATTGTGCGCGCGATTAAATAATCTCGCTACGAAGCACGGCAGGAACCACGGTCCGGGACACATGCGGCATTCTCAGCGAGATCTCGCGTAGAATCTCGGAAAGATTATCACAGGAATCTCACCTAGATTCTCGCCAAGAATCTCGTTGAGATTCTTTTTTTCTACGCGGGTTGTGTTCTATTTCGGGCAAAAATACAGTATATATTGGGTTCATTCGGAAAAACTGCAAAGACTGATACAGAAGTCATTGCACCGAGTTTAAAGACGCAGTTTTTCACGCAATTAACATAATCGAGTAAAAATCATCGCTGCTACATTATGTCGGTGTATCGTGCAATCAGAACAATAATCCGAGATGCATCGATTAGACGTAACGACTATTTGGTCGGTAAATCGTTACCTACCGAACGCAGTTTCGACATCGATTTATTTTGTATGTTCCTTTCTCCATGTTCCTTTTTCTTTTAATACCGGCATTTTTTTAATTGCTTTTCTATTTTTTCTTTTTTTTCACACCCAATAATAATTTATAATCTTATTAAAATGCTTCATCGGTAATTTCTTAAATTACGATCTGAAATTTGATCTGTACACAGTGCACCGTATACACATTCAGAAAAAAAAATTAGGTGACTTAGCTCCCTTAACGTAGAACTAATATACTTGGGAAGGATAGTAACAGTGTAGTACGACATGATAGAACTTCACAATTCCATCTCAAATATGTAACATTGTAACATGCTATTAACCACGATTGTGGCAATTGCGAGCAATACGAGAGGGTATACGAGTCAGGCGAATTCATATTTCATTTCACGATATCTTTCACCGTTAACGATAAGCAAATGTTATTCAAGCCACGTTCAATCCTTCACTGTCAAACTATGTTTTCGGAAACGAAAACTTAATTAATATGTTAATTCTCTCGACGCTGCTGTCGCTGTTGCATCTTTCTGTGAAGCAGCCTGCGTAACGGGATATATTTCTAATGAATTTTTTATGAGTGAAAAACACAAAAGCGTTTTAAAAGTTCTCTGTACCAGATATGTAGTTGTGTTTTTTTTCTCTATCACCGAATCTACGCTGCTGCTTATCGATTCCATGCAACACGGAGCAACAGTTCTTGTCTAAAATAGAATTTTGCGAGAATCATCCAGAAGATAAATTCATCAATATTTTATTTTTCGGAAATTGTTCGGATATTGAATTTTGTTAATTTCACGAATAATTATAATATTGTTGCTAAAGCGATTAAATTGTAATGCATCGAGAATCTCGTAAAAAAAACGACACGCTTTGCATTTTATAATTGATAAATTATGTGGAGGTGTGTATCATTTTTGAAATTTTTTAATCACTAATATTTAAGAAATTGTAGAACTATAAGTTGACCGTTCTCATGTTGAAATTAGGTGCAGAAATCTTTATTTCATTGAAACAAACATCGATTAATTTATCTAGCGGTATTAAAGTAGATGTTTTTAAATGCAAAGTTCTTTTTATGTTTTTAAATTGCGTTGAACGAATACGACAGCATTATCATCTTAAGCAATTTTTCATCACTTCTTACTTATACAGTAATAATACAGTTAATAGGATGGCATCAAGAGTGCGGTTTGGCGGTGCCCCCAAAACCTCGATTTTGCGAAAGTCTCGTATAAAAGCCACTGTGATGGCGTGCCTCCGTTAAACGACAGAATATGCTACTGCGATGGGTAAGTTATTGTGTAGGTTCGCGTGAATGTTAATATTCCAAAGTTATTAACATGGCAAGTTCTTTCGCAGTTAAGGATATTATTACTCTTCAATGGAGCATTCGCACTGCAAAGAAGAATTATTCGCCAGGCTGGTTATTCCTACGAACGTCCAAAAGTTGCATTCTCCTTACCATCGCCACCGAGACGATCGTCAGCGAATCCGATATTGAATTCACCCGAATACGGGCCTCCTAGGCTTCCTTCGCCACCGGTGCAAACTAGTTATCCTAATTATAATTACCCGCCACCTCCGCCTCCACCACCACCATCTGCTACCTATAATTATCCGCCACCCCCGCCACTTCCCCCTTCATTCCCTCCTACGTATAATTATCCACCACCCCCGGCACCTCCTCCACCACCTCCACCTCCACCTCCACCTCCACCTCCACCTCCACCTCCACCTCCACCTCCACCTGCTCCCACGTATACATATCCACCGCCACCGCCTCCTCCACCGCCTCCTCCACCACCTCCTCCACCTCCACCTCCACCTCCACCTCCACCTCCACCTCCACCTCCACCTCCACCTCCACCTCCACCTCCACCTCCACCTCCCACGTATACTTATCCGCCGCCACCACCACCTCCTCCTCCACCACCTCCTCCACCACCACCTCCTCCTCCTCCACCTCCTCCTCCACCACCACCTCCTCCTCCTCCTCCTCCACCTCCTCCTCCACCACCTCCTCCTCCACCACCCCCTCCTCCACCACCTTCTCCTCCACCTCCTCCTCCACCACCACCTCCTCCTCCACCACCACCTCCTCCACCACCTTCTCCTCCACCTCCTCCACCACCTCCTTCTCCCATGTATCCACCGCCACCGCCACCACCACCACCACCTTCATATATTCCTCCAAGTTCTCCAAATCTTCCGATATCAATTCTACCGCAAGGATTGAGAGTTTCAACTCCAGCGCCTACGTATTTACCACCGTACACATCATCGGTTTCTCAATTTCCGTTGCCACAACCATCACCACCTGTCCCTACACGGATAGCGGGGTCAAGTTCGAGCCCCAATTACCCGAGCTCAACTCTTCACCCGCAAGGGAGTTACAATTATCCAAGTCCAACTCCGGGTAAGTGCCGATGCAAGTGTTTTCATTTTGATTTTACATAGAAAAGCATGATAATAATTTATAAGATAGAGAATATGTCTAGCATATGACTTTTAAATAGTCCACACCTATTGCAAACTTTTCACAATTCTACAAGCTTGCACATTGGTAACGTTACCTACAAAATTAAATTTTTATTATTTTTCAATTCTCACTAAACATACTTGCTTAATTTGACAAGTGTTTTCGGGTTGATATAACTTCCCGAAAAGTTAAAAAACAAAACAAAATGGTACGCAAAGTAGTAAAAAATTTTATTTATAAAAATTATTTGCACAAATAAATAGAATGCTTTATAACTATTGTCTTTTTAAATAATAGGCGTTCCACTGCTCGCGACTTATCATGATGCTTGTAAACACTGGATTGCCAATTTTTTTTTTAAGATAATAGTGGATATCATACACAATAATGTTTCGTCTTATACTTGGCCTATATCATTTAATATATTTAAAAAAGGTTACAAATCGAATTTTTAAACACTTGACGTATCATCTTGATGTTGGATAACATTTTGTGGAAAATTTCACTTATTGATGAAAATGTGATATTTGTTTGTAAAGAGTAATTTTTATCAACATTATTTCATGAAAAATATTTTGACAATCATTGGAACGAAGTTTATAGACATGTTGACTTTTTTTATAAAATCTATCAATGAATCACTTTTATTTCAACTCCGCGCATTCGTTTGACTGACTACTTCCGATGATGAACGAAACGCTATCACGCAATATGCAATTACAAAAATTAGAAAAAAAATGGTGATACTAATAAATACGTATTGAACATAGCAACTCACAGCGGAGGCGGCTGTAATGACGCTCGCAGCATTACGCAAATTTTTCGATGAACTGACGTAAACGTTTCGTTACAGGATATATTGATCGTCGAATTAAGCCCGTAAAATATCCGGCCGCGTATCTCAGTATCGGGTTAACCAATTAAATTGTAACTAGGCACTTCCAAAAGCTTGAGCCCAAATTATATAATAAAAGAAAAAATCAAAATTTTACCCGATGTTTTATTCCTGAGATATATTGATCGAAATTTTGACTTCCTGTACACTTCCGGCATACTGACGTACATATACATTGCGGGGGCGCGCCACGGCAAAAAACAATATTATTGGCGTAACTAAGTACTCGGCGTCGAGACGCTACGTATCTCATTATGGTGTTTGAAATTCCATTTTACGCTGCATTTACTACAGGTTCTCCACCTCCTACGCAGAGGCCAAGACCGCCTCCGCCAATACCACCATCACGACGAACGCCTCGACCACCGGGACCTCGATATCTTCCGGTTCCGAGGCAACCACCACAGCAGGATAGAAGATACCTTCCGCCCCAAAAATAAGCTGATAGTTGCATCTACGAACGTGATTGCCATAATTTTAAGAAAGGGACATAACGCAGCTGTATACATTTTTTGTGCCCTGAACATGTATCAAAATTCCTGTGTTTATAATCAAAGTGTTGAAATTCGGAATCGAACATTGGTGCTGTGCTTTTTGTGAAGAATAAAAAAAGGCGACTGAGACGAAGTGCGCATTAACAAATCATTATATTATCATTTCCTGACACGCGGGAGTCCCGTGCCACGTAAATTACGTAGCAGAGAAGTTTAAAACGTTGCAAGGTTTCAACGGCATGCAAAAGGCATTTGTCAGAAGCGCTAAGGGGCTATGTTCATCGCCGAATATCTATATCCGCTTTATTTTAATAAAACGCGCCTAATGTATCCCAAAACTAGGTTCTATTTTCAGACAACACTTTCATAGTCATCGGGGAACACGATTGAAGAGGATTAAAACTGTGCGTTCGGAACAAGATATTGTGACGTCGTGGTTTATTTATTCGTTGAAAATTTAATTGATGAAGCTGCCGACTCGGCTACGGAACACGATTGTTGAAAGGAAAAACGCGGTACACACTTATTCGAATAGCACAAGACGTTTATTCTTGATAATTCAATTTACAGCGTGACGTTACTGCTTAGGTCATCGGAAAACTACTAACTAACTAGCCTAGGAAGCGGGTGGTTCTTATAACACTTTTCTGTGGGAAAATCGTGGTACGGTGGGGAGGGAATTTGGGAGTCGGAAGAAGGACACGTCTTGGGAGATGCTGGAAACAGCAGATGTCTCGGATTCTAGGAAGGTCAGACCATAAAGATAGGTGCTAGACGGATAGGAGGAGGAGGTGGTGGTAGAGAAGGAAGGTGTTACGTCCAGCAAATTTAAAAATTTTATTCGCCGACGCAATTTAGAAATAACCAAATTTTACAACATTTATAACCATTTATGAGAGAAAAGAGAATAAAGAATAAGGTGAAGAGAGAAGGATAGCCCAAAAAACACGCATTTCATGAGATTTCATTATGGTGTTTCAGTATAAAAGAAAATCGATAATTGGACAATAACTAAACATGTGTAAAATGGTAAAAGCCAAATATTCAATCATTGGCATAGTAATGGTCATGTACTTGGACGCGACTTGGTGACTATTCAAATTACCGAAAGGGGTGGCATCGCCAGCTTATATACCTATTCGCTTTGCTTAAACTAGACTACCTTGGCAATTCGAATCTTTTTCTTTCACGTGATCATCGAACGCTTGCTTATCGCTTTAACACGAGTAGCGATGCAACTCACGCATTGAGACAAGCGTGCAGCCAGAGAATCGGTGTGGCTGTCTCGAAGGAGACAATTCGAGAAATGACCGTTGTCGCTAATGAGGACAGCACTTCTCGAACAATAAATTAATAATCAATTTTTAACTAAAAACCTAATAATCAACAATTAAGTCAATCATCAACATTTCATTCACTAATAATGACAGAATAATCTCGACATTTCGTTAATAACCAAAAGTTCTCTAAACTTCGTTAATAATATTAAAATCGAGCATGAAATAGAATATTTGGTTCACGTCATTATTAACCAAACATATAAAAATATAATTAAACCAATATAATAAGTTCTGCGTCTTTAAATTGTTATCATTACTTGCATTTATCATAGAACTTTTATTCAAATTCAACAATTATTATTTTTGATTAAGGGGAATATTTTTAGCAATTTAACTATATAAGTTATTATTTTTAACGAAAATTGTCGTATTATAAAATTTAATACTTGTCACCGACAGACCGATCCATAATTGCTTAAGGTGGGAGTAGATGCCTTAATGAGGAGAAGTATGGGCCAGGACACCCCCCGAGACAGGTAATAAATACAAGACCCAATGTGACCAGAGGACCGTAACAGTTAATAGTTGTTAAGAGTAATTAGCAGTTGAGAGGGTAATATTTGATAATTGAATGAAAAGAGTTAATCAACATTTAAATAAATAATCTATTCATCGTAAATTAAATTAAAGATATTTCATCGAAGAATATTCTGACGTTTAATTAATTCTATAATAATCTAAAAACAATATAAAAATGTGGATCGACTTCTACGAATGTTAACACTGTCCGAATCGGGAAGTTAACAGAACTTTAAACAACAAGTACGACTTTTCCGAGACTTTTGAAATATCACGGGGACTAAATTGTAAAACGCAATAAACCAAATTAATGAGAGTGAATTGAAAAGTGGTGTATTGGTGCTGACGAAACTTTTGAAATAAATTTCAACATTAAATTATAATCAACCCGAAATGTTAAATAATTTATTCCGAATTAAATAATTTCGGTTGTTAATTTCCATCTGATCATTAATTTCATCATCTTCAAATATTCTATACAACCAACTGGAAAACTTGAAGGAAGGAAGGAAAAACGATTCCGACTTTCGATCTTTAACATCTTCCGGGTTAAACAAATATTAAATATAATTTTAAACTGCATTCCATTCATCAGTCATCAACGTAATGTTTTCCTATCCTAACATTTATTTTAAATCTTAACTGAACAATTAAACCGAATTCGATCGTCATCGTAAATTAATTTCGAAGGATATACCTTCGTTAAATTAAAGTGCGACTTAATCAGTAATCTCTCCGGCCTCTCGTAAGGAGTACCAAGGTAGTGAAGCGAGCGTTGGGCAGTGACACGATACGGATTGAATTTCACTACGAGACGCATCGAGCGTATGGCGTCGGGTGGAGACCAACTCTACACCTCCCAAGTCTACACGAAGTCAACTCTACACCAAATGTCTACACCGACTGACTGTACACGCAAAAATCTCTACACCAAATAACTCTGCACTGAAATCCTAACACTGCATAACTGTACACGCAGACGGTCTGCATAAAAAGTATGCACCAATCGACTCTACACGCGAACAAGTCTACACCGAATAACACTGCACTTAAAACTATACACCTGCTACATATGCAAGTTGCACAAAAAGCAGCTGTACACAATGATAAACAACACGGCACTACGAAAAGTCGACACCAAAAACTCGACACGACGAAAAGTCGACACTAAAAACTCGACACGACGAAAAGTCGACACGAAAAACTCGACACGACGAAATGTCGATACCGAAAACTCCACGTGGAATTTTACCAAAGAAAAAGCAATGGTGTCGAGTTTTTCGTGTCGACTTTTCGTCGTGTCGAGTTTTTGGTGTCGACTTTTCGTCGTGTCGAGTTTTTGGTGTCGACTTTTCGTAGTGCCGTGTTGTTTATCATTGTGTACAGCTGCTTTTTGTGCAACTTGCATATGTAGCAGGTGTATAGTTTTAAGTGCAGTGTTATTCGGTGTAGACTTGCTCGCGTGTAGAGTCGATTGGTGCATACTTTTTATGCAGACCGTCTGCATGTACAGTTATGCAGTGTTAGGATTTCAGTGCAGAGTTATTTGGTGTAGAGATTTTTGCGTGTACAGTCAGTCGGTGTAGACATTT
Organism: Cryptus viduatorius; assembly: GCA_964006125.1. Taxonomy (NCBI): domain Eukaryota; kingdom Metazoa; phylum Arthropoda; class Insecta; order Hymenoptera; family Ichneumonidae; genus Cryptus; species Cryptus viduatorius. The sequence goes on from OZ023221.1 coordinate 2,542,375, forward strand.
GGTGTAGAGTTGACTTCGTGTAGACTTGGGAGGTGTAGAGTCGGTCTCCACCCATGGCGTCTTATCAGAGAATTATATAGTAAACACTTCCGTCATATGGTTACTACGCTTGTACTGTAGCGTACTATAAGACAGTGACGGTCTCCACGTGCAATATTATTTCTTTTGTTTCGGTATTTAAATCATTACCACGGCGCACTCTGTACCCTATTCTGAGTAATTCTCCAAAAGGTCACACTCGAAAAGGGCATAAGCGGATAAATAATATTCCTTGACCGTAATTACCGAGGAAATGCTGATTTGGACGTAACGAAGGCAAACAGTCGTTTTTGGTTACTTTGCGAGCAATAACGCATTTGGCGTGCAAAATGTTAATTTTTTGTAGGAAACCCTTCCCTGCATATCGACGGACATTATCGCTAAGTTTAAGATTTCGGACTCGATTCTTTCTATAACAAAATTGATAAAACGTAGGTGATTCGGAGGATAAACTGACAGTAAAACGGACACGTTATCGAAATAAACATTTATTAGCGAGACGAGTTTCATTTAGACATCTCGTCATCACGAGGGAGAAAAACAAACGAAACTGAGATACACGATCGTCCATATAACAAAATAGCAAACACGTATCGTTCCATGGATATCTTAAGGGGACTGAGTCACCTAAAAAATCGAAAAGTAAGAAATTTTCTTTCCAATATATATAAGTTTCATGGAAAATTCCATTTTACCTCCATAATATATATGTGTTAGACTACCGCTGTGAATTTTTTTGGAGACCTACGGTGTATTCCGGTGTAATGCGCAATGGTCAAACATTTTTCCTTTGCCGCAGCTTTCGGACTGAACGCAAGCATCAATCTTTTCTTGCGATGTCTTATTTTCTTCGTTAGAGAGTTTATTGCGGAACGAGTGCGGGGATTTTTTTTTTTTGAAGTTTCGCTGGCGAAGCTATGAGTTAACAAGCGTCTCAGCGCCCTGTGGGTGCAGATGCTCTTGTTGGTGGGCTCCGCCCCCCAAACCCTCCGGAAAATGTCGCTTCGGGACATTTTTTAAGGCACTCACGGGGGTGCACGTCGCGCTACGCGCTCCGTATCGAGTGTATTTACACATCGCGCTATGCGCTACGGATGAACTATGTTTATACGTTGCGCTCTGCGTTTCTTTTCAAAAGTACGTATGAGGGAAAAACATTTATCAGTTACGTAAATTAATTCATAGTGCTTAACCATCGTCGAATAAAAATATTTCTTTCTTGTACCAATTGATTATTAATATTCACAACGGATATTTCCTTTTTGTTTGACGATAAATTGTCAAATATTGAGACACGAGACAAATATAACGGATTACACCACGTAGAACTTGATCAAATTAATTTAACGAATCAAATCATGCCTAGTAAAGTCGTTTTATTGGCTTAAAACTTATGACCAGATTTAATGAATATAAAACAAGCACACAAAACATGTACCGACACCAATACGATTACCATTTAGCATTCAGGCCAAATATCCCCTTTAAATCCTTCCCATTCAGTGTTTTTTTTCTTCCCCATAATTGATGGAATCAGTTCGTTATTTTATCTGTAGGAAACCAAATCATTGTAGACGAAACGTTCAAGAAATTTGCTATTCTTTGTGATTTTCAATGAAATTTTGTCGATATTTATGGATACTGTAAAAAAATACTATCTCGAGTACGAAAAAATATATCGTCTTGGTTTCTGTCTTGTATTAAAGAGGAAGTAGTACGTTACTCGAATCAAAAATTTGTCATCTTCGATAGCTCCGAAATATTTTTTTACAAATTGATGAAATTCTTGAAAAATTCGACTTTGAAGGCTCTTTGACAGTCCTCTTATAACAAAATTCATTTCTAGCATTTCAGATATATTTTTTTCTTCTTCATAATAGATGGAATCACCTCGTTATTGTCTCTGTAGAACAGACAAGTATTGAAGACGAGAAGTTTGAGAAATTCGATTATTTTTTTCGTTTTTCAATGAAATTTTATTGATATTCACCGTCGCTTAAAAATATCAAATTTAGCATCATATCATATCGTATTTTTTTAAATTTTATTTAATCACAAAGAAAGATAAATTGCTCGGTCCGAAATAACGCGTAAAATCGACAAATTCAGTGTTTTTTACTTTGTCGATAAATAATTGTTTAAAATTGTTCTTTAAGAGTACAATTTTTTTTTTTTCACGAAAAAAAACTTTTTAAGACGTGAGAATATGAAAAAAAAATCGTTTTTCGACGAAAATTTGTAAAATTTGAAAAAACGTTGGAAATACGTCGATAGAATAATCGTTAGCAGTTTTTTTTTATCGACTGTAAACGAATAAATCGAGCGAACAAAATTGACAAAGATTTCGACTGTGATGAATCTCCGACGGTCGAAGTGTAAGAAATTCTATTTTTAAACATTGCACCCTTTTTATCTACGCAATAACGCGGAGAGTCAGTTTGTAAATACGATTTCTATGAGAGGAAAAGATTAGAGACGGCAATTTCGAGAAATTTGAAAAAACGATTCGTTTTTTGACGAAAATTCGTGAAATTAGTCTTCGCTTAAAAAAAATCATATCTCGGCAGCGAAAAAAGATATCGACTCTTATCTTGTCTTGCTTTGAAGAGGAGAACATACTTTGCCAGAAACAGAATTAGCAGTTTTTAGGCACCCACTATAATAATAGGCAAAGAGTGCCTATTAAAATGACCATCCGTTGCTCTTCGGAGTCTGTCGAAGGGGTTACTCCGCAGCGCATACTCCAAAAATTTTTATTTTTCACCATTTGCTTCGGTGTATCTCCAACATAATGCGTAGTTACTTTGAAGTGACTGCGATGAATAGAAATATTTTTTTTAGCCTGCGGTGCAATGAAAACAACTTTTTGGCTGAATTTTTCTTCTCGGACGTCCGTATCACACTGTAACTTTAGATGGTGCGAACCAATTTTGTTCTCCTTCGCAGGGTTTTTTTATTACATTATTTCCAGTATGCACATTACTTTTAAAACCAATCTAAGACCTTTAAGTATTTTTTCTAAAAAATTATCGACCACAATTTGCATTTGCCTTCGGTCAAGTGTCCGTACGGTGCCATCATAATGAATTCTACGAACCAATTTTTTTCTCCTTCGCAGCATCATTTTGTTTTATCAAAGGCACTGCGCACAGCAAATTTAGAGACAATCCTACATCTCTAACTATTTATTCATCACAATTTTCCATAAAAAAATTATTTTCTCACATCTGATGTCCGTACGGTGCCCCAATTAAGAATCCTGGAAACCAATTCTTTTCTCTTTCGCAACAATATTTCATTGCATCGAAAGCACTATGCACACCAAATTTTGAGTCATTCTGACAAATATAATTTTAATTATAAAATAATTCAAAAACAGTAGTTATAACAAGATTTGCTTTAAAGGTTATGTTATTTAGATTTGCCAAAAATCCATTTTTCATCATGTTAAAAAAAAAACTTCGGTTGTGAAAAATAAAACACGAAATATCATACACTGTTCGGGATAGCAACGGCTGATCGCGAGGGACTTTAAAACCGAGAGTCTTTTCGCGACTCTGTTTATGTCGCTGTTTCGATATATCGAAGGTGTCGAAAACAGTTCTCTCGAGCCGTCCAAATTCGCGGTCACTGACCTACGTAAACAGCGCATCGTTCGAGTTTCACGGCCACGCTATTGTTCTCGCGCGGTGACAACACGACTCGAAGACACCGCGCGCGCTCTCTCTCTCGTCGTCGGGTCGTCTCGCTCTGACTCATGGAGCGAGGCGATGTAATCCCTCGCCTTTAATATTCGGCGAATCATACTTTTTGGGAATTCCGGCGTCGCTCGGGGCAGTGACCTCCGGCTGAGCGCTTCGTTCGACACCGAGGATACAAACACCCTATATCTCGAGAGGCTTCTGTTTTTCGATCCAGCGAGAAAAAGAGGCAGTAGCTTACGAGTTCGCGACGGGTTACCTTCGCCAGCCCTCGCACTCGCTCTCGCTCTCACCGCCGCATCGGCACATTTCAATACTTATTTATATTATTTTGTTTTCTAATTTGCTAAACCAATTTATCGACTGTGTTACGTTTATAAAATACAGAGTTATACACGTTTACCGCGACTTGCAAGTTATTTTGCCTGCATCGATTCCTCCGATCCGGTCAACTCCTTCATAACATACACAGATTCACAAATGTTTGCGTTTTTTATTTTCAAAATAATATATTATCACCGAAAATCATTCGCAATATTTTACCATATTTTATTCACATTCGTAATAAAGATGATAAATTTCACGTATTCACTGAAAAAATTGGTAGTAAACTCACAAAAAAGATTCATCGAATATCCAAAATAATTACAATTTCCCAAATAGAACTAAAAAAATCGCGAGTATATATTTTTTCGTTTTATTCTATCTGTCAAACTTTGGAAGCAGATGACAATTTCGTGCCAGACGATACACAGATGCTCATACGTCGCGGCGCGCGTACTCTGTGGCCGGATGATTTTCAAATAAAAAAAAATCGACATCTCGTTTCAATCTTTGTTCCTACTTTACGTAAATATAAATGGATACTACGCGGTATAGCGCAAATAAAAAGTATGCAATCATAAAAAAAAAGAATTTTCTATCCTTCGACCATCGAAGATTTATCGCAGCCGAAATCTTTGTCAATTATGTTCACCCGATTTATTCATTTACAGTTAATAATAAAAACTGCAATTCTTTTTCTGGCAACGTATTTTCTCCTCTTCAAAACAAGTCAAAATAAGAGTCGAAATCTTTTTTCGCTGCCGAGATATGATTTTTTTTAAGCAAAGACTAATTTTACGAATTTTCATCAAAAAACGAATCGTTTTTTCAAATTTCTCGAAATTGCCGTCTCTAATCCTTTCCTCTCAAAGAAATCGTATTTACAAACTGTCTCTCCGCGTTATTGCGCAGATAAAAAGTGTGCTATGTTTAAAAATTTAATTTTTTACACTTCGACCGTCGGAGATTCATCACATTCGAAATCTTTGTCAATTTTGTTCGCTGGATTTATTTGTTTACACTTGATAAGAAAACTGCTAATGATTATTCTATCGACGTATTTCCAACGTTTTTTTTTTTCAAATTTTTTCAAATTTTCGTCGAAATACGAATTTCTTTCATATGCTCACGTCTTGAAAAGTTTTTTTTCGCAAAAAAAAAAAACAATTGTACTCTTAAAGAACAATTATAAACAATTATTTATTAAGAAAGTGAAAAACACTGAATTTGTCGATTTTACGAGTTATTCCGTACCGAAAAACTTATCCTCGTTTGTGATTAAATAAAATTTTAAAAAATACGATATGATATGATGCTAAATTTGATATTTTTAAGCGACGATAAATATCAATAAAATTTCATTGAAAAACGAAAAAAAATATCGAATTTCTCAAACTTCTCGTCTCCAATACTTGTCTGTTCTACAGAGACAATAACGAGCTGATTCCATGTATTACGAAGAAGAAAAAAAATATATCTCAAATGGTAGAAATGAAATTTGTTATAAGAGGACTGTCAAAGAGCCTTCAAAGTCGAATTTTTTAGGAATTTCATCAATTTGTAAAAAAATATTTCGGAGCTATCCAAGATGACAAATTTTTGATTCGAGTAACGTACTACTTCCTCTTCAATACAAGACAGGAACCAAAAAGATATATTTTTTCGTTCTCGAGATTGCATTTTTTTGCAGCATCCATAAATATCGATAAAATTTCATTGAAAATCACAAAGAATAGCAAATTTCTTGAACTTTTCTTCTACAATGGTTTGGTTTCCTACAGATAAAATAACGAACTGATTCCATCAATTATGGGGAAGAAAAAAAACACTGAAGGGGAAGGATTTAAAGGGGATATTTGGCCTGAATGCTAAATGGTAATCGTATTGGTGTCGGTACTTGTTTTGGGTGTTTGTTTTATATTCATTAAATCTGGTCATAAGTTTTAAGCCAATAAAACGACTTTACTAGACATGATTTGATTCGTTAAATTAATTTGATCAACTTCTACGTGGTGCAATTCGTTATATTTGTCTCGTGTCTCAATATTTGATAATTTATCGTCAAACAAAAAGGAAATATCCGTCGTGAATATTAATAATCAATTGGTACAAAAAAGAAATATTTTTATTCGACGAAGGTTAAACACTATGAATTAATTTACGTAATTGATAAATATTTTTCCCTCATATGTACTTTCGAAAAGAAACGCAGAGCGCGACGTATAAACATACTTCATCCGTAGCGCATAGCCCGATGTGTAAATACACTCGATACGGAGCGCGTAGCGCGACGTGTACCCCTGTGAGTGCCTTAAAAAATGTCCCGAAGTGATATTTTTCGGGGGGTTTGGAGACCCCACCGACAAGAGCAACTGCGCCCGCAGGGCGCTGAGACGCTTGTTTTTTTTCACTTCACAAATCTCGTAAATGCAAAAAAATGTTTAAAAAATTAAAAAAAAATACTCTTACGTCAAATATGACGTTTAGTAAGGAGGTTAACTTTGCCAGACGTTTCGCTTTACGACACTGTCACTGTGAAAATCATTTTTGCACTTTCAAAAATACAGAATATATTCCGTTTATCCGGAAAAACTGTAAACACTGACACATAACTAATTACACCGAATTTACAAGCGCAGTTTTTTACTCGATGGACACAACCGAGTAAAAATCATCGCTGCTACATTACGCCGGTGTATCGCAGACTCAAAACAAAGCGCGGTAGCGGCGATAATCTGAGTTGCATCGATTAGACGTAACGACCGTTTGGTCGGTAAATCGTTACCTACCGAACGTGGTTTCGACATCGATTGTTTTTTTTATGTTCCTTTCTCGATGTTTCTTGTTCTTCTTATTAGAAAAAAAAGAAATCGATGTTTCTTGTTCGTCTTATTAGCAGAAAAATGTTTCTTGTTCTTCTTATTAGAAGAAAACGGAACATGCGGAGATGCGGTATTCCGGCATTGTTTGTGTTGCATTTCGGTATTTTTTTTTTCACGCATTATTTATGTCTAATACTACTAAATTGCTTCTAATTTCGGTAATTTTTTAAATTTCGATCTAAAATTTGGTGTAGTACACCAAATGTAGTACACCGTGTGTACATTCAGAAAAAAAAATAAATAAAAAATAATTTTTAGGTGTCTCAGCCCCTTAATTCGAAACCAATCGGTCGATGCCGGTGCCCAGCATCTTCTCCGGAAATGGCGTGGTCCATAGGTATTTCAGCGTTGATTGCGAAATCCATTTCAGCCATTTTTCCTTCGAGTGGATCGTACATTTGATAATCTTTCCGCGGTCTTCCTCTTTGCTCCGTTAAGATTTTACGCGGTCTTCCGCGTCCTGTCATCGACATATGTACCTCTCATTCTTCCCTCGGTTCGACATGTCCATCCCCTCCCCAAATGGGTTTTATATCTATTTCCACCTCTCGTCGAGAAATTCGCGTTTCTTGCTCCGTTTTCTTTCTATTACTCATCTCAATGAGCGAATCGTTGTTAGTGAAGTCCGCGTAGATCATTGTGATGGGGACGTTTGGTTCCAAAAGTCGTACATCCCTCGAAATTTCGATTTTTTGTTCTGTGACGCGTTTTTTTATTCCCGTCACAAAACGGTTGCACGAGAGGGTTGTCGGAGCGACGTGCTTCGCCAATTGGAGGAGTCCCAGGAAATTTCGAGGGAAGCGATTTGTTATTAATTTCTAGGATTTTTCTTTATTTTTTTTTGGTCACGAGAAATGGAGGAAGCGGAGCTGAAAACGTGGACAGGATTATTTATCGATCATTGACGGTACCGACCGCCCTGGGCGCAGGATAATAAGTCGCAGCTTGGCGGGTTGTACCGAATTTCTCCTTCAGCATTCTCCTGGGCTCAGGAGAGTAAGTCGCGGCTGGACAAGTGCATTTTCCAGTACCGGTATCCAGGGGCCTCTACACGACGACTCGAGAGTGCAACGATTTGCGTGATCATCTTATTTAAATCCTCGCGCTCGTGAATAGTTGCGTGTAGGGTAGCGAGAGATAACGAGGCGCCAGGTACCGGACACCTTAGACTAAATTGTAAGGGGTGGGGAGAGAGAGAGGGAAGCCTCGCGCTCGAGTAACGAAAATATCTCGAGGACTTTCGAAATTATAGTGGTGCCGAAAGCGCGTGTGGTCCGCTCTCTCTCTCGTGTACTCCCCAGAAGGAATTGTTCGCGGTACCGTTTCCGAGGAGAATAGATCGAATTTTCACGGAAGGAAGGAAGGAAGGGAAGCGAAACTATTTTCCGAGGATATCGAAACATCTTTAATACGGTAAGGCTTCTACCTGATTTCTCGTGGACACGTGCGATCCGTTTTTTTTTTTCTTTTCTTGTGTAATAATTGCCGAACTACACGCGGCTCGGAAGATCGTCGAGTACCGTTCCAGGCACATCGGAAAAACCGTATTGTCTCCCTAAACCGAAAATCTCCCTTTGCGCGTATTAGTTTTTTTGTTTTGGTGAAGTGGTTTTTGTTTCGTCGAGGGGGGAAGTTGGCCTGTAATAGTTGGACGGCCTCGCGACCGTAAATTCAGTAGATTCAGTTTCTTTCGTTTTTCATATCTCGCGATTGCAAGGTAAATTTTTTTTTGTCGAGAAATTGATGAATTTCGAGAGATCCACTGCAAATAATTGTGGCGAGCGGTTTACGGAATCGTAGACGTGGGCGGCGGCTTTGGCTTTTTGCTCACGTATCACAAACTCATTAAATTAAACAGATCGAGTGCCCGTTTCGCGCCGAGTAATCATGCGGCATAGGGGTAATTTAGATTATTTTTCTGACACGTTTTTCGGTACCGTTGTGCGCGAGCTGTACCTCGAGCGACGAAAATTCGTAGGGAAATTTTCTTTTTTTTGTCTCTTTATTTTGTCGATGTATTCTTCGAACGGAATGTAATTCTTTTTTTGGAGTAAAAATTCGACCCGGTGAATTGAGTAGCCGGAGAGAATTTTAGCAGGTACTGTGTTTTCTTTTGTGTCGCGTCAAAGGGGTACCGACTCCCCGCTGAAATATTATATTGTGAATAATAATCATTGACTACGACGAATAAATCCTTCTTTTTTTCTTATGATTTAAATTGAAGGTGTACCTCGAAATTTATTTATCGCCAAGAAATTGGGACCGCCCCTCTACCCGTAAGAGCTGCCGCTAGTCGGAAGATTTCGTTATTTCTATTACTTTGGAAAAATCCGTTCGCGTCGAGCGCGACGCTCGGCTGGCGTCCTTAAAAATTAAACAAGCGATCAAGACGATTTTTGTGGCCACGGGGTACGGGTTTTGTTTTAATTATTTTTATTGATAATTTATTTTCAGAGTGAGAGGTTGACACTCCGAGGAAATTTCGGTCACAGTTCATCCGGGATCCAGACTAGTCTGGACCGCGCGTCAAATTTCCATTTCGTCGGATTTCTGTCCAGTGCATATCCCTTACTCCCGAGTTTACGAAGATTACTAAAGTTGGAAATCTGTCCATGCCATTTTTTGTAAGGAGTTCTTCCGTTTAGGCAACTCGTAGGGCAACGATTTCGAACGTAATTAGCTGTAGAGATGGCTTCAGCCCAAAACGGTGAGCCTAAATCGGATTCAATCAATAGGTATCGTGCCACTTCGATTAGCGTACAATTTTTCCTCTTTGCTATTCTCTTTTGTTCACGATTGTACAGAACGGTGAGCTGCCTTTCGATTCCACAATCGTGCAGGAATGAATCGAATTTGTTCTTGACGTATTCTGTACCATTATCGGATTGTAGAGACTTTATCGTTTTTCCTGTTTGTTTCTCTGCTTCCGCTTTGAATTCTTTGAACGCTACAAGTACCTCGTCTTTTGCCTTAAGGAATCGCACCTCACACCATCGTGAGAAATCGTTGATTAATGTGATGAGGTACCTAGCGTTACCGTTTGATTGTACCCGCATCGGACCGCAAACATCAGTGTAGATGAGTTCTAATAACGCCATTTCCCGACTCGATTTCTTCGAAAAAGGAGATTTCCTCATGTTTCCCATTATGCACGTTTTGCACTCGATATTTTTCCCCATCTCTTCGACATTGAGTCCTGCCACGGCTTGGCTACGCAATAGCTCCTGTAAACTTCTAGTATTCAGGTGACTCAAACGTCGGTGCAAAATTTCCGTCGAAATCTTCGGTGTTCGTTCTGCGATGTTAATCTCTTCTTTTGTCCGATGTGACTCTGTTGTAGCTCGAAAATCATACGGCATGTCTTCTTGTATGTAATACAATCCTCCGATTCTCTCAGCTGTCAGTTTTATATTACTATCTTCATCCATTATCGTAGTTCCGTCCTTTTTGAACATCACGTTGTAGCCCTTATCGGTTGTTTTTTCCGCAGATAACAAGCTCGTGCGAAGATCCGGAACGCTCGGAACCTTAGTAAGATTCACATTTTTCTGATCGTTCCCAACATTGGTTATTATTTTTACGGTGCTTTTAGCTCGAATTTCAATGAGTTTTATTCGCAAGACATCAGGGTAGGAAACTCGCCGCGAGATTCGATTGCGCATCGAAAATTCTCGAAGTCAGGAGGCAAGTTGTACAGCAATACGATTGTCAATAGATCAGGATTAATTTCGACATCCATCGGCCCGAGTTTATCGACTGCATCGAAAAATTTGCAGATATATTCATGCATATCATCTCCGTCTGACATTTTTTGGAATGTTAACTACTTCAGAACTGTCGCTTTTCTAGCAGGTTCCTTCGATTGATAAACAGTTTCCAATTTTACCACCACATCTCTCGAAGTTTCGCACCTTTTGATTTGGTTCAGCTCCGAGGAGCTAATGGACAAAATAATATCCGACTTCACTTTTCGATCGTTTTCAGACCACGTCTTCGCTGCATTCGCTGATACGGCATCATTCTTTATAAGCAGCGCGTCATTCTCTTTGTTCAACGATTCTAGTCTCGCTGAATTTCTTCCGTTCATTTTCGATTAATTTTACTATTCAGCGTTTACTAATAACTCTGAAGATCCTGGGCTCATAAACTGATAAAACGTAGGAGATTCGGAGGATAATCCGATAGTAAAACGCACATGTTAGTAGGTAATGTACCTATACGGATTTTTTCAAGATGGCGGCGGCTGGTGGTGGGGGCTGCTGCTAGCTGTTGCTGTGTATGCGGATGTGATTGTGTGAGCCGCCCCACCATACCTTGGTGTTCGGGGATCCTGGATGCCCAAGGGGTCTAGGGTGGTCGGGAGAGATGTTGCTTAGTCGGCTGTCAGGTCCCAACCACCCGCCCTTACTCGAACACTCGACTAGCTTGACCAGATGTGGTATGGAGGGAGGCGTGAGTGAAGCGTGGGAGAGAGAGCATGCAAGCGTGTGGGGGGGGTTGTGCGCCTGGAGCACCAGGGCCGTATTGTGTCGAATCCGCGTACTAGGCCGTGTATGCCGGGGGTATGGTGCCGCGATAGGTCACCGGTTCAAACCTCATTTTCGACAATATATTTTTTCTGGCCCAGGTCAGTATTATGACGCACAAGAGAATGTATAGGCTCGGTTGATCTTGCGGTTAAGGCGACGGCAAGAAGCGCTGTCTTTCCCCGAGGGGGAGTATGGTTCGAATCCCACATCTAGCATTTTTTATTTTTTATTATTATTTCAACCGACAGTTAAAAAATAAATACGTGAAAATAGAGTAAGGGAAAGGTAAGTGAGAGAGAGAATTAAAATAATCTTCATATTTAACATTTTTTATTTTTCAAATTCTTATATCTATACATATATATAAATTATTGAGTCTAGTTTACAAATCTGCGCTTCTACTCCTACTGACTAGTCCTCCATGCGATTCACCACTTTACGAAAAATGAATTCATGATGAAGACCTAATAACTCCGCGGCGATTAAATATCGTTTTCTATCCGCATCACCGTACACAGTTTGAATAGTGTCCATTTCAGTGGCTAAGACTTGTTTTTTCTCAAGTCCATGGTAACCACTATCTGTAGGGTCTATACTATTTGTCTGTGTAAACTGCGCACAGATTTCCACGATCAGCGTATCTCGAACCTCTCTCACAAGTCGCAGTTCATCCAAAAGCAACAGGATCCGGTGATTAATGCACGGGCTCAGCAGCTTTATACCCTCAAATTGTTTCCGCTGCATGATGATTTCACGTGAGAACAGTTTTCTTGGGCCTTTTTTTACTGGCTCGTCAAACTCCTTAAGACTTTCTCATGATAAGCCGTTGTGAGACGCACTGATAGACTCCCGGTTTTTTGTATATGCGCGGCGTCGTGTTCGCTGTTAAGCTCTTGTTCATCAGCGAACCAGCATGTAATTGCACTCATTTGTAGGGATAAGTCCCTCCAGTCGGCAACACTGTTCAAAATTGTACCAGAATTACGGCTGGAGAACTTCACAGCCACAGCAAAATCATCATCGTTTAGTAGCACAATACCAATTGTAGCCGATTTACTGCACGAGGCGTTCAAGTCATATGTCGTTGGCGACAGCATGGCTTTGCTTAGGGGCCTCCACGTATTAGCAGATGTGGCCGCAGTTTCTTCTACACGCTTTAGTACACGCTGGTTGTTCATAACAACGGCAAACTTGTCAATTTTTCTCGTAATTTTGAGTATATTCAAGAAAAAAATCGACTTCGTTCTCTGAACTACAGACGCTTAATGTGTCAAGTCCACGAGTACCGGGGGATCTGGAAATGTGATTTTTTAAGGAGAAGGAGCAGTGGGGGTGGTGGTGATGCAGGGTTAAGATCACCTCCCACCACAGCAGCTTCTATATATACGGGTATTTGACACACCACGAGAGAATTTGAAAATTGTCAGCAACACCCCATAGAGTCTTATTTTACTCATTGTTGACAGGATGGTGCGCGATAAGGGGCATTTTTGTTTTTAATGCTTTTCTTTGCGCGTTTTACAAAGAGTATATGTAGTGCAATAGAATATTTTCATGATATACCTACCACTTATGATTTTTAAAAAATATTACTTCAGTAGCATTTCGAGAGTTTTTATGTATTTATTATCTTGAAATATTTGAAAACGCATTTAGTAAGGTATTTTACATAAGTACGAGTAAAGGCGTAAAGATACGTGTGGAAGTAGTTGAGTGCACGGTGAGATAACTGTGGGGTCCCCGAGGCTGACCGTTTTACGACAGGGCTATTAGGATGCGATAGCATTTCGAACGGCGAGCGTACGGCGGTATTTACGAGGACTCAAGCATATTTTGATAATGTGGCGGCTTCCGAAAATATCGGAAGTGTGTGCCGGAAAATGTCGCACACCAAATAAAATTTTTTTGGCACGACCAAACCTTATCCGCCAATAGGTATTTACGATTGTCTCGGTCAAGAGCATAGCGGTGGCTGGTTGTGGTGGTGGTGGAAGGATGAATCTATAAGTTTAGAGTTTTTCACGAAAAACCCCATTGTTGCGTCTAGCTCGCTAAACATAACGTTTCACCGTCTCACTGTGTTTTGCGTCTTTTCGCGACAAACCTTTTCCGTGTTTTTGTTTTGTGTTGTCATTCGCAACAAATTATTATTTGACAATGACTGATCGTGCGGTACGTGTTGTAATTAGTGCTGTGGTGCAGGTGTTGGCCGCCGACCCCACAGAAGCGGTGAAGTTTTTATTAAAAAAATCGAGTGATCGCGAAATGCGGGAATTTCGCGGTGCAGCGCCTGCTAGACGGCTCAAAGCGCTGATGAACCACCTGACGGTGCGTAAGATTATCCAACTCAGCAGCGCGGGGAAATTTACGGGATGCTGTGCAGCGATACAGACGGCGTATACGCGGGTGAAAATCTCGCCGTACACCTCGACAGCTGATGCAATCGCTTTAGCTGCTGATCTTGAAGAGTTCGGTAAGAGTTAAAGTTATTTATTAATTAAAAACGTAAAAATATTTTATACAATTATTGTAACGGAGCATTTTTTTTACAGCCCAGAGACAGGCCGCTGAGCAGGACGAGGACGCGAAGGCCCTGGCTGACGCCAAAGCGATCGACTGGGATAATGAAGGTAGGAATTACAAAAAAAATATCAGGAGGCGTCTCGACACTAAGCATATTAAAAATTTTCAAAGTGTCGAGCGCAATCAAGTGCTTGTTTATACGATGTAGCAAATTTTTATTTCATGTATTGCTTCTAGTATCGATGACGCTCATCGAAGAAAAGGACTCCCAGAAGGACGTGGCTGTGAAGCTCGCCGCACAGCGACTTCTCGACGCGCGGGCTTTGGTAGAAGCCCGTGAAATTAATTGGGCTGATGAAGGTAAGGTGCAAAAAAAGAAAAAATGCTAAAAACAGCAATATGTATTGTAACGTTTCACTTTTGGCCGAAGGTCCAGCTTCGGTTAATTGTGAGCGTTGGTGTTCTGGGGCGAGCGAATAATCTTTCGATGTTGTTAATTCGGTAAAATAATGATTTATTCAAACAAGTTTGTCGTAAATATTTCTGATACAATTCTCCAAAAATCTTATCTTAATGAAACGTACGTTGATCATCAGTTTCGTCAATTTTTATTGACGTAGGAAACACACTCAGGTTGACAGTTATTTTGTTAAGAACAGAAATAATGAATAATTATGACAGACGGAATGTGTGCTACAAAAATAAACCTTTCATTGGTGTTTTCGAAACAACTCCTTCAGCACAGTTAATTAATGATTGGACTGAAGTTAATTAATTAATTTGTCAATTTACAAGTTGAAATTCTCTCGAACAGTTGATTAATGATTTGACTGACGTTAATTCATTAATTTATTAATTGATTTTCCAAGAGGATCAACTAATGCAAAAATTTAATTATCTTCGTGATTTTTATACAACGAAATATTCTGAAAATGCGACGGTTGCTGAAACGATTACGATCTATAAGTAACATTTACGTGAAGTGAATTCTTCGCGGAGAACTAGTCTACCAGGCTTTCGTGGTCCTTGTCCACTGAGCCAAGTCCTCCAGAGAATTCTCCTCCACGAGATCGTGATTTAGACACCGTCGCCGAATGTCCAACCGCTACTCGCTTCAGGTTAACTCTCGCCGGATTAAATTTCTCTATCTGCGATTTACAATAAATTTAATTCTTCAACTAATCTACCAGGCTTTCGTGGTCCTTGTCCACGGAGCCTCCAGAGAAATCGGTTTCCACGAGATCGTGATTTAGACACCGTCGCCGAATGTCCAATCGCTGCTCGCTTCCAGCTAAGTCTCGTTGGGTTACCTTACTAAAATTCTCAGCTACGGAATGGAACAGGAATATGAATGCCTTCGTCGCCGTTGGCTTCGTACCCTGGTTCGGGATATTAGAGTACACCTGGAGCTGACGTCGCCGAGAGCTCTGGGGACCCGGAGGTGGTTAGGGAAGTGCAAGGTACCTTATCGTCGTCGCCGTACGAAATGGTAGAGATGAGCGTTGAGTTCGCTCTTTTATACCCGCAGACGGGCGAGTGGGGCTTCCTCCCACTCTACTGCCTTGGTGCCGGGCGCACGAGAGTCGCTGTGATGCCGTGTGCACGGCTGATTAGTGCCGGCTCATGAGAGGGCACCGCGGGGCCCGTCTCAGTATGTAGAAAATTATTTAATGATTTGATTCTAATAATTTTTTATTTTTCAGTATCGATGTGTCTGGTAGCGGAGCCAGTGGAGGAGGAGGACGGGGACTCCACAGTATGGGTCCGCAAGTGGGCTCGCGAACAGGAGAAAGAAGTGGAGGATGAACGGGTATCTATAGTGGCACCCGTAGCCTCCGACACCTCGGCCGTGGACTTCAACGAAACGCTTGTCGAGCCCACAGCCCCTCTAGCCACATCGACCCAAAGCGGGGCAGGTCGGTTTATAGCGGTGAAGTTTGAAACGTTGCAAGGTTGCAACGGTTTTCCCAGCTCTCGCGCCCGGCATCTGTCAGAAGCGCTAAGAGGTTATGTTTATCGCCGATTAGCTATATCCGCCTTATTTTAATTAATCGTGCCCAATGGATCCCAAAACTGGGTTCTATTTCAACATAACTACTCCATATCCATCGGGGAACACGAGCAGAGAGGATTAAAGCTCCGCGCTTGGAACAATATATTTTTGAAAATCGCATTTTCGACGAACACTCTACTTTGACGAATTTTCGTGCAACAACGCATTTGTCGTGCAAAATGTTAATTTTTTTTTTTACGATACTCTTCCCTAGGTTCCTACGAACATTCGTGCCAAGTTTGAGCCTTCGGACTCGATCCCTTATACGTAAAAAAAAATAAAATTGCTAGGCAATCTGCCGATTCCTTGCGACTTTGCGTGCAACAACGCATTTGTCGTGCAAAATGTCAATTTTTTATTTTACGATACCCTTCCCTAGGTATCGACGAACATTTTTGCCAAGTTTGAGCCTTCGGACTCGAATCCTTGTACGTCAAAAAAAATAAAATTGCCAGGCAGTCTGCCGATTTCTTGCGTCTTTGCGTGCAACAACGCATTTGTCGTGCAAAATGTTAATTTTTTTTTTTACGATACCCTTCCCAACGTATCGACGAACATTAGTGCCAAGTTTGAGCCTTCGGACTCGATTCATTATACGTCAAAAAAAATAAGTTTCACGGAAAACGGTCGATTTTTTGCTACTTTGCGTGCAACAACGCATTTGTCGTGCAAAATGTTAATTTTTTATTTTACGATACCCTTTCCTAAGTATCGACGAACATTCTTGACAAGTTTAAGCCTTCGGACTCGATTCGTTATACGTAAAAAAAAAAAAATTTCAACGAAAACGATCGATTTTTGGCTACTTTGCGTGCAACAACGCATTTGTCGTGCAGAATGTTAATTTTTTATTTTACGATACCCTTCCCTAGGTATCGACGAACATTCTTGCCAAGTTTGAGCCTTCGGACTCGATTCCTTGTACGTAAAAAAAAATAAAATTGCCAGGCAGTCTGCCGATTTCTTGCGTCTTTGCGTGCAACAACGCATTTGTCGTGCAAAATGTTAATTTTTTTTTTTACGATACCCTTCCCAACGTATCGACGAACATTAGTGCCAAGTTTGAGCCTTCGGACTCGATTCGTTATACGTCAAAAAAAATAAGTTTCACGGAAAACGGTCGATTTTTTGCTACTTTGCGTGCAACAACGCATTTGTCGTGCAAAATGTTAATTTTTTATTTTACGATACCCTTCCCTACGTATCGATGAACATTAGTGCCAAGTTTGAGCCTTCGGACTCGATTCGTTATACGTCAAAAAAAATAAATTTCACGGAAAACGGTCGATTTTTTGCTATTTTGCGTGCAACAACGCATTTGTCGTGCAAAATGTTAATTTTTAATTTTACGATACCCTTCCCTACGTATCGACGAACATTAGTGCCAAGTTTAAGCCTTCGGACTCGATTCGTTATACGTAAAAAAAAATAAAATTGCCAGGCAGTCTGCCGATTTCTTGCGTCTTTGCGTGCAACAACGCATTTGTCGTGCAAAATGTTAATTTTTTTTTTTACGATACCCTTTCCTAGGTACCGACGAACATTAGTGCCAAGTTTGAGCCTTCGGACTCGATTCGTTATACGTCAAAAAAAATAAATTTCACGGAAAACGGTCGATTTTTTGCTATTTTGCGTGCAACAACGCATTTGTCGTGCAAAATGTTAATTTTTTATTTTACGATACCCTTCCCTACGTATCGACGAACATTAGTGCCAAGTTTAAGCCTTCGGACTCGATTCGTTATACGTAAAAAAAAAAAAATTTCAACGAAAACGATCGATTTTTGGCTACTTTGCGTGCAACAACGCATTTGTCGTGCAGAATGTTAATTTTTTATTTTACGATACCCTTCCCTAGGTATCGACGAACATTCTTGCCAAGTTTGAGCCTTCGGACTCGATTCCTTGTACGTCAAAAAAAAATAAAATTGCTAGGCAATCTGCCGATTTCTTGCGTCTTTGCGTGCAACAACGCATTTGTCGTGCAAAATGTTAATTTTTTTTTTTACGATACCCTTCCCTACGTATCGACGAACATTAGTGCCAAGTTTAAGCCTTCGGACTCGATTCGTTATACGTAAAAAAAAATAAGTTTCACGGAAAACGGTCGATTTTTTGCTACTTTGCGTGCAACAACGCATTTGTCGTGCAAAATGTTAATTTTTTATTTTACGATACCCTTCCCTAAGTATCGACGAACATTCTTGCCAAGTTTAAGCCTTCGGACTCGATTCGTTATACGTAAAAAAAAAAAAATTTCAACGAAAACGATCGATTTTTGGGTACTTTGCGTGCAACAACGCATTTGTCGTGCAGAATGTTAATTTTTTATTTTACGATACCCTCCCCTAGGTATCGACGAACATTCTTGCCAAGTTTGAGCCTTCGGACTCGATTCCTTATACGTAAAAAAAAATAAAATTGCTCGGCGATCTGCCGATTCCTTGCGACTTTGCGTGCAACAACGCATTTGTCGTGCAAAATGTTAATTTTTTTTTTCACAGTATCCTTCCCTAGATATCGACGAACATTCGTGCCAAGTTTAAGCCTTCGGACTCCATTCCTTGTACGTAAAAAAAAATAAAATTGCTAGGCAATCTGCCGATTCCTTGCGACTTTGCGTACAACAACGCATTAGTCGTGCAAAATGTCAATTTTTTATTTTACGATTCCCTTCCCTAGGTATCGACGAACATTCTTGCCAAGTTTGAGCCTTCGGACTCGATTCCTTGTACGTCAAAAAAAATAAAATTGCTCGGCGATCTGCCGATTCCTTGCGACTTTGCGTGCAACAACGCATTTGTCGTGCAAAATGTCAATTTTTTATTTTACGATTCCCTTCCCTAGGTATCGACGAACATTCTTGCCAAGTTTGAGCCTTCGGACTCGATTCCTTGTACGTCAAAAAAAATAAAATTGCTCGGCGATCTGCCGATTCCTTGCGACTTTGCGTGCAACAACGCATTTGTCGTGCAAAATGTCAATTTTTTATTTTACGATACCCTTCCCTAGATATCGACGAAAATTCGTGCCAAGTTTAAGCCTTCGGACTCCATTCCTTGTACGTAAAAAAAAAAAAAAATTGCTAGGCAATCTGCCGATTCCTTGCGACTTTGCGTGCAACAACGCATTTGTCGTGGAAAATGTTAATTTTTTTTTTACGATACCCTTCCCTAGGTATCGACGAACATTGGTGCCAAGTTTGAGCCTTCGGACTCGATTCCTTATACATCAAAAAAAATAAATTTCACGGAAAACGGTCGATATTTGGCTACTTTGCATGCAACAACGCATTTGTCGTGCAAAATATT
Source organism: Cryptus viduatorius (assembly GCA_964006125.1). Lineage (NCBI taxonomy): Eukaryota > Metazoa > Arthropoda > Insecta > Hymenoptera > Ichneumonidae > Cryptus > Cryptus viduatorius. The sequence goes on from OZ023221.1 coordinate 2,561,737, forward strand.
AATTTTTCATTTTACGATTCCCTGCCCTTGATACCTACGAACATTATTGCCAAGTATAAGCCTTCGGTCGCCATATTCAGTCATGTTTCGTTACCCTTGGCTTATATAATTTAGTTTATTTTTTAAATTAATTTTTATGAAATACGGTGTGTGGAGAAGAAGAATTAAAGAAAAGCGCAGAAGTAAAAAATAAAAATATGTATATGTAACGAACGGAAGGTAAAGTAAACATTAAAAACGATGTAATATTGTTTATTGCAAAAATATCAATCGGAGAACAAATTTCCAATATAAAAACTATTATTAATATTTAAAAATGTAAATATTTCCCGATCCGCGTCCGCCGCGTGCTCCACCACGCATTCTTCCTCCCCGGTTGCCACGATGGCTACCTCCAAACCCACCGCGATTACTACCTCCGAAGCCACCGCGATAGCGTCTTCGATAGCTATCATCGCGATAGTTATCACGGTAGTTGCCGTGATACGGTCCCCTTTGACCTCCGGCATAGCTCCGTTCTCGACTATTATCCGACTGCTCATTTTGTTCATTCTGACAATCTGCGAAAGAGAAATAAATAAAAATGAATAATATATGAGCGGAGTGAAACGCATATGGATCGCGACAAACAGCTGGAAGTGCGAAAAAACGAGAAAAAATACTGCAAATACTTCTGGATAGTACAAAAATGTGAAAGAATTCATGCATTTTGAAGGTACTGAAAAGATTAATTTTGCATAATAATTATTGCAAAATCTTAATAAAAAATTGATGAAAAAAAAAAATTTATTTACCGTTAATTAGTTTGACAATTTTTTTTATAGTCAATTTGTTAATAAGATATTGCAATTATTATTATGCAAAATTAATCTTTTTAGTACCTTTAAAATGCATGAATTTTTTCAGATTTTCATACTATCGAGAAGTGTTTGCAATTCTCTCTCCATTTCGTCGATCTTCGAGAACAGTTTTTTGCCCGACAATCGTAACGAACTTTAATTTATAGAGCGCTAAATTGGGGTTATACGCGCGCGAAGCGTCGATTGAGCTACCTTTTTCACGTTAAGCAAAATAAAGAATGAGAAAGAGAGAAGGAGACATCAGCCATATACACCGACTGAGAATAAATAAACATGCATGCAATACTCACTTCTTTCAATACGACCAATCTGCCAGAGCTGCCTCCCGATCATAGCAGCTCGCGAATTTGCCACGACTCTCGCCGCTTCCTCGTTCTCCAGTTCTCGCGTCTTTTCGCGGATCTCCTTTTGTAATTCTTCAATTTCCGATTGAACGTCAGCTGAAATAATACATACATTATAATTAAAACAATTTTTTTTTTTATTAAAAGTTATATATCCTTTTTTTTTTGTTTCATTTTTGTTTTGTTCAATGTTTAAATTTGCACAATATTAATATTGAAATGTTATAAAAAAATTACTGAAAAATAAATTGGTCAACAAATTACGCGGCAACCTAACTTTTTTTTATGAAATCGATCTATAAATTTTCCTGAATACATGTGAATTTGTTTTGAATTATGTAAATATTTTAAAAATCGCGATTTCACCCTTCATTTTGTATGAAAACACGTGTTTTTTGAAATCTTGACAAAAATCTGAAAAAATTAATACGTATTCAGAAAAATTTACGAATCATTTTCATAAGAAAAAAAAATTATGTTGCCGCTTAATTTGTCGAACAATTATCTTACTTATACTTACTTGTATCCATTGAATTCGCGAGTGTCCGACTCCTCTCATTGCTTCGTGCCAGTATCGCCATTGTCTCTGCCTCATTTAAAGCGATGCGAGCCTCAATTTCCGCCGTGTCTCCTTGCAGGATCTTTATAACATCCTCCGACGACGCTGGTTTCACGGTTATCGACACTGTTAAATTAATAAAACGTATTTTCCGTTGTTAAAATTATTCCCGAAAACATTGCTGCGTTTAATGTGATCTTGTAAACTCAGTCGAGTATGACGATCGACTTACTGCTTTTGGGGACGATAATTGGAACGCCGAAAATTATCTGCCGAAACGCGACCACAACCGACTAACGCACGTCACTCTTCTGAGAAACGGTTACTCAGGAAACTGTTGACAAACAGTCGCAAATGCGAGAGAGGCTGCTTTTCGCTATACAGCCAATCTGCCGCGAGTCAGAGAAACAAATGACTATCACTGATAGTTCGTAGTAGTAGGGGTCAGGTATAGGGAGACAGGATTTACCCCCTCCACGCGGCCACTGGCGCCAACCCCCACCACCGCCGTCTACCCCCACCCTCTCCCCCACCCCACTGTCTGGCCCCCACTCCTTCCCCCACCCCCATAGGGCCCCTTAAGCCACGCCCCCCTTATTTATAGGGAGCCAATGAGAGAGAGGCTGTGAAAATCTCTGGGCCGTGATTGGTCGTCGCATTTTCAACGAGCCGTGATTGGTTGTCTGGAAATTCCCCGAGCTCTTATTGGTCGAATGATTTTTCAATGGCGCCCTCTATATATTTTCATCGTTTTTCTAAACTAATATTATTCCAGTAAACTTGTAGCATTCTGATTGGTTGTCCAAAAATTTTCCAAGGCGCCCTCTCAGAGTTACCGGCTTCTTGTTAATACTAAAAAATATTCTACAGTCGGTAAAATGGATTTTAGGCGGATCCTTATGATGGTAATTCGAAGCAGGTAAAAAATAAATCGGCGTTTTAAGTATATCGAATTATCGTTATTATTCAGTAGCTTAGACGTTCTGTATAATCCATCCCCTCCCATGTCTCATCCTCGCAGCTAACGAAAGTTTACAATACACGGTTAACGAAACATAAAATACTTATTCATATATGGTTATTATATAAGTAAGGGCAAGTGACGCAAAGTGAAGACTGACGAGAAATAATCTTAAATCTACTTATAATAATAATTACAATGAGAAACGATATAATTATTAATACTGGATCGACGTAAAGTTACCGTTTAGTATGATTATACGCATGGTCTGATGTCTCTTAATAGTATATCCAAAACAGCAAATGGGTATGTATACGATTACACGGCTATTCAACCGCACTTTTCTTATTCTTCATAAGGTGTTTTTTCATCTCGTTCACGATGAAAGGGATACCAAGAACCGTCAGTTCAAGGAATACGATGCGAAACGTGAGCTCGATAAACGACGGGTCCAATCGGTGTTTAACAGCTTCTTTCAATGACTTGAAATTATTTTTTATCAAATCTTTGACACGCGAACTGTCTATCTTTTCTGGTGTCTCCATTGGTGGAATCCCACAAAAACACCAATAATGGTGTACAAAAAGTTGAGACAAGTACATTTACAGTAGTTGTTTTGACAACACACTAAAATATAAAAAATAGTTCTTTAAAAATTAAAAAACATATGTTCCATCTTTGCAAAAAGTTATTAAATAAATTAAAAGCTTCTTAGGGTTCGTGGCCAAGTACATGTACATTTTGACTCAGTAAAAGGTCAGTCATAGCAGCATAAGAGTTATGAATTAGTCTGATCATTTTGTAAGTCAAAGTATATTTCAAAAGTAACTTGTCTGGCCGTAATCGTCACATAATAATTGATTACAAAGTTATTAGAAGTTAATTTAGCTAATTACGCATTCACATATTGATTTGTTCAGTATAATGGCCAGACAAGTTACTTTTGAAATATACTTTGACTTACAAAATGATCAGACTAATTCATAACTCTTATGCTGCTATGACTGACCTTTTACTGAGTCAAAATGTACATGTACTTGGCCACGAACCCTAAGAAGCTTTTAATTTATTTAATAACTTTTTGCAAAGATGGAACATATGTTTTTTAATTTTTAAAGAACTATTTTTTATATTTTAGTGTGTTGTCAAAACAACTACTGTAAATGTACTTGTCTCAACTTTTTGTACACCATTATTGGTGTTTTTGTGGGATTTCATATCTTTTTGCAAAGATTTGATTGAAATATTTTAATGTCCCGTTTTAAATGTTTCTAATAATACTGTTTAATTTTCTTCATAGCGTTGTATGATTTGCTGGATTTTCATAATTTTCTGTAAAATATTTGCGTTTTTTTGTTTTTGTAATATTTTTTTAATACTTCCAGTCATATTTATAATATATACATACGAACTTAGCAGCAGCAAACAAAAGTAAATGCAGTGTCCGCTGCAATTTGCAACGATATATATATATATATATATAGTGCACAGTGTGCGCCGACGACGCCGCTGATATCTACCTATATACCTATATATATAAAGCAATATGGCGGCGAACACTACGGCGATGGGTGCCGCCATGTTGTGTGCGGTGGAGACGACCACTGAATTCGTATTTCGGGTCGCTCAAAAAAAATCAAACCGATATTTCTTATACGCCGGTATCCTACAGGCTTGAAATAAATCGGATTTGATAGATAAAAATAAATAAAAAATTAATGCTCAAACGTTTATTACGTAAAACGTTCGTGTATTAATATAAAAATAAAAATGTTTTTCGAGAGGCCGAAAACAGCGATGTTTCGCGTATAGGAGTCTTGTCGCGTCTATCGAGCGTCGTCGGTAAAGTAGAACGTAAATGTACTTGTCTCGAGACGCGACCGCGTCTCTTGATATACATCAGTAATTCGGCGCAAAGTACGTCGAGGCACTTTTGAACATGTGTAGCATTTCGTTGTAGGCGTCGGAAACGTTCGTCCGTGCATACCATTAAGTTGATAAGCCCGTCAAACGACGGTTTTTGCATCACAACGGCCGGTGAATACTTTCTACGTTTCTTTGTCGGTGATTCTACTCCTTCGTCGTCGTCGTCCTTCTCCGCGGGGTTTTCTTCAACACGGTGATCAAACGCGACAGATTTTGAACCGAAACTTGTTGTAAACACGATTTCACAGTCACCGGCACGTATGGAAGATGGGGTGCGCCAACCCGATCCCCAGGCGATCTTTTGACTTCCGTCAAAGTATTGTGAAATGGCAGGTAGATGAGTTTGCAGCAAGTTCCAGGCTTCCGATTCAAAGACAATACCACCGGCCGTGCTGTTGTTCTGAAGTTTTACGACAGGCCGTATACTTCCATCGGCGCGCAGTTGTAGTCCAATGCTCACTTTTTTTGTCTCGGACTGGTTGAGTGTATATGTCGTACCGAGAATCAGTGGCGATTCGAGTCGCTTTTTGTCGTCCTCGGACAATACGTAATCCATGGTTGAAGATTTTAAATCGTAGTTCCGAAGATCTTCACCACCGATAGTTTGACTCATTTTAAACAATGGACAGCGAATAAGAGTATAATAAATAAACGAGAAGAAACTCGAAAGCTTAAACTCAAATATCTTTAACGGTGTCACGGGCCGGACTGCCGATGTTTGTTGTATCGTTCCGCTTATATGCGATATTGTGATACAGCAGCGCTAGTATCTGTATAAATTTCACTTACTCCAGAGAGGGGAGAACCGGTTGTAAGATCGTGATGCACACTATAAAGAAAACACCCGTATATGGGAAAGAAAAGCTGTCATACATAAATAAAAGATACTGATCTTTGAGGGCAAAGGCAAGCCGGAACAATAAATCTAGTATTCCGTAGATCCAAGATATCGATCGATGGACCACACAGTTGGTGGTCTTCGGGCCTTGAAGGGTAATAAAAATAGAAAATAGTTGCCGGTGAAAACACAAGACGTGTGTTTTTCTTCATGAGTTTTGTATAACAGTTTTCCACGGTCGTAAAACTAACCTAGACGAAACGTTAAGATTTCTCGATCGTGAAAATATATGGACGTGTTTTGACAGTACGATACAATAGACGGTGGGTCTGTGCATTGCAGCAGCCTATAGTTTTAGATCTATTTCAAAAGGACCCTTGTGTTAGTCGGCATCTATCCATAGGTCACTTTTTATGGCCGGCAAGCCTTTGCGTAATCCTTCAAGGGGTACTTTGAAAATCGGTGATTTTTTGCTCTGTTTCCCTTAGAGGCGTCAAAGACGCTCGGATGCTGTCTTGAGACGGTTATTCAGCGGCTTTTTGGTGGGACAACAGGTAATATTGTTTTTATGTACACTATGAGCGTGGAGACTTTAGTACAAGGATGCACGCGAGGTCAATAGGCTTTGTCACAGGCACCTCTGACATGCACCGCCCCATATTTTCGCTGTCGGGGGTGCAATGTCGCGAAGTCATCAAAAGAAGTGAAAAAATAAGACGGCTTAAGGCAATGAGAACAATGCCCGCCAATTACAGAGTAATGTTTGGCAGAGACCGTGTCTTCTCGTCTGCTTTTTTCTTTGCATTTTCGGTAACAAGAAAATGTGGTGGGATACGAGGGAAAACCTATAAAAGGCTTGGAAACTCAATTCTGAGATAATTCTCTGACGAGAAGTCATTGGTGAAGCTTCCTGCAATCAACAGTTTCGTACAACTACTCGATTGCTAGAGTTTTTTCTGTTTCTCGACTCCGAGTTTTTCTTTATCGTGCAATTTTCGATTTTTTAAAATCGATCGGGTGGTGACATCGTGCAAAGTTTTGCTGCAATCTTGTGGTAATTGTGAGCCGTGCGCCAACTTCTGCTATTCGCGAAATCTGTGGTACGTGTGAGTGTTTGTGCGTATTCACCATTAGCCGAAAATTTGAAAAGTGAAGTTTAGTGCGAAATTCGTTTATTAGCCTAAATTATAAAAAAAAAATGGAGGCCTACCGTGCTCGTGCAATCGTTAAGGCTATGCGGAAAATCATTAGCTTAGCGAAATTGCGTAGTCCGGTAATTGCGAGACGTTGTACGACTCGATGGTCTACACGTTTAAACGCTATGACCCTTCAGCAGGCGCAGCGTGAGTTAAAAACGATCCTGCGAATGTTACCTGTGAGGGTTATAGGGCGTTTATTCGATTTCCAGGCGTTCGATGGCTCGCACGAGTCCACGGTCATTGCCGTAAGTGTTGTTCGCGAGCGAAATGGGGGCCATCTCCATGCCGTTCGAGGCCTTATCGACAGCCACGCGAACGCTCAAAGTTGGCTGACGATGATCGAGAACGATACGGAGAGTGACGACGACGACGAGACCAACGATGTGAGGCATGGCGTTGAGGACAACAACGCGAGCAACAACGAGGACAACGATGGGGACGATAGCGACGGCGGCGGCAACAAGGACGACGAAGACGATGGTGAGAACAACGAGGACGACAGCGGGGACAGCGAGGACAACGAGGGCGACTGCGAGGAGAACGAGAACGACAGCGAGGACAGCGAGGACAACGAGAGCGACAGCGAGGGGAACAGCGAGGACAGTGAGGACAGCGAGGACAATAAATCGGAGGTCACTGATAACGATAATACCGACGCCGCCACATTAATCCTCGTATCGTCGGATGAGCGCGACGATACGGATGCTGAGGCCTACGGGGTACGGCTCAGCGAGGACGACGACGAGGACAGTGACGACGCGGCCGTCGAGAGTGACAATATAGGCGATACATTTTCAACCGCCGAAACCATAATCATCACGTCGACGGATGCCGTGGATCCTTGCGATGAGGCAATGGACGTTTGCGAGGAAGAAGCTGCAGCGGAGAGGAGCCTCGACATGGAGGTCGGCTCGATAATGGACCGTCAATCGACTGTTACCGAGGGTGAGTCCAGATTTATTTTACAAGCAAAATCGTGTATACACACATATATATACACATGTGTATATACGTGTACATATATATCTATAATATATATGCACGGATATACATGCATTGTTTATATGTCTGTATAGTCATATCCTCTAACACCCATTTACAAATAAAGCTAACCCACAGGTATGTACCGGTGGTTATTGCACGCTGCTCAACCGTTCGACGCGCACGGCGACTGGTGCCTGGACGGTCATACCGTATTAGAATATCCGCCTGTCACCCAAAGACCCGATCCCTCCTATGTAAATAGTCCTGTCTCCTCGCGTCATTACGATCCTGCGACGAAAGCTGATTCGAATTCGGAATCATCGTTGTATATTGATGATCTGGGTACAGAATCACCATTACCAACCGATGATTCGCAATCTGAATCGCCATCGTCATACGATGCGGATCACTCGGACAACGACTTCGTTCGCGCGATACCAAACCACTTGCTACAAGCGTCGTGGTGCGATTCGCGTGGGCAGCGGTGCTCAGGATCCGACTCGTACGACGAGGATGATGATCTAATCATCAATCGAATTATCGATTCGTTCCCCCGCTTCACAGAACCGTAGTAGACGGTAAAAGTTGATCACACTCCCCTCTTCCTTCCGCAGACCGTTCAGGAGCATCATCGTCGAGCTCGGCACGGTCATCATCAACAACATCAACAACATCATCATCATCTTCATCATCGTCAGCATCATCGTGTTCATCATCATCAGCATCATCAGCGTCATCATCATCATCGTCATCGTCATCGTCATCGTCATCAGCGTCATCATCATCACTAGATGCGTCGTCTGCATCGCACTCGTCGCTGCTAAGCGCATCGTGGGAAGCTGAGACAGCGGCTGCTGTTGCACAGCTGGTGAGTGATAGCAATAATACGCTACAAACAGGTGGAGGTCCTGCGCGACCAAACGACAATGACGATTTAATTTTAAGTGTACGTGATCGTCAAAATATCGACGATGCTGATGACCGCGATGATAATGTTAATAACGCGACTGACGCGGAGCAAGTTGTGGAAGATGACGACCAGGTCCTGCCCGTGGGTCAACGATTTAGAATAGTCGGTGTACCGAGGGACCATATTCTGAAAAGATTTAAAATAAATAGTCGGCAAACGGAAATTTCGTTAATAGACCCGCCACACGGTATAAATCCGATTTCATGGATACGCAATGCGATACGCGATATCCACGCTCATTTCGTCAAGGGTCGTTCGCCAAACGATAGGATCGGTGTAACGTTCGAGGCAGCCGGTATGACGAATGGCACGGCCGGCATTTCTATGAGGCCTGTGTGGCGCTTCGAATACGAACAATTGTGGGATCTCCTTTGCAGCGTTCATCAAAGCGCGAGAATTCTGTCGGTATATGACACACTTGTGTTTACGGTCACGTACGTCGACATGGTAAATGGCTCGGGGGGTTTAGATTGTAAAATCGTTGGTAATCGTTCGATCGTGCAAATTGCGAATTCCGATAATTTGTGCTTCCCTCGTTCTATCGTTGTGGGTCTCGCTAATACGCGTAACAAGCAAGACCGAAGCGAAGAATCGAAACTCTTTTATGACAAGATTCGGCATAAAAGTTCGAAACTTCAACGCATCGAAGCCGAGAAGCTTGTAAAGGAGGCACGGGTCACAGTACCGGCATCGGGTTGCGGTACCGCGGAAATTGGGGTCTTTCAAGGACATTTTATGGCTAAAGGTGTTGCTATAGTCGTATACGACTATGCCTCTCTAGGTAGCGGCGCGCAACCCATCTTCAACGGGCACGAGCGTTTTCAAGACGCCCCGGCGCAGACAATATTAAATATCGCTTATTTTGCAGACGAAAATCATTATTCACCTATTACCAATCTTTTAGCCGCTGCTGGTGGTAGAAATTACTGTGTTCCGTGTAACACTTCTTACCGTTATTTGCAGCTACACCGTTGTTCGAGTAAATGTCCGCGATGCTATACATCTCCGCCGTGTCCGGTGCAACCAATTAGCGATAACGATGACGACGAGGTTATGGGAAGCGAGGGCGAATGGTCATGTGTGGATTGTAACCGGTTTTTTCACAACGCAACGTGTTTTGCTAATCATCTCAAACCGCGCGAAAATCGTAAAAATTCGGGAGCCGTTGAACGAAAATCTGTTTGTCAAACAGTCCGCTTCTGTAAAACATGCTTCAAACTGTTTGACACAACACACAAACCCCACAACTGTGGTAAAAAATTCTGTCAGCTTTGTCGTAGCGTGCACAGTTACAATGAGTTTTGTTACATGCAACCGTTGACACCGCGTGTTATACTGGACGAAGCGGCGCCTCCGCGAACGCTTTTTATTTTTTACGACTTTGAGACCCGTCAAGACACGTTGTATAGTAAAACGCCGGGGGACGATACCCGTGAGCATGCTGTCACTCTTTGCGTCGCTCAGCAGCTGTGTGAAAAATGTTTGACGACCGTTGATGATATTCGTATCGATAGCGCGTGTATTTGGTGCGGTGTGCATCAACATATCTTCCGCCGGTCACCCGTCGCTGAATTACTTGACCTCGCAATTCGTCAAACGTCGTCGTTCAGCAAAATCGTCTGTATCGCACACAATGCAAAGGCGTTCGATGCTCAGTTTATATTGCGTTATATCGTCGAAAATTGTAAGGATCTCGGTGTACCGAAGCTTATTTTAACCGGGAATTCGATCATGTCGATGCGAGTGGGCCGAACAGTTTTTATAGACAGCCTTAATTATTTTCACATGCGACTCAGCGCTCTTCCGGAAGCCTTCGGCTTCAAAGATAAAATGGGTAAGGGCTATTTTCCTCATTTATTTAACACGCTTGAAAATCAGTCGTATAGAGGCGCGCTGCCAGCCGCGGAATTCTATTCTCCGGAGACTATGAATCCCGTCGACCATAGTGCTTTCACCGTATGGTACGATGAAGCAACTGCGAAAAACGAGATTTTTGACTTTCAAGTCGAGATCGAGAAATATTGTACGATGGACGTCGACATTTTGAGGAGGGCGTGCAAAGAGTTTCGTCGGATTTTTCTCGACGTCGGTAAAGTTTGTCCATTCACGGAGGCTGCAACAATCGCTTCGGCTTGCTCAAAAGTTTTTAGGCGTAATTATTTGGCACCGCGAACAATCGGTCTTATACCTACTGGCGGATACAGACTCGCGGACAGTCACTCAATGAAGGCCAATGAATGGCTTTTATGGGTTGAGCATTGTGTAGGTTACGAAATAACTCAAGCCACGCGCGGAAGAGAGTTCAGACTACCTGAAGGGGTGATCGTTGACGGCTATGCTCAGAGGGACGATGACTACTTTGTCTATCAATTCCACGGTTGTTATTGGCACGGCTGCCCCCGCTGTTTTCCGGAGAACCGTGCGGTGCGCTCGCGTGCCAACGACCAGACGTACGAAGAGCGTTATGAGCGTACTCTGGCTGCCGACGCCCTAATTCGCGAACGAGGATACACTCTACAGACCGTGTGGGAGTGCGAATTTGCAGACGAGCGAAAGGTTAATCCTGCAATCGATGCGTTTTTGCGCGATCACCCGCGTCTCACATCTTATTGTTTGAACCCTCGTGACGCGTTTTTCGGTGGTCGAACAGGCAACACGGTGACGGTGTACGATGTTTCGGATGGCGAAAAAATACATTACATCGATATTTGTTCGCTTTATCCGTATATTTCGAAAACGGGTCGTTTTCCGGTGGGTCATCCGAAGATTTACGTGGGGTCCGAGTGCGATAGACTGTTGGATGGTACATTCGATGCTCTAGGCAAGACGGTTAACGGTTTGATTCGTTGTACGGTGTTACCACCTCGAGATCTTTTTCATCCTCTTTTGCCTGTGCGCATGCACCAAAAATTACTGTTTGCGTTGTGCCGTTCATGTGCTGAGGAAAAGATGCAGTCATCGTGTCCTCATGAAAATACAAGCGATCGTGAATTTACCGGTACATGGGTAATCGATGAAGTTCGCAAAGCGATCGACATTGGCTATCGGGTTGTAAAAATTTTTGTTATTTGGGCCTATGAGATGACGCAGTACAATCCGGAAACACGTGACGGTGGACTCTTCGTCGAGTACATAAATTCATTTTTAAAAATCAAACAACAGGCCAGCGGCTGGCCTGCGGAATGTGTTGATGAAGCGTCGCAGTCAAAGTACATCGACGACTACGAACTCGCCGAAGGCATTCGTTTAACGCCGGAAAATATTAGTAAAAACTCAGGCTTGCGATCCGTTGCGAAACTGTGCTTGAATTCATTTTGGGGAAAATTCGGGCAACGCGATAATTTAACCCAAACGACTGTAGTAAGTAATCGCGAACAGCTACTATCACTTTTGGGCGACAACGACAAAGATGTACAGCGGTTGCTACCGGTAAACGACGATGTCTTGTATGCTAACTGGGTATCGATAGACGAGGCTGCAACATCTTCAGCGCAAACGAATGTTGTCATCGCGGCGTTCACAACAGCTCAAGCGCGTTTAAAGTTGTACAGCTACTTGGAGAGGTTACAACGCAGAGTCCTGTATTATGACACCGACTCGGTGATCTATGTGAGCTCCGGTCAGCCGGGTGAATGGACACCGCCACTCGGTAACTTCCTTGGCGACATGACCAACGAATTGAAGAAACCCACAGACTACATAAAGTCTTTTGTCTCGGGAGGCCCCAAATTTTACGGCTATCAAGTCGTCAATAGCTCGAACCCCAATGTTATTACGAAAACTGAGTGTAAGGTCAAGGGACTGAGTTTAAATTATCGCAATTCGAAAAAAGTTAACTTTGAGTCGATACGGTCGATGATCGAATCGGATTTACCACGACAAAATGTAGAATCGATTCAGCTAAATTATACGGCAATCCAGCGGACGGCTCTACATGAGGTCGTAACCCGCGAGATGTCGAAGACCTGTCGTGTCGTTTGTCATAAACGACGTCATGTGACCCACTCGTTGTCGTTACCGTTTGGATATAAAAACGAGCCCTCAGTAGCCGATTAATGGACATTATCACCGCTGTCATCCTCATTCTAATATCGTTTCAGCAATAATAGAAAATAGTTTCAAACTGTAAATAAAAATAACGTTGGTGATTGTATCCGAGTGTGTTATGTAGTCAGACGAGTGATAATGTTTGTATTATTCTATAGTTTTAATTACTCGTCGGATTTTTAAAGTATATATATATATTGTGACGTGCTTCACGAGGTCTTCGGACTTCACCTCGATCCACTACCCGTCCAAAATATGATGACGCCCTTGTTTTTCAATTCGCAACTCTCACCTTTATCCTCGCCGAATTGTTGCTGGGCGCCAGGATATCTATCTCCCGATATCCAGGGATTCAAACTTTTTTTTCTTACACTCTAATTAATACTATCTTACCGGCTAGCAGGATAGGGAGTGCAGTTCGGGCGCGAAGTAATTTAACACTCAAATAAATTTTTCTCTCAACACACATGAAATAAAAGCAATAAAACGGTATTTATTCAGTTATTTCCCGATATTTTAACACAAAAATTCTCAGCCTTTCCGATCGGCTACTCAAAACAAAAGTCGTTACCAAAAACAATTTTAATGACTCGCGGGACTCGACGTAAATTCTTTTCTCAATATGTCGCCGACACGACGAGAATTTTTCCGAAAACTTAACCGCTAATTTGCCGAGTACGGGCGAGAAAGCACTCTGCGATTTCGCGTATCGCTCTCGGCATAAAGTAACCAAAGATGGTGTGCACCACGTGCACCTACCTTGTCAATTATCTCCGAAGCGATGCGATCGTTCCTCTACTTCCTCGACTATTCCTCAAGACAACGGTCTCTCGATCTCGGCCGTCGACACGGCGTTAATTCTCCTCGGCGGACTATGAGTTTCGATACTTCTCCCTCACGGAGATGATAATTCACGGAATCCCTTATCGCTCGTGTATTAGCTCACTAATCTCAACTACTTTTCGAAACTTTTATTCGACTATCAATGCCTTTGTTCTCACACTAGAAAAATGTACTGCGGAACGACTAACTAATAGCACGCGTTAAGCGAGAGTGACGCTTCCTCGCCCGTACTTCGTTACGCGGACCGATAGCTGAGGGGAAGGGGGTCGCGACGGTTCCCTTGCCGTACTTCCGCAAATTTTATTGGTTCCTCGCGGCTCCTCTCCTATTGTCTTCTCCTCGCGCGGTAACCGGCGTAGCTACGACTTCTCGCGTTTTGCTGAAAAATATAAGACAACTCTCCGGCAGACATATGTTCTATATCGTTCTATTTTCTCGGGTACCGCGGGGATCGACTCTGTGCGCGCGCTAACAAAGACTCTCGCGCGTGCCCTACCTATAGCGTGATGCGAGAGCGTCTATAACGCCTCGTCACATCCCCCCACTAGGCCCTGACTTCCTGCGTTATCGCAGGCAGGCACACGCCGATACACACCATCACGCCTTATCACAGAGTCCTTCCCCCGCGCACCCGGCAATCCATAAAGCTACAAATGATTATCATAATCAATCTCACACTCATTTACCCAAAACCAAATGAAACTTTATTACCACTTATTAAAAATACAAAAATCTGCGACATCGCGCTTCTCGCGACGACACGGTCGCTTATCACAAAAAAAAATATATGGCCATTGCCCCAAAACGAAAAAAAAATGTTCGAAACGGTTTTTTTTTCAACGGTATCGGCGGTTGCGGCGCTGACAGTCCGGACATGTCGCACGGGTGCAACCCACTCGATAACACGAAATGCAATATTCGTGCGTAACCTCCGACCACGGACGCGGACAGTCTCGTGGTCCATGACCCTCCTCGAAGCATCGAGGACAAGCCATGTCGATGGACGACACCTGCCTCCTTATCGCTGTTTGTACCCGAGCGCGTTCGTTGGCAGCAGCCACTCGCGCGTACCCGTGGGGACCGGGACATTCGGCCGTTGTAACCCCATCGCGATTGCATTTCTTACAAAAATGTTCTCGCAATGGCAGCGTGCAACGCCTCCATCCATGGCCGCTGCGACGACAGTTCAGGCAACCGGCGGGCGCCGCACGGCGTTGCTCGATGTCCGCCGTCACTCTTCGATCTTCGGCGAAGTTTCTCACCGCCTCCCTTCTTGCGACGTTCGTCGGTGGCCTCTCCCGAGTACCGATCTCGAGCTGTCGGTTCCTCGGCTCTTCCCCCCATTCGCGTTGTCGGAACGCATTGGCGGGTGGGCTGTTTCGACGACCCCTCGGCTCGGCCGAGAACATCGTCGAAACTCCCGCGACCGCTTCCTCGATCGGCATCTCCCAATGACTAAATCGTTGCCTTGCTGCCAGCAACATTCGCCGTGCTACCTCTCCCGGCGCCTCGGGCGAATACGACGGTACTTCCGACGCTTCGAGCGGTGGCGGCGGTTCTACCGACGCTTCAACCGGTTCCGTCGGTGGTTCGACCGACGCTTCGAGCGGTTCCGTCGGTGTCTCGGACGCTGTTGCGGCTCTTTCCGCCTCATACCGACGTCGGGCCTCTGCTCGAATCGCTGCGAGCTGCTCCGCGGCACTAGCCTGCGGTGTTACTTCGGGTTCGTCGCTCGTCACCTCTTCCTCGGGACCGTGAAAACGGCGGCGCGCCTGCTCCCTAACCAACGCCAATTGCGCCTCCAACGCCTCGGCGTTACCGTCGTTGTCCTGGCTGCGAGCCGACATCCTTCTCTTTTTTTCTATTGTCTACACAATCAAAAATCTAAAGTAACTAAATATTCGTTTCATCCCATCACATTCGTTCAGTCCAATCGCTTAGAACTAATGTATCATCGAGCTCTCCGCGTTTGTCGCACTGCTATGGAATTTCAAATCCTTTACGTGACAACGACCTGCCGATCGTCCCTCTGCATCGGTTAATTCTACAACGCTCGGCGATACGACGCGCGACACGGTAAACGGACCTGCATATCGCTTAGCAAATTTCGACGTCATGTTATTCGCGGCTTTCGACAATACACGGTATTTGCGGAAAACTAAATCACCTTCGTGTAGGGGAACGTCCCTCCTACTACGATTATAGTACTTCGCTTGTTTTTCTGAAGCCTCTCGAATTTTTCTCGTAACGAGATCTCTTAGCTCGACGAGTTTACTCATTCGTTTTGCCCATTTCGCCTTATCTGGCGCATTCGGTATGTCGCTCTCGATCATCCGCGACCAATAGTGCGCCGGTTTCGGTTCCCTACCTAAGTTTAAGAACGCCGGACTCACACCGAGTGACGAATGGATCGCAGTATTATAGGCGAACTGAAATTCGCCAATGTGCATATCCCATTCGCTATGGTCAGCGGACACATAGCTTGCTATCATTGTTTTCAAATTTCGATTTACCCGTTCCACGGGATTTGCCTGTGCGTGATACGGTGGCGTTGTTATCCGCTCGATTCCGTATTCGTCTGTCAATGATTTTACTGTCCGGTTCACGTATTCTGTTCCGTTGTCCGTCAGTAAACGTCGTGGTGTACCCCATCGGTTGAGTACTCTCGACCGAAACGCATCTGTTACTGTCTTACCGTTCGCCGCTGCGACCGGTACGCACTCAATCCATCGAGTGAAAAGATCTTCGAACACTATTAAATAACGATTTCCCGCCTTCGATCTCGGATACGGCCCCATTACATCAGACGCAACGGTGTCCCACGGTTGCGCGATCACTCGTGGTCCCATTAACCCCATCGGTCGCGACTGATTTGACTTATGCCACGCGCACGTAATGCATTTCCCTACGTATCTTTTTACGTCTCGATACATTCCCGGCCAATAATAATACATAGCGACACGGCGATATGTTCGTTCGACACCCGGGTGTCCGGCCTGTTCGCTATCGTGCGCTTGCTGCAGTATTACTTCGTGGTCGGTTGACGGTACTACAAGTTTCCACGCCTCTAAGTCCTCTCCGGTTGCTTCCTTTAACGCGTCCGGCCGATAAAAATAGAGAGCGTCTCCATCAATTTTCCAATCAGGAAATTCTCGCGGATTACGGCGTATGGCTACGAGCCTTTCGGTGTACCAATCTAATTCGAAGAAATCTCCCAATGAATCTACTTCTGCGTTCCAATCCGGTTCAACGTCCGAATACATTCTCGATAGAGCATCCGGTGCTTCGTTCTCTGTACCCTTTCGATATTCGACTTTCATGTTATACCCTGATAATTCTAATGCCCATCTGGCCAGTCTGCCTATCGGATCGGTTAGATTATAAAGCCAACGAAGACTACTGTGATCCGTGACGACAGTAAATTCGTACCCCTCTAAATATGGTCGAAATTTCCGTACGGCCCAAACTACCGCGAGACACTCTTTTTCCGTAACTGTGTATCGCGTTTCGGGACCAGTCATCACGCGACTTGCGCACTCTATCATTTTCTCCCCATCATCGTACTTCTGGGTGAGTATCGCGCCTATTCCCTTATCGCTTGCATCCGTATAAACTATAAACGGTCGTTCGTAGTCTGGGTACGTGAGTATCGCGGCATTTATTAACTCGTCTTTTACGGCTCTAAACGCGGCTTCCTCTACCTCTGTCCAATCCCACTCTACGTTTTTACTCGTTAATCGGTTCAACGGACCTGCGACGCGCGAAATATTAATGAGATGACGGTGATACCAATTTATCATACCGTTGAAACGACGTAATTCTGTTACGTTCCGCGGACTTCGATAATCGATAATCGGTCGAATTTTCTCCGGATCTGGTCTCAAACCATCGCGATTTACTAAAAAGCCGAGGTAACGTACCTCGTTTCGACAAAACGCGCTTTTTTCGTAATTCAATATGAGACCGGCTTCTCGGATTATTCCCAAAATCTTCTCGATCCATTCGAGATGTTTCTCAAAAGTACGATTTACGATAATGATATCGTCTAAGTAAGCAAACGCGTGCGGCTCGAGCGCGGGACCGATTAGACGATCCATTAGCCTCTGAAACGTTGCCGGCGCGTTACACAAACCGTACGGCATCCTCCGAAATTGAAACAACCCTTTACCCTCTACTATGAACGCGGTAAAGTGTTTACTACTCTCGGCCATCATTATCTGATGGTACGCGGCACTCATGTCCAGCGTGGTAATGTACACGGCTTCTTGCAGCTTACTTAATATCGTATCCATTCGCGGCAGTGGATACGCATCCTTTCGCGTGACTTTATTCAACTCCCGATAATCTACGCAAAATCTCCAACTACCATCGGGTTTCGCGACCATTACCGGTGGACTCGCCCATTCGCTTGACGAAGGCTCAATAATTCCTTTCTCTAACATTCGATCAACTTCCTCATGAAGTTTCGCTACAACCACCGGCGAACGTCGGTACATACGCTGTTTTACGGCTTTATCTAATGGCGCATCGATCACGTGCTCAGTGAGCGTCACTGGCACATCGAAATCTTGCGGCATCGTCGGTTTAATTCTCGCGAGTAGATCGTCTAAACGTTTCCTCTCATCACGAGCGGGTTCTTGGATCCCGAAACACACGCCGACTGTCGCGATCTCTTCGCACTTACTAACAATCGGGTGTTCGACACCACCTCTCCCCACCGACCAAGTATGACGGCTGCCATAGATATTAATCCCAAACGCGTTTATGAAATCCATCCCTAATAAGCAATTGGATTTTAAGTCACGGACAATAATTGCTGGGAACCATTTCTGTATCCCGTCGAGTTCAATCGGGAATAAGGCCTCTCCGAGAACTCGTTCGGGTGTACCGTTCGCCATCGTAACATAGTCATTTCTCGATCTTGGATACTTCCGGTGAGGTATTCCGAGTTCGTCTACGATAACGCCTCCTATTCTACCAAAAACCGATATAGTCGCACCCGTATCGAGCAATGCATCGAGCAATTTTCCCCCAATGATTAATTGCGCGAAAATACGCTCGTGGCCTTTTTCTCGCTGCCACTCCTCCGGAGGAGCGGGAAAAGCCATTGTGAACTTTATTGGATCGAATTGTCTCGTCGTTACGTCCAAATCAAAATGTACCGTTTTGTCGCTTTCGGTATTCCGATCATCGTCGGCGCGATTCGCTGCCGGAGGACGATCGGTTTCGTTTGTTTCACCGATAATTCGCGATTCTATTATCTCCTCGTCCGACTCAACGTCGTCGTCGAGTGTCCATATCCCAATCGATCGGTTGATAATTTTCCCGTTATCTACGACTTCTACTGTATTTTCCCTATCAGCGATACACGGAGAGCTCGATGGACCTGCGCTTACATCTACGCGTACTAATTCTGTCGAGTCCTCTACGCGAACTGCACTCTCTATTACAGGGGAATTTATTTCTACAGGAATCGTAATTTCTCGCGGGTTTGTCTCTACTCGGTACGCTGGCCGCCCCGCGGTTGCCAGGCCCGATTGGCGTTTTTTGCAAACGCACATCCGCAATTGTCGGTATTCACGCCCTTACGGCCACAGCCGAGACATAACGTAGCCTGCGGCTTCTCGCAAACTCGACTGAAATGCCCTAAATCACCGCAATTAAAACAGAATAACGGCGATCGTCGCACGAAATTTTTCTGTTGTGGCGAGGATGAACGAGCGTCGTTCTTCCCATTCGTCGGCGATTGCCTCCCCCCACTAGACTGTTGTTGCCGTTGCACCGCTTGTCTTGGAGGATTCGAAGCCGTTGTTTGCGCGTACGTTTTCGTAACTGCCTTCGGTTCGACCGTTGACGCCTCTAAATTTTCTGCAGATTTTCTCCGATTTCTCTTTCTTTTCGGAGAAGACGGTTCGACCGTATTCCCGTTACCCTTCTTCGACGGCTTGTCCGTCGACACGGCGCTAACATTCGAGGAACGCGGCCGATACCCACTCGGTTTATACCCCCCTTGAGATTTCGGTTCATCTTTCTTTCCGCCATCCCAAGCGTAGGCCTTCAAGTTGCATTCGTTGCGACTTGGCGGTGGACGTCGAGTCTTCGCTCGAGCCCATCGTTGTTCGATCTTCGTTGCTTTTTCTACGAGATCCGAATACGATTTAATATCACTCCGTTCGAGTCTATCCCAGTATTCTGGACGAAGTCCTGCGTATGCGTGATCCAGTTGACTCCTGAGGCTCTTGCGTTTATGAAGTCGATTGAAAAGCCCTTGCAAACGGATCAGATAATTTTTCGCGGTTTCGCCAGAACCTTGCGTCCGCTTTCGAATATCGTCCTTGAGTCCTTGTTGATCCATATCGACTCCGAACCATTTCTTGAACTCAAGTTCGAACTCATGCCAGTGTTGCCATTGTTTGCGATTTGTTCGGTACCATAGGAGGGCACCGCCTTTCAACACTTCCGGCAATGTCTGCAAACGATCCGAATATCGGATATGTGCTGCGGCGATCTTCTCGAGTATTATTTCCAAAAATTCGTCTCCCGAAAAGTCGTCTTCGCCTGTGAATTTTAAAGACCATTTTCTCGCAATTTCCCCGACATCCCGTTCGGTTCGTCGTCTCGACGACCGGTGCTGCGAGCTTCGATTACTTCGGTGCGACCGTTCTGATGCGGTCCCTCTCGATCCTTCTACTGACTCGGCTTCGCTCTCCGAAGTCTCGCTGAGATCCGACTCACTGCTGCTCGATGCGTCGATTACTTCCGGTTGCTTCACCGGTACTGTTTTGGTTGATTTTCCGGTCTTCTCCGCTTTTTTCTTTGCCCCCTTTTGCTGTTGACTCGGTCTGCCTTCCGGTTGCTCGGTTTTCTCGTCGGTCTTCCGAGCCGATGATTCGCCGTGATGCGCAGCACCCTTTGACGTGTCCTCTGGCTTGTCCCCCTGGACTTTTCTCGAGGTATCGCCCAGGTTTTGCGCATCCCGGTTTTTCGCGCTCTTATTCGACCGACTTTTCGCCTCGCCGGTGTCTTCGGCTGTCCTCCGCGGGGGCGGAGAAGTCCTCCGGTCACGTGAGTGTTTCGGTATCGCTCCCTGCGATGCCTGTTCCGGTGTCGATTGTGCCAATCCCTGTTCCGGTGTCGATTGTGCTAAAGCCAACTGGCGAGTTACGCTCGATGGTTGAGCCACCCAAAGCCTCAGCCTGTTTCTCACTACAGCCGGTACGCCGTCCGAGCTTATCATTAAAGCTGCGAGTGTTTGGCGTACCTCCTCTACCGTCATCTCGTCGATCTCTGTTAATAAAGGCGCAAGAGGTTCGCTGCCTACCGGAACGACGTCGTCCTCATCCCAGCGAATATTCTTGTACCCCTTTTCTCGATACTTGCTGCGACGCAGTCGATCGCGAATTTGCTCGCCATTTCCCTCGACGCTAGCCTCGGCACTTCGCAGCAATTGTCGTACTTCGAGATCGCTCAGCGTCTCGATCCAGATAAACGGGTCTGCTACCCTTTTTCCACGATCGCGTGTATTTACGTTCGATATATCGAGCGTTTTATCGTGTTCCCGTTGTCCGAGTAGCAACGCGCGCACTCGCTGGCGAAGCTCCTCGTGGCCTCCCCTATCGTCCATGCGTGCCGCACGTAATATATTACTAAGTTCGGTTTCTGTGCGAAAATCTACCCATTGCAATGGATCCAACGTAGATGCTCGATCCTGATACGTTAATTCGTGTTCGTCGACACTTGGTTCACTCTCGCTGCTTTTCAGCGGATCGATCGATTGCAATGTTTCCTCGTTGGGATTTACTGGATCCATCTCAAAACGAGTGGTTACGCACAACAGTTATAAAGAAATCGCGGAATCAAATATAAACGCGGTATAAATCGCGAAACTCACGGAGTTATTTCGTCGTACGCGGAAGTTAATTACGATAATTTTCCGAATTAATTTTTCCGAACCGCGCGATCAATGTTTTCGAATCACGAAACCTATTCGCGAAATTCACGGAATTGTTTATTCACGGGATGCGTTATCGATCGTGATACTCACGGAGAATTTTCACGATACGCGTAACTTCACGGAACGATTCACGGAATTTTTTTTTTTCGCGAGACGCGGTCTCAATAACGGAAAATTAATTTAAATTGTTTTTCGGAAATGTTCGAAATTATCGATGCGCAATTTGCAAAGATTTTTTTTTTCACAAATTGTCGCGGACTAACAAAAAAATATTTTTTTTCAACACCAAATATCGCGTTAATAATCGACGAAAAATTCGCGTATTTATTCCCGAATAATCGAATAATTCACTACTAATTTATTCGCAAATATTGTTTTTTATTTATTCGCGAAAGTGAATTCGAATTATCACGCGCACTGTTTAATTGTTCAATATCGCGAACGTTCGATATGCGAGCTGTCACTGTATCGAGTCTATCACTCGGAGTCCTCGGTGCACGCGTACCCGAACTTCGCGCACTACGTTGTCTGTCTCTCTCTCGCGACGCGCGAGACCCCCGATGAGTCGCTCGGTACACGAGTACCCGAAAGTGTTCTCATCGGTTTATTACGTACACTGATTTTACGTGTTTTTACTCCGCGGTTGAGCACGGCTGATAATTTTTCTCGAAAAATATATTTCAGTCAATGCTATTTTAATTCTCGAATTTCCAAGCGAACGTCTTCGAGACTCTCGCGTACCGTTTGTTTACGTTTCGCGTGTACCCTCGACGCTCGAGCTCGGCTCGCGAATCTATTGTTCCCGCACACGTATTCACACAATGAAAATTTTCGAGACAGTTTCTCGCTCGACTGTTCTCGAAAGAATTTTTACGAAAGAAATAAATTATTTGAATTTAATTATTAACCAAATTTTTTTTGTCCGATTTTAATTACTTCGCCGGCCCCACGTTGGGCGCCAAAAATTGTGACGTGCTTCACGAGGTCTTCGGACTTCACCTCGATCCACTACCCGTCCAAAATATGATGACGCCCTTGTTTTTCAATTCGCAACTCTCACCTTTATCCTCGCCGAATTGTTGCTGGGCGCCAGGATATCTATCTCCCGATATCCAGGGATTCAAACTTTTTTTTCTTACACTCTAATTAATACTATCTTACCGGCTAGCAGGATAGGGAGTGCAGTTCGGGCGCGAAGTAATTTAACACTCAAATAAATTTTTCTCTCAACACACATGAAATAAAAGCAATAAAACGGTATTTATTCAGTTATTTCCCGATATTTTAACACAAAAATTCTCAGCCTTTCCGATCGGCTACTCAAAACAAAAGTCGTTACCAAAAACAATTTTAATGACTCGCGGGACTCGACGTAAATTCTTTTCTCAATATGTCGCCGACACGACGAGAATTTTTCCGAAAACTTAACCGCTAATTTGCCGAGTACGGGCGAGAAAGCACTCTGCGATTTCGCGTATCGCTCTCGGCATAAAGTAACCAAAGATGGTGTGCACCACGTGCACCTACCTTGTCAATTATCTCCGAAGCGATGCGATCGTCCCTCTACTTCCTCGACTATTCCTCAAGACAACGGTCTCTCGATCTCGGCCGTCGACACGGCGTTAATTCTCCTCGGCGGACTATGAGTTTCGATACTTCTCCCTCACGGAGATGATAATTCACGGAATCCCTTATCGCTCGTGTATTAGCTCACTAATCTCAACTACTTTTCGAAACTTTTATTCGACTATCAATGCCTTTGTTCTCACACTAGAAAAATGTACTGCGGAACGACTAACTAATAGCACGCGTTAAGCGAGAGTGACGCTTCCTCGCCCGTACTTCGTTACGCGGACCGATAGCTGAGGGGAAGGGGGTCGCGACGGTTCCCTTGCCGTACTTCCGCAAATTTTATTGGTTCCTCGCGGCTCCTCTCCTATTGTCTTCTCCTCGCGCGGTAACCGGCGTAGCTACGACTTCTCGCGTTTTGCTGAAAAATATAAGACAACTCTCCGGCAGACATATGTTCTATATCGTTCTATTTTCTCGGGTACCGCGGGGATCGACTCTGTGCGCGCGCTAACAAAGACTCTCGCGCGTGCCCTACCTATAGCGTGATGCGAGAGCGTCTATAACGCCTCGTCACAATATATATATAGATTATAAAAAAAAAATGTATACACTGTTTAGATATACATGTGTGCGGCATAGTCAATAAAAAAAAAACCCCTCCTTGTAAAATAATGGGCATTGGCGATTTTTAATAAAAAATAATATTTTATACCACCTCAATTTTTTTATTTTATTGTTGCAGTAATGTCTATTTTCGATAAATATAAAATAAAAATAAAACATCCCAGTACAGCTGTTGGAATTTTCTTATTTTATTATAAGCTAGACGGCGCCACATGTACGATACAAGCTCGTGGCTCACATGTGGCCGCGGTGAAAAGCTGGTCCGCACACCCGCTCGCCCGCTCATAAGCTGGTAGTGCGAGCGCGCGGGCCGCCTGTGTTAGCTGAACCACCGCCGCGCACACGTCGAGTTAGCTTGTCCGCGACGTGTGTCCTCCGCGCGCCGCCGCCGCCGCCGCCGAGTTAAGCTTATAGTCGCGTAAAAACGAGTATATTTTCAAGTGTTTTCGGTGTGAGTTTTGGCTACGTCGACGAAACGCTCGGTAAAAGAAGGAAAAAAAACACGTGAAAATGGACGTACGTTGGAAACATCCGTGGACTTCACTAATTTGTGGGCCAACAGGCTGTGGTAAGACAGTTTTCGTGCGAAGATTCTTACGCCATCTAGCGGCTATGAGCGATTCAACGTTTGGCCGTATTATATTTTACTACGGTGATAATCTCGATGCCGATACTGCCGCTCTGTTCAAGAATTCGTCGCATGAGGAGGATTCAACGAACACTAGTGTTAAAATTGAATTTCACGAAGGACTGCCGCAGCCGGAGGATTATTCGCAAGATAACGATTGTAAGAAATTAGTTATTATCGACGATTTGATGAGAGAATCGTCAAACAATACGATAGTAGACCTCTTCACGAAAGGCAGTCATCATAAAAATATCAGCGTTATTTTCATAACGCAAAATATTTTTCATCAGGGACACGGACAACGCGATATTTCGCTGAATGCGAATTATATTGTTATTTTTAAAAATCCACGAGATCGGGCACAAATTCAACATCTTGCGAGGCAAGTTTATCCCGAGGATCCGCGCTTTTTAACGGAAGCGTATCACGATGCAACTGCGCAGCCGCATGGCTATCTATTGCTGGATCTAAAGCAATCGACGCCTGATATGTGTCGATGCCGCACCAATATATTTCCCGACGATCCGCAAATGCATGTATATATACCGAAAAACAAGCGAGGCTTTCGTAAATGATGATTTTGCCTGACGTATTTAGTCAAATGGTGGAACAGCAAAGGCATCAGTAGCGCTCGAGTGTCGGTTACGCAAACATCTCGGAGGAGGGCGAGAGCGAGAAGATGATGGTAAAGAAGAAGAAGAAGAAGAGAGCGTCGTGTTCTGTGCGATCGCCGATCGATAAACGTCACGTCGCTTTTCTGAACGCCCTCTGTCATGCTGGTAAAGAACAGCAAAAAGCGCTGTTACGAGCGGCCGATGAATCGTTGGTCAAGTGTATATGTGAATGCGCGCTAAACGTTTTACACGGCGTAGTAGAGCTTAAAACCAACGTGAAAAATCGTCTGAAAAAATATAAAAAGGTGTTGCGACAACTAGCGCCATGGTCCGCGGTAAGACAGAGCGGCGGCGGCGGCGGTGGCGGTGGCAAGAGTAGAGGCGTCAGTGGCGCCTCGCGCAAACGACGGAAATTCAACTGGCGAGCGAAAAAACGCCTCATCATGCAAAAAGGATGTGGAGCATTTTTGCCGCTTTTATTGGCACCGATTATCACGAGTTTGGTCAGTAGACTGTTTACCGGCAACGGTGGCGGAAGTACCGACTCTTAATACAAACGAGCGAGATCTAATGGAACACGCAAAGAAAATGATTTTAGTACCGGCTGAAGAGGCTGGGCTATGGAAAGACCCGATGATCGGTGCCGGCGGCGGCGGCGGCGGCGGTGGCGCCGGAATTCGTACACCGCCTGTCGGACCACCAAGTGTACAGACGCCGGGCGATCCTATATCGCGGCTCGATGAGGAACTTTCGAAAATTTTAAACTCGAAAAAGTATCGCGATGACTCGGAAAAGTGGAAACAATATCTACAGGTGCTGCAGAGGTATTTATTTTTGCTCGAAGCACGAAAAGGTCCGATAGATCCATCGCTACCTGGAGCGACATCTACCGTCGCCCGCGAACAGCAAACGTCATCACAGGCAAATGAACCGTTCGATGATACGATAATCATAGACAGCGTTCCGCAAAAGTTTCGCCATAAAGCTAAAGCTCTCGTGTCTTATCTACGCAATTCACCGAGAGCAGTACAACGCATCAGATGGGACCAAGAGGGACGTGTGACCATAGACGGCAAGCTCGTGTCAAATTCAAATATTGTCGATCTTATTAACGACGCGGTACGATCGCGAAAGGAGTTTAAAGCCGTGGGACGACGCGACTTTATTCAGAGTCTACGAGATATCTCTGTTCCACGCGAATTTATCGGAAACACAGCATTGTGGACGCTTGGAGGAGAGCCGAGATTGCGTGTTGAGCGTAGCCAAAATTATTCTAGTGTGGATAACGACGGAACCCCCTATTACAGCAGCGAAGAAGAAGAAGAAGAAGAAAGAGAAACCATAGCTACGAGGGTAAAACGGCCGACTAGTAAAAGTGCCGCTAGTCTAAGGCTTAGCACTAGCCGCGAAGACATACTCAACGAGCGACGAGGCTTAAATACCGACTATTCGCCAAAACAGAGTGAAAAGGACGAGTCAAAGACGAAGAAAAAGAAGAAGGATAGCATGATCGAGGATACGGGGACTACCGAGCGGACAAGCATCGGCGAACGGTCAGACGGGGCCGTTCAATTACCACGAGGGTTTGCGCACTGGCTCAAACTATGAATGGGGCCCAATGACTGCTGTACCATAATCGTCAGCGAGAGAGAGAGAGAGAGAGATGTCGTACGAAAAAGTGTATTATGACCCTTCGCACCCCCGCTGGCTACGCTGGTGCAAGACGACTCACAGATAAAAGGAATGAATTAGCCACTGTTTATGACTGGTTGACGCAACAGGACGCGTACACAATTCACAAGCCCGTCAAACGGCTTTTCCCAAGACTTCGCTACAGTGTCGACAATATAGACGACGTTTGGGAGGCTGATCTCGTTGATTTACGCTCGTTAAAGAGTTACAACGATGATACCTGTTATCTACTCACAGTCATTGATGTATTGAGCAAGTATGCATGGGTTGAACCGTTACAAGACAAAACAGTGCACTCTGTGACGCAAGCGTTTAAACGGATTTTTCAACGAAGCAACGGCCGCTTACCCGCTTGTCTACAGACCGATAAAGGCAAGGAATTTGTCGGAAAAGAATTGCAAACCTTTCTTACGGAGAACAATATTGTGTTTAGAGTTACGCGTAACCCTGATATAAAAGCGGCGATTGTCGAACGCTTCAATCGTACGCTAAAAGAGCGAATGTGGCGTTACTTTACGCACCGAAATACTCATCGATACATTGACATCTTGCAGCAGCTCGTCGACGCCTACAACCATGCCAAACACTCGTCGATTAAGATGCAACCGGCCGCTGTGACTTTACACAATGCCGATGTAGCGTACGAGAATATGACGAGAGCCTCGTTGAGACAACGCAAAAAAAGGCGTTTCACCGGGGTTAAATACAAGTGCGGCGATTACGTTAGGATTAGTCGAACAAAAGGCACCTTCGAGAAGGGTTACGAGCGGAATTGGAGTGAAGAAATTTTCCGAATCACAAAAGTTACGGTCCGTCAGGGTATCCGAGTTTACGAATTAAAGGATCTCGAGGGAGAGTTAATCGACGGTTTTTTTTATACGGAAGAAATCACGCCTGTACACGAGAAACGTGTTGCGGAAAATAAAGAATTCAAAATTGACCGTGTAATACGTACAAAAGGGCGCGGAGCGGCAAAACAGCTCTTTGTCAGCTGGGTCGGTTACCCGTCGAAATTCAACTCGTGGATACCTGCGTCTAACGCTCACGATCTTGCCGCATAGCACACGCACCCCTGCCGGCTAACATGTACACCGACGAAAATTTTTTTCTCGTGCTACCGAGCAACAGTAGCATGAAGTATTTTCCGAACAACACTACGACAAATTTCACCACGCACCTTTCACGTGAAATAACCCTCAATGGTCATTGGGTTGTGGGTCTAACGGAAGTTCACATACCCTGCACGATGATACACATCCAGCGTGATGAGACTGAAATTCAGTGGACACAGTGTGGCCGAAAAGACAGAAAAATCAGTCATATACCGTACGGCATATATGACGATCATGAGGCTTTAATGAAAAGTATAAATAGTCTGGATGGTATAAGCGAGGCCGGTATACGACTAGTGAATGCAAAAAATGCAAGCGGTTACGTGGCGATTGAGGGTAAAAAGTGCGGTAAAGAAATTAACGAATCGCTGAATTTCTTGCAAATGAGCGACAAGCTTCGCCACGTATTTGGATTCGAGTTAACACCTGGTAAAGATTGGGAAAGCGCCGGGAATTCGTACGTGAGCTTTACGCGTGGAATACAGCGCGAAAGTCAGATGCCCGCCTGCATTGCCCGCGCTCTGCCCGAAGAAATCTTTGTCTACTCGGATTTGTCCGTACCCTACACAGTTGGCGACACACAGGCCGCTCTATTACGAATAATAAATCTGAATACGGCAAAGTACAAGTATGGCTCGACACAGGTGAAATATTTTTCGCCGGCAAATTACTTACCGTTGCTTAATAATTGCTTTCGCACGATCGAGATAGATATAAGAGACAAGTTGGGACGGCCAATCACATTTGAGTACGGGACGTTAACGCTAACGCTTCACTTTAAACGCGTCTCTTAGACGACGAAATGGCGAGCCACTACGCGTCATATTACCAAAATCAAATCGGCGGCGGTGGACGTATGAGCAATGTTTTCGTCGGTGCACCTTATCAAAGGGGCCACGGAATTGGACGATTTCTCGGCGGACTCTTCAGAAGTGTACTACCGCTCCTCACGAGAGGTGCTAAAGCTATAGGACGCGAGGCGTTGCGCGCAGGCTTGCATGTTGTTGAAGACGTAAGCGGGAACAATATACCATTCAAGGAGTCGCTGAAGCGTCGGGCCAGAGAATCCGGCGAGAATTTGAAACGAAAAGCCGACGAGAAAATTGCACTACTTATGAATGGATCCGGCTATAATAGTCCGATCGCCGCGCGATCGATGCAGTCGTTGATTGGACGCGCAACCCGTCGCACCTCCGCGAGAAAGAGATCTGCCAACACGCGCAATAAGAAGACGAAAAAGGGTAAAAAGAGAAGTACCGCTAGTGCAGCATCACGAAGAAAGAAGAGAAGGACGAAGACGGGTAAAGTGACGAAGACTCGAGTAAATAAAAAGAGACGGCGCGTTGATATTTTTGGAAGTGCTTAAATATGTCCTTTCTACACTCACACTCGTGTGAATGTATGAAGTCGGAACTCGACTTATTCACAATACCACCAACGCAGACGTCTATAGAATCATCGCAATGGGTTCACTACAAGCCTGTCTCTTCGCTGTCGGACGACGGGCCCATCGAATTTGTGATACCTGGCCACGGGGAAGAATACCTGGATCTCGCGCATACTATGATCGCCGTAAGCCTTAAAATAATATCCGACGGCGGCGCAGAGTACAAAGTTGCACCCGTAAACAATTTTTTGCACAGTCTCTTTAATCAAGTAGACGTATTTTTTAATCAAAAACTTGTCGCACCGCCTAATAATGCCTACGCATACAGAGCGTACATTGAAACGTTGTTAAACTATGGCCCTGCCGCAAAAACATCGCATCTGACTACGGCTTTGTGGTATGCCGATACTGCAGGTGGTTTCGAGTTGTTGCCGGGCGCGAGTCCGAGCAACGCCGGCCAAGACGCGAGAGCCAGTTTTGTCAAAGGAGGCCGGACCTTGGATATGATTGGTCATCTTCACTGCGATGTATTCAATCAAGACAAATTTTTGCTGAACGGCGTGGAAGTACGACTACGTCTCGTACGCTCAAAAGACGCTTTTTGTCTTATGGAATCGCCATCAAAAGATGTTACACACAAGATATTAATTCACGATACAACACTGCTGATAAGACGAGCTAAAATCAATCCAGGAGTACTTATAGCCCATGCAAAGACGCTGGCTAAAACAACAGCGAAATATCCTATAACGCGTGTGGAGGTTAAGTCGTTTACCATGCATAGTGGCGTCGCTGGCGATACACTGGACAATGTAATACTCGGCCAATTACCGAAGCGCATAATACTCGGTTTTGTTAGCAACAAAGCTTTCAACGGCGATAAAACGTCAAATCCTTTTAACTTTCAAAATTATTCGATAAATTTTCTATCGCTGTACGTTGACGGTCAACAGATACCTGGAAAGCCGCTGCAACCGGAGTTTGAGACAAACAAAACGTGGATCGAATGCTACCATACCCTTTTTTCAGGCACAGGTATACATTTTCAAAACGACGGCATAGACATTTCACGTAGCGCTTACGCAAAAGGTTATTGTCTGTTTGCCTTTGACTTGACGCCCGATCTATCCGCAAACTGTTTCACCCACTGGAATCTCGTTAAACACGGTACCGTGAGAATCGAAGTACGTTTCGCTAAACCCCTCTCATCTACAATAAACTGTATTGTCTACGCCGAGTATGACAATGTTATTGAAATTGATTCGGCTCGTCAAGTGATCACGGATTTTAGTGCTTGAGCACTCCATCCCTTCTCCGCTGCATAACGCGTGATCACGCATTCCCCGGCGAGGGCGCTATACGTATAGTCGAAACGTATTTAAGACCGGCTACGAGCAAGCATTCGACATCATTTCGTCTCACGCCTTCAGCATGGACGCAATAGTTGATATTCAAGCGCTATACGGCAAGCACGGCGAGTTTCTTCCTAAGGAGATCGCCGTTACAACGATACAGGGTGATCATATCGGCCATTGGGTTGTCGACTCGCCATACGATTTTGGTGAACTACCTAAAGAAGTACGCGCGAGTAATAATCGTCTAACGTGCTTTCATCACGGTATAGAGTGGGTTGACGGTGATACACCATTACCAAAAGTATACGCGGCACTAAAAGCCATGTGCCGATACGCACTTCGCATATACACGAGAGGTGTACAAAAAGCGGAAATTCTACGTGACGTGCTGGGGCGCGACATAGTCAACCTCGAAGATTACGAGGGACCTAGCTTCAAGAACATGCCGAAGTACGACACTTGGTGCATATATCATGGCGTGTCAAAGGAAGACGCCGCAAAGTGCGCATTAAACAACGTGGGGAAAATTAAACGTTGGCTTCGGACTCTGATTTTGGATAAGGAGAATGCCGTTTACTCGGAACCAGCGGACGCCGTACAACGGAAAGATCGGTCAAACGATATGCCGAGAAAAGCAATACATATCGACATTCCGACCGATACAGATCAAGGTTCGAGCGTGGAAGACTATATAGTCCCAGCGCCTTCGAGCAGTGACAGCAGTGCTACGACGAACACCTGCGACGCCACGGTACCTGCGGAGGGTGAAATAGTTGCCCTTTACCGTAATAAACAACTCTCGCCACCACCACCACCAAAGCGCCAACCAACGCCTACCGTACCCCGTAACCCTCATCAGTATCATCATCATCATCAGCATTCACGAAGACGTCGCCCCCACTCTCGCACAGGCAGCATCTACAATGAACAGCCTAGAAATACTGGAGGCTCTACGACATGTCTCAGCACAGACGAAAGGAGTCTTCCCCGCCGATCGCATCCCGAGTCGCTGGTCTAGACCCACAGCCATCGTCGTCAACACGGACGATCATACGAAACCAGGAACTCATTGGGTAGCCATATACGTCGACAACAATGGTCAAGGGATCTTCTTCGACAGTTACGGACTGCCTCCACTTGTCCACCAACATCGCAATCGACTGCGACGAAATACCACGAGCTACGAGTGGAGCACCAAACCCCTACAGTGTATCAAGTCTCGAGTGTGTGGAGAATATTGTGTTATGTTTCTTGACTATATGTCTCGGGGCTACAACCTTGCTGCTTTTTGCAGGCTATTCTCGGCTAATAAGGTGAAAAACGACAATATTGTGCGACGTTACTACAAGAATCTACGATATGTGAAACATAAAAGACGAAACCTCTCAAACATCCGCCGAAAAAGACTTTTAAAAGGCAACGGTAATGACTGTACATCACGGTGTATACAAACATGTACAGCCCGTTTCGGTTGTCACCTGTAAATAAACGAATAGAAGGAAAAAATATAGAAAAAGTTTTCATCTCATCTTCATCGTCGACACACGAGCTCCCCCACCACCACCACCATCGGTAGATATAAAAGACGATCACTCCACACGAGAAAGCACACTTGACAACGATTCGTGGCAACGTCAACAACCTCGCTAAAATGGAGATCATCAGTGGCATACTAGTCATCGACTGTGGCAAGGATCCCTGGGAACTCCTCCCGGAGGAGCTCGAATACATTCCTAAACCCTTGCTACTGAGGCACTGGAGCGAATACATCGACATCCTGTGGGCAAAACTACCTGAACATATTCGACTGGACCCCGAGGTTGCATCGTACAGAGCCTGTAATAAACATTGGGCACCCAAGGATCTAAAAATACGGCTCGAAGGGTATCCACCGCAACAGAGAGAATGCCCCGACTGTCTACAAGAGGTCATAGAACAAGAGTCAACAGCATCGCCGGACCAACCTG
Organism: Cryptus viduatorius; assembly: GCA_964006125.1. Taxonomy (NCBI): domain Eukaryota; kingdom Metazoa; phylum Arthropoda; class Insecta; order Hymenoptera; family Ichneumonidae; genus Cryptus; species Cryptus viduatorius. The sequence continues at coordinate 2,594,173 of OZ023221.1, forward strand.
AGAAGGTATTACTGCGTACACCGAAGCCCAAGCCTGAGCGCCAGCAAGACACACCACTGCCGTCAACCGACTCTAACATGATCCCTGACCCATCACCCAAGACCACTGATTTTTAAAAATTGTAAAACCTAGAAAATTGTAAAATGTCAATACAAGAAAATTAAATAAACAACAATACTTTTGTAAATGTTTTTTTTTTTATTTGTCGGTACGGTATTACCATTAGGATAATAGAGGACGAAAACTAATTTACCGACTGCAGAATAGTATTAGTATTCAAAACTACCGATAATTCCTAGAGGGCACCAGGAGAAATTGGACAACCAATCAGAATGCTACAAGTTTACTGGAATAATATTAGTTTAGAAAAACGATGAAAATATATAGAGGGCGCCATTGAAAAATCATTCGACCAATAAGAGCTCGGGGAATTTCCAGACAACCAATCACGGCTCGCTGAAAATGCGACGACCAATCACGGCCCAGAGATTTTCACAGCCTCTCTCTCATTGGCTCCCTATAAATAAGGGGGCGTGGCTTAAGGGGCCCTATGGGGGTGGGGGAAGGAGTGGGGCCAGACAGTGGGGTGGGGGAGAGGGTGGGGGTAGACGGCGGTGGTGGGGGTTGGCGCCAGTGGCCGCGTGGAGGGGGTAAATCCTGTCTCCCTATACCTGACCCCTACTACTGTTCGTCAATGCTTCGTGTATCGCCGAGTCCACGCGAATAAGCGAGACACCACGCCGATGTTCACTACAAAATCTGAAAAAATCATTAAACTTGAAAACGATTTAAGCGGTCCGTCTCCATCAATTAACTGATTTTAATTTTATAAATAAATCATTAGAAATTTATATATTTAATGATAATTATATTCCAATTATCCGGCAATGTCGCGATATCCAACGAAAAGATGAATAAAAAATATCATCGGAATATGCAGGTCAACGAATGGCGACAGATACTCGAGTAAAAATCTATGCGATACGGTCGAAGGGTCTACGGATGTATCGACCATTCACTCGAGGAGCTCGGAACTCACTGGACTTATCCATCGGCCGTAAAAACTCGCGCCGTTTAACGAATGGCATACGTTGTTCGTAAACAATATTTTCGCGATGACAAACGGAGGATCACACTGTATCTCTTTTTTCTTTCTACGGCATCTTTCCTCGTCCCTTTTACACTCCTTTTACCGTCATTTTATACGCCGTGCGCGAAAAACGAGTTTTCGATAAATACCCGAAACGAGAACGACGAAAAAAGAAAAGACGAAGCACTAGCGATTTGTTAATCCACGAGGATCCACGCACGCGGACACGATAAATTCTCACGCTATATCGATACGAAAAAATCAAAAAATTCTTTTCACACTGACGATAAATCCTTTCGACAAATCGTAACACTTTTCCTTTTCAATCAATCCCGCAATAAATTCCTCGAAAAACTTCTTGACTTTTTCAGCACATCGTCGAGTTGCAAGTTCAAAGCTTTCACTATACTCGTTCACTTTTTTTTCGGCGAATTCGAGTGTTCGCAGCAAAAACAAACTTTCGATAGCGTTCGGGGATTAGCGATAAGGTTGTCGTTGTTTTATTCGACGAAATCTTCGAGACTTCGTTGATCACGATAACGCTGATTTTTGGGATTTATACGATCCAATTACTTTCGAACTTTCGACACGATCACGTCGCGATACAAAGATTGCATTGGAACCGCGGAGCAGACAAACGATTTTTCGATTAAACGTTTTGTTTTGTTTTTTATTTCCATATGGAATAATCCTTTGCAGTTGCTCCGTTGTGCCTTTCGACGACACACCGACGAACGTTTTTTGTCGTCAAACAATTCGCGGCGAAACAACGAAATAAAATAACGCCCGAGTTATACTTTTCGGTAAAGATACACAGCCGGAGACTGCGAGTTACAAACACGCGCGTTGTCAAACGTGGTAAGATCTGTTCAACGGGGATTCTCTCACCGTGTCGCTCTCACCTGCTGTACCGGTACTAAGCGGCACCACTACACACCCGCGACGACCCGAAGCTCGCGAGGCGAACTACGACACCGGAATCTATTTAATGATAATTATTTTTTATACGCTTAAATTTATATATAATTCATCTACATTTTTTTTTGTGCACTTCTCGAATTCGTAATCAAATTCGAACGTTTTTACTCCCGAAACTCATATGTGTGTTGGAGTCAATTTTTTTTATTCCGATCGAAGTTTGCCGGTGTTTTTTTTTTTTTTTTTACAATTTTAGTGGAGCGACGCCGCACACGTCGTTCGAGATGCTCGGCTGAAAAACACCAGCGATAATTCCTCTCTCGATCGTCCTTAGATTTTTTGTGGTTTTTTTTATCTCCTACTTTATTCTCGTTAACCTTTCACGGGTTACCGCTTTTCTTTAATAACGCGATTGTTTCGTCTATGTGTTAATATCTCACGAGGGCATTTAACGAATAAACGTGAAATATCTCCGACGACACAGAGCGTACAGACTCTCCCGCGCGAGCGCCGAAGAGTGACTCATAATTATTTTTTATATTTTTTATTGTTTTTAATTTTTTAGTTTATCACAGATCTGTAATAATAAAATAAATAAGATATCCATTATTGGATTATTAACAAAATTAACAAAAATAATAAAAAATCGAAAAAAAAAAAGATCATTAAATATCGACATTTCTTAATGATCCATTTATTTAATCCAAAATAGAGTTTTGCGATGATTTAAATCATCGGACAGATTTGACTATTTTGCGTTCAACAAACCGGTTGTTCTACAAAATGTGAATTATTTTTAACGATACCCTTCCCTACGTATCGACGAATATTATCGCCTTCAGACTGGATTCCTTGTATCAAAAAAAATGCATTATTGCTAAGTTTAAGCCTTTGAATTCGATTCCTTATATGACAAAAAGAATTTTCGAGGAAAACAGTCAATATCATGCCCTACGTATCGAAAAAGATTATCGCGAAAGTATCAGCTTTCGGACTCCATTTCTTATTTGAAAAAAAAAAAGTAGATAAAGTAGATAAACCGATATTTTTATTACCACGCTCTTTTTGTTTTCTAAAAACATTATCGCATTATTTCATTATCGCTTATTATAATACAGCAAAAATATATATATACTCTAGTTGTTCATTTCTTGCAATATTTTTATCCTAAGGACCTCTAGGTACGTGGGTGTACGTCAAAACGAATCCGTTAACGGAATATAAGGATATTGGTGAAACAAAATAGTAACGACCACGCTACGCCGCGCCACGGCACGCTTATTAATCTACATGATAAAGCTTGACAGGCTTGTATCATACGACGTGCGGCAACTGAAAATATCCGTTTAATAATTCTATAGAAATAGTAAACTGATATTTGCCATCGTGCTGTATATCGTTAGCTGTGATTATCGTGTACTGTCGAGTTTGACGATTTGTGAGTGACGAGTGATGAAGTCGACGAGCGAAATGAGCAATCTTACGACCATCGCAAAAGCCATTGCTGCTTCCGTTGAGAGGATTGAAGATGTCGACTTTAATCGGCAAAGCTTTTACGCAAAGGTATGATTATTTAAAACATCTATTTACATCTATTTTTTTCTGAGAGCCCGAGTAAAAAAAAAAAAAATTATTTTTTTATTATTTATTATGTATATATATAAATTGGTATATATATTCTACACCAGTAGAACGGTAACCATCTCTCGAATTTGCTGCTGCTGCTTGTCTCGGCGGCTATAATCGATGTACATACAGAGAATGCGTACGTATACACCACTCGTCTGTTCCCTCCATCTCGCGATCGATAATCGAACGAGCGCTCTATGCTGCTACCAGGCCTACAGATAACGATTCTGTTCTCTTCTCATCCCATGCAATCTTAACGTAGAACCGAAGGCCCCCCGGCGTATTGGTTGCAATGAAGAAAACTCGCTAAGTCTATACCGTGCGGAATGCACGCCGCGCGTGTGTATAATCTAATATCTCAGATACAATCGAACAAATCGAGCGTACAACGTCGTTATGCGCTATGCTTCGAACCGCTGTAGTTGAGGAGTAAAAGTTCCGTATTATGTATTGTGATCGGAACGTAAAGAAAAAGTTTCTTTTATGATGAATATTCTTGTAATATCCTTGAATTCTGTCGTTGATTGAAACCCGTAAATATCGATCGATAGAATGAAACTTGTTATTCACTTCTAAATTGACTGTACGGTATAGTTTATTGGACTATTGTCAATCGATAATACGGGATTTGTTATGTCTTAATGTTACATCGCGAGATTTTTTATGTTGTAATGAATTTCTGATAGGTTTTGGAGTACTTGAGAAGTACTCCAGAAGCTCTTCACGGTAAATTCCAAAAAAATACATATATTACGGAAAACGGGTCAAAATTGACACGGGGAGTAAAACGGGATGTTTGCTAAGAAAATTGGGTTTTTAGTAACGCAAAATTTATTAAAAATTTAAAAACGCCGAAATAAAAAACAATAAAATAAAATATAACGATGCTAAAATTCAATAAAATTTATAAAAACATTCGTCAAAAAGTCAATCGAATTTATTAATTGCAAGTTTAATTGACTTTCTTATTTGATTTTTAATTTAAATTTTTTTTTTTTGTGTTCAAATCATATCTCAATATTTTTCAGTTTTTTTCGTAATTATTTTTCTGATTGCGAATATCCGCTGTTCTCTATTGACTTTCGATCGTATTCCGATTTTGCATGATATCCAATAGCTATCTTGTCTTTTCCGTGTTGGCCGCGTTGTTGATGCTGCATGCGACGGTGCATTTCCAGTAATATTAAAAGAATATAAACAAACACTCATCGAACAGCTGCTGTGTATTGACATACCATATCGCAGTTGTTCGAGGGGCAGAGGGCGACTTGATGACTTGAAGTTTCTTGTACATGACACGCGACCCATTGGCAATTCTATTTCTAGACGCGATGTTTATTTCCGGAAAATTCGACGGGAAATTTACATTTCCGGCAACGATATAATAAAAGAATTTTCAGAACATCGAATTTATCAGGTGACCCCGTCATTGCGGGCCCGACTGGCGACCCTTGAGACGATATACCTATAATTCCATGCACATGCGCCACTTGGTCAATAGATAACATGACGCCGCGGCGGGCCCCGGCGTTTCGCGTTGTCATGAAACTTTATTTCGGGTTTCGTTCGAGAAAAAAAAAATCGTAGTTACGCTTCTGTTCTATTAATTCGCTTTTCTCGGGTTTCAGCACGTTAAATGAGTTCCGTGAGTCATCGTACTATGAAAATAATGTATCGTTTGATATTATTATAATATACAAAGACCGCGAGGGTAATCGTTGTTAATGCATCGACATGGATCGTTGTTTGATTATTAAACCAACGATTGAAAAATTATATTTAACCTATAAAAACATAAGCAGCAATCAACGCTCGTCAGGTGATCAGTGTATACCGTGACGTCAAACGAGTTTCGATGTTTTCGCATCGTTACGGGTTTTCGTCGCAAAACCCGTAACGTTTCAGGGTTTCGTACTGTCAAAGTCATCGACTTTTTTTACATTATCGTTGTAACGAATGGTTAAAATCGGTTAATAAAATATACGAAGAAAAAGTCATTAATATATCGATTGTTAGGTTATCTTTGAACGATATCCGGTGCAGTAAAAAATCGACTATATACTAATGTGAGGTGAAAACGTGAGGTTAAGTGATGCTGCACTCTGCAAATATTACGACGGGATTACGATGAAAGTCGTCATTGAGAACATCGAAGTAGTAACTTCTTCATTGCCATATCTACTAAAAAATTTTACGTAACGAACTTTCTGATAAATTGGACCTCTAATTTTTTTGGTCAAAAAAATAACGTGAAATAACTTCATAATTACTTATTTAGCATCATTTTAGTTTTTTTCTCGATAGATTCCGTGCGAAAACAAAAAAAATCGCGTTGTATATTAGGAATTTTCGTATTTTTATTCAAAGTCTACCTACCGTCGTGATGGTCAATTCTATTGGTCCTCAAGACGCTATGACGCGTTGCGCTGCGCTGCGGCGTGATTTCGCGCATTGCCTGTGGGTACACGCGAATCGAGCGCAGGGAATATAGATAAAAATCGGTTCGTTGCGAAAGTGGTAAAGGTAGTCAATACCGAGACCACTATACATATATATTATTATGTACTTATCTACTGTCCGTACTGTATACACGTTCGACTGCGTCGCGGCTCCTCTCATATCATCATAGTACCGAAAGCAAGATCATTGAAAAGTCGAACGACAGAACCGACTTGATGGTATGTCAAACGTTTTCACTCGCTGTCCGGTATAGTATTGATCCGAATGGTAATACGATACCGGACAACGAGTAAAAACGTTTGACATAACCGTCGAGCCGTTTGTATCGCTCTGTTACGATCGCGCCGGGAAAGGATCCGTGCTTAACGGAAAATTCCCCGGCGCAATTCGAGAGCCCCTCATCAGGCCGACTAAGTTCTCGCACTCGTGTTGGTCGTGGATGCGGTAGCGAATTTCGCTGCCGTAGCCTCGATCGCGCGAGTGCGCGAAATAGAGACCAAATAGAAATATAAGCTAAGTTAGATAAGCAAGGAGATGAGCTGACTGCTGCGCACGTTCCGCGGATAGTAACGAATACCGCGAGAACAGCTTCGTTACCTTTTCCGCTGACCAAAAAACGCGACGGCAGCAAGAATCCTCCCCGGCCTGCCACCCGCCGGTTGCGAGATCGGCGGATGTGCACGCCGGAGAGATCAGTCCCGTTAGACAACGAGAGCGAAAAGCTAGTCTCGGAAAAACTCCTCGAGTAGCTCCTGCTTAGTAAACTTAAAATCTTTCTTTGGAAATCCGCGGTCTACAGAAATCGTTCGGAAGTCGATAAGGCCGAAGGGAGCCAAGTTAGTGTTTTACGTCGCGGTGGTCAGCCTTCTCCCGCTAGTTATAGTGTCTTGAATTACGCCACGAACAATATTAACAGTCGTGTAGATTTAAGCAACGAATTCTAAGAATTAATCGTAAGTAGAATTAGACAGTATGCGTGTGTGAGCGGTGAACGATTGTTCCTAAAATATATCTTCATATAAATTTATACAACGCTCTCTTCAAAGTTAGATTCATTATCAATAAATCAGAATACTTCTAAATTCCCAAACGCATTTTACATTGACTCGCACGATCAACCTCAAGAACGTCCTGTACAGGGCGAATCAGACCGATCCCGATAAAAAAATAAATATAAACTCTTCGCGCTTCACGCGAGGAGGTTTAACTTGACTCCCGAGACCGCTCCGGGACGTAACAGCTCGACTTTTCCAAGATTTTGCTTCCGGTACGATCGATGATTTAAACTAACGTTCTATTCAATCTCGAGAAGCGCGACCGAGTAAAACATCGATAGTATCGAAAGCACAACCCCAAACCACGTGTAAAGACACGATTGTTATGGACGGTTTCATCTCTATCGTCCGGCCGTTTGAAGATTTTGCTAACGGTATAATTCATGTTTTAAATTAACGCTCGACTCAATCTCGAGAAGCGAAACCGAATAAATAATCGATCGCATTGATAATAGAATGTCAAATAATGAGTAAAGACGCGATACACATTGGCGGTTTCATCTTCAATTGGCTCGTTCTATTCACGCTCGGAGGTTCGGTGCGTTCGATAAGAGAAATTGCAATCGATTCAATCGAAGGAAGCGTAACCGAATACGCCACCGATACTGACGCTAAGACGATGGCACGCAAGTCGTGAAAACGGCAAAAACTCAGTCGGTTTTACCTCCATTCGCTCGCCGATTAAAAAGTCTTACTTCCGGTGCGAGCGAATATAAGTAAAACCGACTGAGTTTTTAGAGTTTTCGCGACTTGCGTGGCATCGTCTTATCGTCTGTATCGATGGCGCATTCGGTTACACTTCGTTCGATTGAATCGATTGCAATTTCTCTTATCGAACGCACCGGACGTCCGAGCGTGAATCGAACGAGCCAATTGGAGATGAAACCGGCAGTGTGTATCGCGTCTTTACTCATTATTTGACATTCTGTTATCAATGCGATCGATTATTTATTCGGTTTCGCTTCTCGAGATTGAGTCGAGCGTTAATTTAAAACATGAATTATACCGTTAGCAAAATCTTGAAACGGCCGGACGATACAGATGAAACCGTCCATAACAATCGTGTCTTTATACGTGGTTTGGGGTTGTACTTTCGATACTATCGATGTTTTACTCGGTCGCGCTTCTCGAGATTGATTAGAACGTTAGTCTAAATCATCGATCGTACCGGAAGCAAAATCTTGGAAAAGTCGAGCGATACAAACGGCTCGACGGTTATGTCAAACGTTTTTACTCGTTGTCCGGTATCGTATTACCATTCGGATTAATACTATGCTTTGGGGCCAGTCCACAAAGTAATACACATATTTTTCGTATAGTTTGAGGACATTAGTTAAATTCATAATTTCTCGTATGATTTGAGGGCAGTATAGATATAAGCAATGCATACTACCCTTGGCAATAATGGAAATGGTTATCATAGTTATAATTATGAATTTGCATTATGTTCAAAATGATCGATTATTCTAAGCGCGGAATTGTCGATAACATATTTTTCAGAACAATCAATAAATATGATTCAGTTCAATCGTATCTCCGGTCGTAATTTAGGTAGAAGTAAATCTTTAACTTATATTAATGATACCGTGATGCGATGGTAATTTTTCAATTGTTCAATCTATTCGTCTCAAATTTCTATCGTTACAGTCTTTTAGGTTAGGGACCTATCGGTAAACTCAATCCTCAATACTAGGCTGACAATTTATTCTGATGAAAGTTTGAAATTGAATTAATAAATAAAGAAAAAAGATAGACGAAATAATATCGGCAATTTAAATCTACGCTTCTAATATCTATGAATTTGAGGTTGTGTAGCTGTGAAACAGCTACATAATACCTCCAATTACAGAAATCGTCGCATATGAGGCCGTATAAACTAAAAGAACGTATACTTTGAGGCCATATGTTCGAGTCCTGGATCTGGCCAATTCATCGGTTCAAAAACTAATGTATCGTTTAGTTTGAGGACCATATCTTGAATATAATGTATATTTTGAGGACGGTAACCTATGTCTTAGTTCGCATTCCTATGTGAGGAAAAGATTTTATTCTTCAGTGATATAATCTCTATCCGAATAATCAATCAATTGGAGACCTCCTAAAACATTTTCGCTTTTTTCATGTGTCATTCATTATTTTTGCACGTAAAAATAAATTGGATCACGGGAATAGGAAATATTTTTCTCGCACTCGACTACTGTTAAGACTTCGAAGACGAGAAGAGTAACCTCGAATTTCCGGGAAACAATAATCTAAAAAAATCATAAGGATTAAAAAAAATTAGTAAATAAATTTCGGTTAAAGTATTAGTTTATTAGTTTCATACAATTAATATTTTTTTCACATAATTTTTCGCTACCACGTTTTGTTAGTCTCCTGTAGCGACTTATTTACGAAAACAAAATTTCTTCAATTGAATTATTTAAAAATACATTCTTAATATAATTTCTTTGAACAATTGATCTTTGTATGATTTTGAAAAATTAAATTGTGTAAACCTTGGAGGCATCGTTTTCGCAGCAGTTCGTCTTTACCGGCAATTATAGAGATCTACGTTTTTTTTTTATATCTCGGATCTGTAAGTAGAAATATTAGGTTAGGTTGAACAGTATCTAGAAAATATTACTCTCGATGAAATAAAGTATATCTACGTACCATTGCGTTTCATTTTGTGATCTTCTATCGCCTTTAATTGTTTTTCTTCATAGGCCTCTGCAGCAGCCTTAACTTTAATTGATACATCGAGCTTTTCGGTAGCGGCGTCAAGTCTCGCGCGCCAATATTGCAGCTCGGAGATAGTATTATTACCATTTTGATCTGCCATCTATAAAGGAAAAATCATTTATTATAAAACTGTAAAAACATAATAAGAAAAAGTAATGTTTGCTATTATCACGTTTTATAATTTTGTTTTTCTAATTTTTAACATCACAGTATTGAAAGTTTTGTATAGTTTGATTTAGACTAAATTTATTCAAATTCCTTGTACGTTACGTAAATTTCGAAATGCAATTCCAAAATTAAATACGAAAACCTATTGATCAATGACAGAATTTCCATTCGATTTAACCGTCGTTGGAACGAACTTTTAGAGCGGTCAATCCATCCGCTCTTACGTCTAGGTGCAATTTTTTTAACACTCGCACTTCATTGAACGAAAAAAAAAAAAATTTGAAATGTAATTTTACTTACGATGTTAATTTGATGATGGGCCCCAACAATATGAGAAAAAAGTAAGTTTCTCAAGCTTCGTAAGACACTAGGATTTAAAAAAGGTTTATTGGACTATGCCAGAGAGACGCGACTTGTTGTTATTCTCGAGAATCGCAAGACACTGGCCTCTTAGTGGCTTAGCAGTCGTCCACGCCTCATCGAATTATAACGTTCGAGCATAATGGCAACCCGATCCCAAACATTCCGGTCTGTTATAGTTGTGTCTGAATCGGCCGAATTGAATGCAAGCTTATCGCTCGATAGTCGTCGTCGTTCGAGGAGATACCGTTTGAACAAAGAAATGTAAAAAAAGAAAAAAAAAAAGGAAAGGCGTTGCGATTCTCAATATCACGGAATCACAAAGTCTGTATGACGTATTCTTCGACGAATATATAATGGTAATAATATTTTATCATTAGTATGCCGTGCAAGCTATATTTGTTATCATTGTAAGATTTTTGGTAACTATCGCAAGAGGCGATAAGAAAAAGTTTTTTAGAAACAGCAAACCAAAAATTATTGTTTTCGTGATTTTATTTTGAAATGTTTGTTTACACAAAGGTTTCTTGATCCAGAAATTTATATTTTTTTGCAAATAAGCAATCGAATCCGAAAAGTGAATCTTGACGATAATGTTTATTCATTAGAAGCTATTTTTGAAAAAGCATGAGCTTGGACGTCAGCCGATGTACACAAGTTCGTGTTTTTTTTTCGACACATTCATAAGCCCGATCCGACATAGTATGTATTTACAAGTAAATATCCTCGACAAATACTTCTCGATGTTATAAAAATCTGGAAATGCATGCATATTAACTGTTACTGCAATGTTTAATTTTTCATAGAAATTCCAACATGCTAATAACTAATTGATGAAAAAATCATTGTTTAACAAATTGCGCAGCAATCTAATTTTTTTTACATATTCAATTTGTGATTTTTTAAAAATACGTACAGTTTTTTACAGAGTTTTATGTAATGATTAAAAATTGCGATTTTAAACGAATTTTATTATAGAGAGAAGGCATTTTTTAAACACTAAATAAAATTCTTAGAAAGATCATATGTATTCAGAAAAATTGACTCCATGCGAGACGCGCACCGATTTACTCGGTCTTCTTCTACTTCTTCTCCCCCTCTTATTCGCCATCACCAGTTAGTGAAAGCGTGTGCGACGATTCACTCGGTTACGCGCGCCTCTGTTCTCGACACTTATAGTGTAGGTTGGGAGGAGGTAGAGTAGGTAGGGGATCCACGTATACTGGCGCTGGAAGAGTGCCACTCTCCACCGGTGCCGTATCCACTACGAGGTTGAGCGAAAGCGACGTACATTTATACGACACGGCTCGCACAGCGCGTTCGCATTGCCGATCTTCGCATTTTATATAAATTAATAGCCATGGCGCCGAGAACCCGCCGATCTTCGGACGCGCCTATGCTACCGCTTCACCAACAGCCGCCGTACAAATATAATTTAGGTATTACCGCTGATATTCGATTGCCGAAAAATTTCGATCCGGAAAACGCGTCCGTAGTCGATAAACGCTTTGAACAGGACGCTAATCCGGATGTCGCTGAAATGTTTCGGCAATATAATATCCGGTATTTTGACGGCAAGATCAAAGGTTTCACTATATTCAGGACCATGACTCGTAAAACTATGTATGGTGAAACCGACTTGACCCGAAAAATAATATATATTTGTATGACGCTGTTGAATGGCCAGCCCCGTGCTCAATTAGCGACAACCGTGTTGCACGAGATGACGCATGCTTATCTCGATGTAACCGGTTGTCCCCGTGAAGACAATTGCAAGCACAGCAGGCCATACAGGGCGGTGGCAAGGCGGGTTGGCACGATGGCCCGATGCAACCTGAACCACGACGTTCCAAACTTAAATCAGGCACAGTTGCAACGTGCTCTTGAAAAATTTATTTTTCAATGTGGAGTGTGCCGCAAAGAGGTCCACCGAACAACCAACAAACCACCGGGTCCCAATCAATTTATAAAATGGTGGAAGCCTCATCAATTGAGATACGGTGGTTTGTTCGTTCTTACATCGCGACCAACGCGCTGATTTTCGTCGCGGAAAAAAAAAATTATAAAAAAACAAAAAATACAAAAAAAATTTTAAAATTTCAAAAATACAAAAAACAACGTTCTCCGTTTATCCGCGAGTTACTTTACGGTTTTTTTTTTCTTTTTTATTGCGCCTATACTATAAGGTATATGTATAATGTGTGTACAGTAAATATCAAGAGACGTGTCATACACGGCTATCGGTACATCAGAGCAACAGCATTATGTACTCGAGAATTTTTTTTTATTTATTTCTATTCGATATTTTTTTGCATTTTTCGTCGTTAAAGAACGAAATTGCGATCGGAGCGATCGAACGTGACTACAATTTTCGTTTTTTTTTTTCGTTAACCCGTGGAGTCGTCGATCAACGGGTTCGTTGACGCAACGCGAAAGTCTTCCTCTCGATCGCAATTTTATTTATCTCGCAAACCGATAGCGGTAATAGAAAAAAAAATTGCCGACACACAAACAATCGTTTGACGTGAATATTACTACTAAAACAAATTGTTTCGAGAGTCAGAGTAATCGTGTGCGTCGTTGACTAAACTCGTTGATTCTCAATAGAGTTTCGATCGGTTTTACGGTCGATCGCAGATTTACCGCAGCGTTAAGTAATTACAAATTGAGAAGTGTTTTTGATTAGGAAGGTAAGTAGGAAGTAAGATAGGTAGGTAGGGGTACGTAAGGATACTACCGCTATCGCCGAATCCTCTTAATCCCCTTTTTTTTTCGTTTTTTTTTTTCTTAAATTCGCTTCTGACAGCGTAGCGAGTATCTTAACGAGGGAAATCTTTTCGCGGAGACGAAATAATATCATCATTTCCACCCGTATGTATACGTATGCATCAGTGCATCGCTTGTCTGCATTATAGTACAGTACTACATTCAGTACGAAAAATTCTTTTTTTTTTTTTTCATTTCTTCTTTTTTTTTATTTATTTTTTTTTGGCGTTATTGATCGTCCTTTTGCAAGGCACTTCTCCTCTTCTGACGACCAAGCAGGTAAATAAGAGGACGAAGAGGTTTTTCGGTAAAATAATTATTAATCCTCATCATCATTATCGTCGAAGAAACAACATAAGCGAAATAAGAGCGAAGAGCCTCGATTATTCAAAAGAAAGAGAAATTGAAGGTATGATCCAGAAATTGCGTATTTACATTTTTTTCATAATTTTTTTTTTTTCGAAACTATCGTATGCAGTGTTTGATACACGCTATAAAAATTTGAAAAATACAAAAAAAAAATCGAAAATTAAAAAAAAAATTTCAGTATATATGTTGAATGAAAAATTGCACTTTACCTTCATAATATATATGTGTTAGTGTGTATATAAAAAACAAAATATTTACAATTAAAATTTTATTTACAACTTAAACTTTACGTTCTTCTTTACTTTTCGTTTGCTTTATTAACTCAATCCTAATTATTTTATTTTCTTTACTGTAGTCCATTTTCCAAATCTACAAAAACAAATCATAAAAATACGATGAAAAATCGAGATAAGGGATCGAGTCTGAAACCTCAAACTTGGCGATAATATTACTTGATATCTAGGGAAGGGTATGGTAAAAAAAAATTCACTTTTTGCAAGGCAACGGCGTTGTTGCACGCAAAGTAGCCAAAAGTTGGCTGTTCATTTAGATTGTTTTTTTTATATAAGGGATGGAGTTTGAAAGCTGAAACTTACGATACAAAAAAAATGTTCTTCATAATAAAAAATAATGTTAAAAATACAAAAATATAGAAAAACACGTCATAGAAAATAATTACAGATTACACAAATGTTACAAACTCTACAAACATTACGGTTTTCTTCACTTTTCTTTTACTTCATTTACTCTTCCCTGATTTTCTTTGTTATTATCCTGTGTTGTTTTTTACAAAACTAGGAAAAAAAGAACCAAAAATAAAATTGCGTAATAATGAAGGACATGTGAAGTGGACATTATCACCGATTCGTAGAAAAATAATGAGCTTGGAAGTCAGCCGACTTGCCGCAATTTTGTTTTTCGACACATTTGCGAGTCCGATTTGATTCGATAATTACAATTCTACATCCCCTAAAATACTCACTGAGTTTTACTCCACTTTATCGTGCGTTGATTTTTTCCATATATGGAAATGCGTCTGGAAGGTAAAACCTTCGCGACGCTATTGTTTCATACGTACGGATGCATACAAGAAAAGAAATTCAATTTTCGGGGTATATCAGGGTTGTTGCACCGAAATTCGCGAAAGTATAATGTTTTTTCAATGCTCAAGTTTATGTAAAGAAAGTTTATGTGGTCATTGCCAAAAAAACACGCGGCTAAAAAACGGTAAAAAAATATTAAAAAATGATAGCTAATTCAGAATATATTTTTTTTTTTCAAACTAGCGAAGTCGTAGCCCGATAAAATAAAAGCTTATTTTCATGCAAATATTCTCAATATACCGACGTGTGGTAACAGTGCTTCGTATTGCAAACATACGTGTGTAACTTCGACCGGGTGTTCGGTATCAGTGTTTTGACGGGTGAAACGTTATCGTTTCACTAGGCAGTGTCCCTTGTTATAACCCACAGAGAGTCAGTATTTCATAAACCTCTGAGTGAGTATGTCCGTCAACCGGTGAATCGTTATTGTATGTGAATTTAAGAGCATTTAAAAAACCAAAGAAGAATACGTTCGCTGTTTGTGCTCCGACATCAATTAACCGTAAGTAATAAATTAATCGTAAATAAAATAAATGTACTTAATTTTATTACAAGTTCTTGTTTTTGAAGAATGAATGAATGAATCCGACAGTGGCCACCTGGAGAGTAGCCAACGTACGGGTACCGCCGACGCCGTGTAATATTATTACATAATATATTACAAACATAATATTTTCCCGTAATTTTTTTGCTCGAAAAATTCGTACGTATATTTACGTCCTCCGTGCGCGAGTGGTTACCCTGCGAGAAAAAAAAGTTTGAATGAACTAAATCGACGTACGCCCTCTTTCAAACGAATTTTTAGTTGGTGCAACAAATATTTCGGTTACCTCAAATATATTGTGGACTACTGAATCTAATAATTATTGAAGAAACTAAATATTTGGTTGTACGAATGGAAAATTCGTTTAAATGAGGGGACATGCCTATTTGAGCGTTGAGGGCCATCTGCAAAAATAAACGATGACAAACTAACGCCCTGAGATTAGCTCGGAGAAAAATGGGTAAGACCTTTGGTTTTCCAGATATTTTCTGAAAAACATTTCGCTTTTTAAGTGAATGTTTGTTCCTCGAAAACTTCGACACGCTAAATTTTTTGATTTTCCATTTGGAGAGACAATTGTGTGAAAACTTTTCTTTTTTTTTTATGTTGAAATCGAGTTGCTTTTCATCAGTCGCTGAGACACATGGTAGAGGTAGTTTATCGATGTTAAGTTTTTAACAGTGTTCTACATTCAGAACTCTCAAGGACCAAAATATTTCAGGATTTTTTTCAGGAAATATTTTTTTTTATATTTCAAATCGTTAACACGTAATAACTTTTCCGGATCAACGAAAAATGAAATGTTATTAAACGGTTTTATTCCGTTTTTCAATTTTGTTGTGGAGGTTATTCGTAGATTTTGTTTTAACGCCAGGACATTTTTTTTCTCGATTTTAAATCTGGAACACGCGACATCTCGACCGGCTCGACTCGTAAAAAAAATTGCTCGACTCAATGGTCGTTCAACGTTCAAACCTTAAAAATCGTTTGCTCGATTAGCTACATTATTAATTGTTATTTTAATTATTAGCATTCTTAACATAAATTACCAAAAATCTGTTTAATGAGTGTATGATTTTTTATTTACATTACAGTGTCAGACGATATGGCGTCGACAGGAAAGGAAGAAACGGAAAAAGAGAAACTACAACGACAGCTGAATAACATTAACGAAAGATTGGAACTCACAAGAACAGCCCGAATTACGGCCGAGGCCTACGCCGATAGTCAACAAAATCTTCTCGCTGCGCGAGAAAAATTATGGAAGTCGGGCGAGCCGGCTCCGTCCAGTAGTACGTTCAAAGACGTTAATGCTAGTATATTACAGTAGTCCTTGCGCGGTGCTTAACGCCCTCAACAGTCAAAATTCAGGAACAATTTTGAATACTTCGCGATGGAATAAAAATCTTAAGAAATCAACCATATAGAAAGCGTTGAAAAGGTTAATTTAGCATAGAAAAAATTCCAAAATCTTATGAACAAATAAGTTAAAAAATGAATGGTTTAACGAATTATCCGTAACATTTTTCGAAAAAAAATTAAGTTAGGGATAATTTGTGCAATAGTTTTTCCCACCTCAATTGTATTTCTAAATATATTAATATAAGATCATTCTATTACAGATGGCTATGGAACGCAAAGCGCCCGCCCATGTATGTATTTATTTCGTATAATTTTTATCGTATGTTTATTCCCTTTATTCCCCTATTCCCCAGCATGTTTATTTCCCTAGTTCCCCCCAGACGCTACAGGGGGTTTTGTATGCCATTCGATATCACCGAAATAATTGTGTTGCCTTTCGCAAGTTTGAACCTGTCGAACACAAATTCATAATATAGATTGATCAGTTTTGAGTCAATAAGGTCAATTAAATCAACGCGATTTATAGGAAATACATTATAAATTTATGTTTGGGAAGTAAAAATCTATGAAATTCTACAAAGTTATTTCGGCGATCTCGAATTGCATACAAAATCCCCTGCAGTGTCTAGACCTGGACAATCGGAACCCACGATGACTTTCATTTAAGAAGGCTACAAGTGTTGAATCTCTGTTATAGAATATAAAAATTAAATTAATGTTGACTTTTATTAACAGATCGCCGAAGCGCAGGAGGTCGTAGCCGTGCTGCTTGGCGAGAAGCTCGAGGTGGAAACAAGAATTGAAAACAAGAATTCTTCGTGTCATCATAATGTCTGTTCATGATTCTTGAACGTACATATGTCTTAAGAATATCAATAAAAAAATGAAATGAATCTATTATCTGAAGCGTATTATATTTGTATGTAACAATTCCTTTCCTTTATAAGAAGTTTCTTTATAAGAGAGTAGACGCGGCATTTGGACATAGACACACTACGTTATTTATCCTAATCAGTTGTATCGAATTTTTAAGCTATTGTATACGAGCTGATATTAATAACTGAAAAAAATGTTAAAACTTCGTTCGTAAGGTAAATGTCTCCATTCTCGACCGCGTTTTTACTACCGATCATCCCGCTGAACGAATTCACAAATGTATTAATCATCCAGCAATAATTGTCAGTGTACTGAAAAAATTTAGAAATTCATGCTGTACACAACAATTCTAACATGAAGTGATAATAAATTAATTTAATGCAAGATTTTCAACATTTCTTATCACTTCATGATCAGAGCCCATTCTCAAAAGGGAGCGTAAGATATGTCAGCCTTTTCGATTACACATAATTTCCGTGTCAAATCATTCAATCTCAGAAATACTCACTGCAAACGTTTTTCGATTCGTTAATTCGATGGTCCGAAATTGAGTACAGCAAAAATCATGCTTGTTTCCATCGTCGACCACGTAAAATTTCGTTTAATGTCTACTATTAAAAAATCTTTCATATTGCTAATAACTAAATTCGTCATTTCATTGTTAAGGTTAGGCGATAACTAGATGATTTGTCAATTATTTGGTTAAATAAACATAACGAACTATAGATTCAGCTTCTTTACACAGACCATTCAAATGGTTCGTCTCACCAGTCCATATTATTGCAAAAAAAATATTGTAATAATCCGATCTCTTTATAAATATTTATTGACAGTGAAAATTAAGTTTGTTCTGTAGCAATTAATGCACTGATAAAAACAAATGTTGAATTTACGAAATGTGCGGTAACATGCGTTCAATGAAATATTGCATTTATTATATCATTTCAATATTTAGTTGAAAATATGTCGATAAGCATTTTGAAAATTCAACCTCTTTGTTCTCAGTGTGTTTACTCTTCGGGTTGCCGATAATTTCCATCTTTCTAACATACAAGTCAACGAGTGAATGGCAAAGGGGAGACGCATAGTCAGTATTGCCTATAGCTGGTCGTATAGGTTGTCCAAATTACGTTTGTCACATTACAAAATGCATTACACGTATCATGCCTGTTTGCTAGGGGCCGAGAATATGGAAATTTACCAAAATATACGAAGACTTAATTTTTTCTTGGCTTTTTGGTTAATTGTGCAGCGTTGAGTTCGATCGCTCCTAGTCTCGCGAGTTTTCTCGATAATATAGGATATTGACAATAACGAGTTAAGAGTACGAGTTAAGAGTACTCTCAGATGTTGAAGTTTAGCGAGATCGAAATTGTTCAAACAAACCTTTCCATCATGTGCTCCCGCGATTATGACGTTTCTCATAAATTGAATCTGCTTACCACTTTATACGAAGGAAGCATCACAAGATTATTTTATTAATATGTATTTTTTTTCATTTCGATAGAGACAATTATCATTTTTTTAATGGGAATGATTCATATGTAAACTACTGTTTTTAAAATTGTCGTAATATAATTTTTTCGAGCCATTCTGTCGTGCCGTGTTGTGTCATTCTGTAGATACTGAAAGAAGAAAATAAAAGCAATATTCAATTCTTAAATCCTATTAAATATTTTACTATTATTATGAAAATTATTCATAAAAGTGTTTTTTACCGACAATATTAAAGCCGTTTCATGTACTTGTCGAGTCTCCTGCCTATTTTATTAGCTCGCTTCTCGTTTACCACCTTGTCAGCCGAGGCCCTCCTCGCAGCTTCTAATGCTCGTTCTGCGTCTTCTTTAGACGCCTGTCTTGCGGCAGCCCATGCCCGCTCCTCCCTTTCCCGTATTTCTGTTCGGCATTGCTGGAGTTCTCGGCCAAGTCTACTGAATTCGCCTCTAATGAACTCTGTTGATGGCTTATCCATTCGACTTCAGAAGATTCGAGAAATAATAAATAATAATATAACAAAGTAATAACAATAACATAGATTTGAAGAATATTATTATAAAGTTGATAATATTGGCATAACTAGAAAGATACAATAAGAAAGGACTCCCTATGTAAATTGAGTATTTTCCAATGCAGTGGGAATTGCGTCCTCCATTTATTTTACTAATAATTCGATAAAAAGTAGTGGGAACATCTACATTCAGTCACGAAAATTATTCAACTTAAAACCACTCATAACCCTTATTGATGATATATTTTAATAAAGACTGTCCCTAAAGTTGTTTTGCAGCAATCATACGATTCTTGAATAGTACTTTTTCGCTCAAATGTTGCCAATATTGATACAAAAATTCTAAAAATCAAGTGATCGTATGATGTTACAATTTCAATCACCAGGGACCAATGAACATGTTTCGTAATTATTAACGAGAACAGAAAAGTTATCGATATGTATATACCGTCCAAGTTAAAATAAAAGCTGTGCCTAACCTATTAGCCAGTGTCGCTGGTACTGTACATATAAAACAGTTGATTTTTCTATGTTCAAAACCCATTTCAGAAACTTGACGCAGATTAACAGAGATACTGACGGATTTAAAAAAAAAGATTGGGTCACAATTATGAGGACAAAAGTGAAAAAAGATTTTTTTTTAAATTTTGTCATGTTGAAAAAGTTATTTAGTCTGTAAATTTCCTGTTATTTTTCTTGCGATTACAATACTTTTTTCTCCATACTGCGTATGGGATGAGAAAGTAGAAAAACCAAAAGGAATAATCGCTGAATCAGAGTAACAATTGTGTTTGAGAATTGCTGAGAGTTTTGCCGGGATGTAGGATGATCGTGACAAAGGGTGTTAAATAAAAGTTCGTATACTTTCGTGAAAAAATGTGAACAAAAAACACACGTCTTTATTAGATGAAAGAATAGATAATGTCACTGAATATTGCGTTGCGCCGTCAACGAGTGAAATGAGATCAATGTCAATGAGTGAAATGTCGCGAGTCGATCACTAAAATGTTATTGAGAAAATTCACAGAATTAAATTACACTATTGAGATGAGTTTTACACTAGAACGATGCCGCGACGAAATTATATTAATTTGACGCGTACAGCGTTGAGATCGCGCCGATGAGTGCACGATTGCATCCACGAGTGTGGCGAGTCCACGTGGTGAGAATGAGATCGTTCAAATGAGGATGCACTATAGATTTGCGATTGCGCCCGGTGCGACAACCGTTGAGAATGAGTTCTCCTGAATTTAGTGAGTGCGATTACATTGTAATCGAGCGCGTGAAAGACAAAGTATATTGAAAACGATCAGCAGCGATGTAGCGCGTGGCACGTATCGATGAATACTAATTAGCTAAGATGGCTGCCGCCGGCCGGCTAGCCGTTGCGAGAACATCGTGGTCGATTCTAGATCCTTCCACGATGCCTCGTGTTGCCAGCCGGCTGCGCCCGTGAGGTGCTGCCGCGCAACGGATCGTTCGCGCTGCGAGGAGAGTCGCTCGTGCCGCTGCCTTGCGACACGGAATCCCGAACATTCTCCCGCCATCATCACAGGGTTGATGATGTCCTTATATGAGGTGATCCTTGAGTCGCACTGGAAGCGGTGCGAGCTTGGTGATGGGCCTGGTGAGTGTGGTGGTTGCTGTCCTCAGCGTAACCACTCTGGTGAGTCCATCCTTGCCAGGGTGTAGAGCTGTGATTCTAGCCAGCGGCCATTTGCTTGGGGCAAAACGCTCGTCGGCGATGAGAGCGAGCGTTCCCACTTGGATGTCGTGCGAAGGATGATGCCATTTTGAGATTGCCTGCAGTTGTTGCAGGTAATGAGTGCTCCATTGCTTCCAGAAGCATTGAAATTTCTGTTGTATGAGTTGCCATCGGTCTAGACGAGCGACGTTGAGATCCATGAGTGACGCTTCAGGTAGAGATGTGAGGGCGCTTCCGATTAGAAAGTGTCCAGGTGTGAGTGCTGATACGTCGTCAGGATCGTCGCTGAGTGGTTCGAGAGGTCGTGAGTTGAGAGTTGCTTCGACTTGCGTGAGAAGCGTGGTGAGTTCCTCGAACGTAAGTTGCGTTTCGCCGATGGTGCGTTTGAGGTGAAACTTAACTGATTTCACCGCAGCTTCCCATTTACCGCCCATGTGTGGAGCAGCCGGTGGATTGAATTGCCACTGAGTGCTGTCATTTGACAGTAGTGAGGCAATTTTATGATGTTCTTGAGTGCTTTGCGTGAACATCTTCCGTAGAGTTGCATCTGCTCCGATGAGGTTCGTTCCGCAGTCGGAGTAGAGCGTGCCTGGGTTTCCTCGTCTTGAGACGAACCGTCGATACGTTGCGATGAATCCGTCGGTTGAGTAGTCGCTCACGACTTCGAGATGTACTGCCGAGGTCGTGAGACAGACGAACACGCAGATCCAACCCTTTGATAATTTTGCTCCACGGCCTTTCCAGGTTTTGATAGTGAGTGGACCAGCATAGTCAATGCCGGTATGAGCGAATGGTCTCGATGGTAAGACTCTAGCCGCCGGTAGTTGTCCCATCAGTTGTTGAGCACGAATTCCTCGCTGCCGTGCGCACGTGACGCAGCGAAGAACATGAGTTTTTACCGGTGCTCGACCTCCGATGATCCAGTATGAATTCCGTACGTTTGCCAGCGTAAGCTGAGTGCCGCCGTGGAGCGTTCTGTAATGAGATTCTTGAATGATGAGTTCTGACAAACGTGAGTATCGAGGCAATATAGCTTGATGTTTGCTCTCTGAGGAGAGCATTGATTCGTTGAGTCTCCCACCGACTCGGATAACTCCTTCGTGATCAATGAAGGCCGTTAAGCGAGAGAAGGCGTGAGATTTTCCGAAGGTTGAGTTTGACTTGAGAGTCTTGAGTTCTTCTGCGAAGAAAGCCGCTTGAGTGGCCTTTACCCAGAAGAGTTTTGCTGCTTCCATCTCACGTGATGAGATGATGGTTACAGGCGTAGAGGTGAGTTGCTTCTTCAGTCTCGCGATAACTTTGAAGCAGATTGCAGTTATCCGGATGAGCTTCTGCAATGATGAGTATTTATAAATTAAGTCCCAATGGTAGTCAACCTTGGGGGTGGCTGCGAAGAGCGCGACTCCCGGTCGAGCTTCAGGTGCACTGAAGTCGCTCGAGATGGCTGGTTGACGAGGCCATGAGGTGTGAGATTTTATCATCCATGGTGGTCCCGTCCACCAAGTTGGATGATCCTTGAGTTGCTGAGTGGTCAGTCCTCTGGAAGGGCCGTCTGCTGGATTTGACGTGCCAGGGACATGCCTCCACTGAGCGTTGGTGGTGAGTTGTTGGATTTGTAAGACTCGGTTTCTTACAAAGTCTTTCCAACGCGAAGCGGGTGCTGTGATCCACGTGAGTGTTACTTGAGAGTCCGTCCACAAATGTGTCGATGTGACTGGTAGCTGAAGAGTTCTCTGGGTTTGACTGATGAGTTTTGAAAGTAGCAGCGCTGCAGCGAGTTCTAACCTCGGGATGGTTAGCTGTTTGAGTGGAGCGACTTTCGTCTTTGCGCAAACGAGAGCTGATTTGGCGCCTGTGGACGGTGAGTTCGTCACAATGTAGACTACCGCTGACATTGCGAGTTGCGACGCGTCAGAGAAGCCGTGAAGTTCCACTGTGGAGTCGCTCCAAGTGTTGAACCACCTGGGAATTGAGAGGTTGGCCAAATTTTTCAGGTCTTCTCGAATGAGTTCCCATCGTGTTACTACAGACGATGGCACTGGGTCGTCCCAACCGATTTTATGTAGCCAAAGCTCTTGAAGAAGAACCTTGGCTCGAATCGTGACGGGTGAGATGAAGCCGAGTGGATCAAATATCTGCGCTACCTCAGATAATATGAGTCGCTTCGTGAATTTACCAGAGTTTTCCTTAAGATGCACTGAAAATGCGAATTCGTCGGCTGATGGAAGCCATTTGAGACCGAGTATCTTGGTTGCGCAATCGTCGAATGTGATGACTGGTGCTGCATCCTGTGTTGAGTTCACAGCCGTGAGGAGATCCTGGTGTGTCGATTGCCATTTAGCGAGAGGGAACCCTCCCGCGTGACACATATCTTTCAACTGAGTCGCAATCTCGATGAGCCGATCGACAGAGTCTGCGCCGCCAAATATGTCGTCGACATATCTTCCCTTGAGGAGTGAAGGCACTGCGAGTGGGTAGCGGTGACCTTCGTCTTCGGCAAGCTGCAGTAGAGTTCGCACAGCGAGATACGGAGCTGCTTTGGTACCGTACGTCACTGTGGTGAGTTGGTAATGAGCCTCGTTGAGTTCTTCGTCGAGCCACAGAATTCTCTGTAGATCCCAATCGTCCTTGTGTACGTTGATTTGCCGGTACATTTTCGTGATGTCCGTCGCGAAAATGTGGCGATGATGACGAATCCAGGTGAGGACATCCGTGATATCTAGCAGAAGGTTCTGCCCCGTGTGCATGATGTCATTTAGCGAGTGTCCAGATGATGTTGGACAGGAGCCATTGAACACGACTCTCAGCTTTGTTGTTTTGCTTCCTGGTCTGAGTACCCCATGGTTCGGCAAATAGTAGACTGGATGGGGCTGAGTTCGTGCTTGTGCCCCGTCGGAAGAGACCCTCAACCCTCCAGATGGTTTTGAAGCATCTGGTGCTAAGGTCATCCCCCCTTCAGAGACACAAGCGTTGAACTTGCCTGGGTGAGTCGAAGATGATGGATTTGGTGAGATCCGAACCATGTGACCAAGCTGTTCGTATTCCTTCATGAAGTTCTTGTAGAGTTCCTTGTACGATTCGTCCTTCTGGAATTTTCTGAGTATTCGCTTGAGACAATGGTGAGCTGCCGTGTATGAGTTTCCCAACAAATTTGCTGAAGATGTGAGTGGTAGTCGGACAACGTAGCGACCCGTGGAGTCGCGTGTGTGCGTTGACTTGAAGTGTTCTTCGCACTCGAGTTCCTCTGATGAGAGTGCGCTTGCGGAGTCCGATTTGAGTTCTTCTTGTACCCAAAACTTCGTGAGTAAATCCTGCAGCTCAGAATTGTCTGGTAGAGTGCGAACATGGTATGAAACACAAGGCGATGAGTTAGGTGAGTTTACTGGACCGAGAACAAGCCAACCAAAAATGGATAGTTGGGCTATTGGCATTGATATTGATGCCTTAATGATGTTCGGCTTGATGATCGTGCCGTATGAGTCAGCGCCTATGATGATATCAATGGCGCGTGGTTCAAGGAAGTTGGGATCGGCCAGTTTGAGCTTTTCGAGATGAGGCCACGATTGAGTAGGTAATCGGAAGGATGGTAGGATTGAAGAGACCGTCGAAAGGATGTAGGCTCGTACCGTAACTAGCAAGTTTGCATTAAGAGATTCAAGAGTGAGTGTTACGATACCACGAGTTTGAGTAGTCCTTTTCCCTCCAATTCCGATGATTGGTATAGATGAGTGCTGTCGAGCGAGATTGAGTTGCGAGATGAGTGCTTCTGAGACGAAGGTGAGTTCCGATCCAGGATCGATGAGTAAACGAGCCAGTTGAGTGCGACAATCTGATGAGTGAACTTTTGAGAGCGCTGTGGCTAGCAGCGTTGCTTGTTGAGTGCGAGGAGCAGCTGATGAGTTGACGATTGCACCGAGCTCCTAATGAGGAGCTGCTGATGTTGACGGTTGAGGTGCAGGAGCTGGTTGAGTTGCCGTCGGCCGTTTTTGTTGCTCATGCAACATGGTGTGATGTCTGCCACCACATGTCTTGCAGACGACTGATGACTTGCATGCATGGACACTGTGACGTCCCATGCAGTTGAAGCACAGCCGACGTTCCTTCACGACGTTAGTTCGCTCGGTTGCATTCATATTCCTGAATGTAGGACACGAAACGATGAAGTGAGTGCCCTTGCAGCAATCACATGAGAACGCTCTGTGCTCCGGTTGAGTTCCACTTTGCTGAGATGATCCGTGGTGAGCTGCGGCCGGTTTCCTCTCTGGGATCGCCTTTGAGTGCGACGGCTGCAGAGCAGCAGCCTCGATCCTCTCAAGAGCGCGTACTCTCGAGGTGAGAAATTCCTCGAGCCTCTTGAAAGGAGGGTAATCCTGAGATGCGCCCAGCGAGGTTTCCCAGGCCTCCCGCGTAGAGGGATCCAAATTATGGCATACATGATGCACGAGAATGAGATCGCCAAGCTGTTCTATCATCCCCAATGACTCCAGAGACATGCGAGCCTCTGAGACCGTAGAGATGATTTTTTCAAGCCCTTTTGCCGACTTCTTGGTGAGTTTCTCCAAGCGGCAGATCTTGTCGAGCTGCGCCTGTACCAGTAAACGTTTGTTTTCATACCTGGCGTTGAGTGCCTCCCAAGACGGTTGCAGCGAACTCCCAGCCAGTGGATAATTCGCGATGAGTTCGGCTGGACCAGCTGCCATGCAGCTGCGGAGATAGTGTAGACGCTCGATGTCGGTGATGCGTGAGTTACTCATGATGAGTCCTTCAAACATCTCCTTGAATCGCGGCCAATCCGCGTATTCACCGCTGAACTGTCGAAGCTTGATGTCAGGTAGTTTCAGTTCAGCTCGCGCGTCTGGCGAGTTCGGCCTTGGAGGAGGTAGTTTGGCGAGGATTGCAGTTTTGGCTCGCGTGAGTGCTTTGCGAGTGCGTCGATACAACTTTGCCTCCCTCCCTTGAATGTCGTCGGCAAAGTACTCATGATCGACGTGAGCGGCGGGCCAGTTGAGTTCGAAATATGTGTGAGTTGATCTGAACTCCTCGTGTAGCGCTTCGAGTTGTTCAAGTTCTGAATCGACGTCGTTGAGTGCGAGTTCAGACGGGTCTTCAGGGAGATCGTCTGCGATTGCGTCGATACAAGCGAGCCGATTGAGTTGACTCTTGTACTTCAAGGTGAGTTCAGTCGGTAGACGCGCGGGTGAGTTTTGCCTTGAAGAGCGCGCGCTGTGCTTCTCTCTCACCTTGAGACCTGATGTGCTCGCTTGAGAAGGATCGATCTTTGCAACCTCTTGGTTTGGAGGTGTTTCGGATCGCTCCTCTGTGGTGATTTCAAACGTCTCCTCGATGATTTCAGGAGTCGTACGACCGGAGCTTTGTTTCGACATGTTGAGGATCTGGATGAGTGCGCACTTCACGAAATTAATGTTCGAAAAAATCGATGAAACGATTTATAACCGGATTGAGATTCGTCGAATTTATTTAACGTCGAGCGAAACGCGTTAAACGAATTTTCGGGTTTTTTTTGAGTGCACTGAATTTCGCGAAACGATGAGACGTCACACGAAAATTTGACAGAAAATTCGCGCAACACAAAATCGCGCTGAGAACGTCCGAAATTCAAGTTTATTACGCGAAACTATAATTTTGAGATGAAAACCGCGAAGCACTGTAAGTAATCACGATGTCGAGTGAGAATTGATCAAGAAAATGAGTGCGACACCGTGATTGGCTGAGAACTGTCGAAGAACGAACGTGATTCGTCGGTTCGAGAACAAGAGCGGTTGAGATCTGCTGTTTACGCGAGAGCGACGATGAGCGATCGCGTGACTCGAGAGCGCGACAGCGATTGGCTACTGAACGACGCCACACGATGAGTTGCACAATTGATGATTTTCCGTTGAGAATTCCCGATGATTTTGCACCACAATTTTCACACAAAAATTCACAAAACTCACTCGAGTATTAACTACTTGTCACGATCCGGCTCGAAGGACCAAAATGTTTGAGAATTGCTGAGAGTTTTGCCGGGATGTAGGATGATCGTGACAAAGGGTGTTAAATAAAAGTTCGTATACTTTCGTGAAAAAATGTGAACAAAAAACACACGTCTTTATTAGATGAAAGAATAGATAATGTCACTGAATATTGCGTTGCGCCGTCAACGAGTGAAATGAGATCAATGTCAATGAGTGAAATGTCGCGAGTCGATCACTAAAATGTTATTGAGAAAATTCACAGAATTAAATTACACTATTGAGATGAGTTTTACACTAGAACGATGCCGCGACGAAATTATATTAATTTGACGCGTACAGCGTTGAGATCGCGCCGATGAGTGCACGATTGCATCCACGAGTGTGGCGAGTCCACGTGGTGAGAATGAGATCGTTCAAATGAGGATGCACTATAGATTTGCGATTGCGCCCGGTGCGACAACCGTTGAGAATGAGTTCTCCTGAATTTAGTGAGTGCGATTACATTGTAATCGAGCGCGTGAAAGACAAAGTATATTGAAAACGATCAGCAGCGATGTAGCGCGTGGCACGTATCGATGAATACTAATTAGCTAAGATGGCTGCCGCCGGCCGGCTAGCCGTTGCGAGAACATCGTGGTCGATTCTAGATCCTTCCACGATGCCTCGTGTTGCCAGCCGGCTGCGCCCGTGAGGTGCTGCCGCGCAACGGATCGTTCGCGCTGCGAGGAGAGTCGCTCGTGCCGCTGCCTTGCGACACGGAATCCCGAACAAATTGGGTTATCTATTCTCCCATTTAGTTTTTTTTTCATCTCATCCGATCGTAGCTCGTGCAAATTTCGTCATTAATAAGCGGTAAATTGTACAACGTAAAAATAACTTTAGATTTATTAATTTCACTTACGTAGTTATCTTTCACTTGCGATTAATTATTACAAATTCTGTTGGCTTATCAAAACGAACGGGCTTCACCGATATGTGAATGATAAATGGATTCTTCGTTGATGCCAGAAGTAGCACCGTGCAGAGGTCTCCCCACCTTGGCCTCGACGATACCGACTATGGGGCGTAGTAACCGCCGAGGGGAAATCTCGAATTAAACGCATAATCATTACACTCATATTCATATTACTGAGGCATATCAGAAACTTGGATAACCATGACACATGAGTACTCGAATGCGTTGACTGATTAGTTGTATATCCGATAAATCTCAAATACGTAATTCTAACAATGAGAACCGTTAATTTCATAAATGTAATCCGAACATCTATGAGATAATAATATCTAAAAAAAGGAATAAACGAACATGTAGAAGGTGCAGAAAATAGTGACGTTGCATAATTATAATAACTCCTCGTCAACCTTTCCTTTTTATTGAAAGTGATTCGTTTATTTTTCTGAAAACGTATATTTTATTTCAGAATTTTGTCTCATTATTTAAAATGCGTTATTAACGACTAAATCCATGAATGAAAACGAATTATTCGATAATTAGAAAAAATTCTAATAGTATCTTGCCATACTAGTGCGAGAAAGCGGTCGTTACAGCTGTTACGTCTGGCGAATTTTAAAATTTTATTCGCCGACGCAATTTGGAAATAGCCAAATTTTACAACAATTATAATCATTTATGGGAGAAAACTGAATAGAGAATAAGGAGGAGAGCGAAGGATAGTCCGAAACACACACATTACATGTGATTTGATTATCGTCTCTCAGTATAAAAAAATCAATAATTGGACAATAACTAAACATCTGTTAATTGGTAAAAGCCAAATATTCAATCATTGGCATAGTACTGGTCATATACTTGGACACGACTTGGTGACTATTCAAATTACCGAAAGGGGTGGTATCGCCAGCGAAAATACCTATTCGCATTGCTTAAACCAGACAACCTGGGCAATACGAATCTTTTTCTTTCACGTGATCATCGAACGCTTGCTTATCGCTCTAACACTAGTAGCGATGCAACTCACGCATTAATACAAGCGTGCAGCCAGAGAATCGGTGTGGTTGTCTCGAAGGAGGCGATTCGAGACATTACCGTTGTCACTAATGAGTGCAGCACTTCTCGAACAATAAATTAATAATCAATTGTTAACTAAAAACGTAATAATCGACAATTATGTCAATCGTCAACATTTCATCGATCAATAATATCAAAATAATTTCAACATTTCGTTAATAACCAAAAGGTCTCTAAACTTCGTTAATAATATTAAAATCGAGCATGAAATAGAATATTTGGGTCACATCGTTATTAACTAAACATACAAAAATATAATTAAATCAATTTTATAAGTTCTTCGTCTTTAAATTGTTATCTTTACTTGTATTTATCTTTCAGAACTTTCATTCAAATTCGACAATTATTATTTTTAATTAAAGGGAATATTTTTAGCAATATTTAACTATAAAAATTATTGTTTATAACGGAAATTGTCATATCATAAAATTTAATACTTCTCACCGACGGACCGATCGATAATTACGTGAAAGATATTAATTGAATAATATTTGAGAAAAACATGAAATCAAATCGGTAAAAAGAAAAAAAAATACAGGGTAGAAGAACGAACAGAGAAAGTTACACGTAACATATAGGAATGAACAGAGTATAGCATATATGAAGGTTGAGTATAGCATACAACAGGGTAGAAACGGAGGAATACACGGGAAGATCGGAATAAAGAGGAGAGGCCGACGAATAGCCGCACAAAGCGGAACAGCCGAGGATAGGCGTCGTGCGAGCGTCGCGAACGCGAACGCGCTACCCACGGAGAGTCGAGCCGACGCGTGAATTGGAAAGAGATGGTTGCAGCATAGGCGCCGCCACAACCAGGGGGATGGGAGTTTTTAACCCTCAAAGGGGGTTCAAAGTGAACAAAAAGGAGGTCATATAGTCCACAACTTAATACTAATAGTTTTGGGGCCGTCAGCCACCATTTTAATAATAGTTTAATGAAAAGAAAAAAAAAAAATAGGAATAATTCCTCGTAAAAATTTAGGAAGTATAAATTAAAAAAAAAAAACATATACATAATTAATTTTATAGTTTTTGGACAATATCATTATGTCTGTTACAGTTTATTTTGTTTTCTTAAAATTAAAAAGTTAAAATAAATAGGGTGCAAGTGGAGTAGGGAAGGAAAACACAGAAAAATTTAACACATAAGATTAGGTACAATGATATTTATTCATCCATGTGCATAAAGTACATGGATATATCGGTTTTGTGTGATAAAAAAAAAATAACAATGTTATCCGTAATTCAATTGGGGTACGGGACATCCCACCGTTCAACGGCTCCCATCTGAAGATCCTCGTTTTTTGCGTGTCATGCGTCCGCATGAATTTACGCCACCCCCGGCATGTCTCAATGCTGGGAGTTTATTGAAGACTGCCAATGTCCCGTACCCCAATTGAATTACGGATAACATTGTTATTTTTTTTTTATCACACAAAACCGATATATCCACACCCATCCCGGTGGTGGATCACCACGCGTTCTCGCTGGTGTAGACGGTTGACGAGGAGATGGAAGACACATCTAGAAAATATAAAAAAAAAAAAATAAATAAATACCCATCAAATTTAATTAATCATCAAAGTATTTCTTTAACAATAGAATCTATATACTTGGTTAAAAATAAGGGGAAGGTACTTACGTTTTTTTTTGATGCGCAAAGTTCCAGGTGTTCTCTCGGAGAGTCGAGTGAGGAATGAATTAATTTGCTGCGACCCTCATACGCTCACGGGATTTGTTTAGGAAAAAAAATTATTACTGTAGTCACGTGACAATGATTCACCGTAGTCGTTAGAAGGAACACACAGGAGTTCATTGAGTATAGGTATTTCCGTTTGCATCTGAGCATAAGGCCGATCGTCTTCGGTAGCGTAATATAGGAGATAACACTTGTAGCCATAACATTTAGAGGTACACATGTAGAACACAGGTTGGTAGCAGCGAGATAAAAAGCGTTAATCCATATAAAATTGTTTT
Organism: Cryptus viduatorius; assembly: GCA_964006125.1. NCBI lineage: Eukaryota > Metazoa > Arthropoda > Insecta > Hymenoptera > Ichneumonidae > Cryptus > Cryptus viduatorius. The sequence continues at coordinate 2,625,291 of OZ023221.1, forward strand.
ATCAATGGGGATATATAGGAGTAGGAGTTATCATTATTAAAATTATAAAATAAATAAATATTATAAAAAAAAAAAAATTAATATCGTTCAAGTTAAATGTTGAATAATAAAATAATAATAATAATAATAATACTAAAACAAATACATAAATTTGGAAAAATTTCTATATATAAAATGTCAATAAACCAATATTTTAATTGATTTTCCATTTATAGATGACAAATGGGACTTATTGCGTGTAATATCAGTGAGGACACTGAGTATATCGACAGTGAAACATGAATACAGCGTTTCATATACGGGGTCGGACAACAGTAATCACTCGGGGAAATGATTCAATCACAATTAAAATTAAATTCAAATATGAATGAATAAATATTTGGCTATTACCATAATAAAATAATCTTTATTATTGCTTTAATAAATCAAAAATTTAATAATTTGTTTTTGGGCAATCAAATACTTTCAAATCATTTTTTCTTACAAATTTCAAATTTGACTTGAATGGGATAAAATATTTCATTACAATCTTTGAGATTATTTTGAACAATTAATACATTTTTCAATACGTTTTTATCAATCGAAATTTAATATTGATTATTAAATAATTTCAATTATCTATGCTTTAAAAATAGAATTAATTCTTGGGGAAGTAACTTCGTCAATACATCTATATTTTTGTGCTCGTGTTGTTTTGTTTTGTGAACCATATGGTTCTTTTATCCAAATCCATTTACCTTAAATTCCTAGTTGTCAACGACTAATAAAAAAAAAAAAAATTTAAGGGTGATCATAAAAAAAAAAATTTGTTTTTTTAAGTACTTGGCTTGGAGATGTTTCTGCGTATCTAATACACTTATATATAAAGAGGGAAAAAAGGCGATAATTAGTGATTTTGAGTGAGTGTAGAACTCGTATGAAGAATGGAGACAGAAAATGACGCGCACGAATCGAGGATCTTCCGACGGTAACGGCTCCACGTTCGGGTCTCACGTGACCCATGGCTTCGTCAAATCGCAGATGGGCTCCACGATGGAGTAAATGGACAAAATAAGGCCCATGGTCTCTTAGAAATTTTTTTAAAATAATAATAGTAAAGAAATAAATAAATAATTAAATAATAAATCAGAAATACATTTATGTCAATATATAAACACAGTTAAATTTAGATAAATAACATTATTCAACAATTATAACCAGTAAAAATTCAGAATTTAAAATCATTGTAAATTCAAATTACGGGAAATGAAAATTATAACGTAGAAATTTCAATATTTTGTAAACGCTTCCCTATATTTTTAATAATGAAGTGTGGACAAGACGTGTGTCCACCTTTCGTAAAGTTGCTCCACTCGCATAATGTCTGGATTTTTATATTATCTTTTCAATGATATTTTTTTATAGCTTTTTCAATTCCTGATTGAATGGTACTACCTAGGAAACAAAAGTACATTTCTTTCCCCGGTATAGCCTTATAAACAATCTGTTCGTGAGCTCGCGCGACACTCGATCCGCTTGCCACTGTCTTTGCATTATTTAAAAAATTTGTCAACGATATATTTACTGCTGTTCCCTTTTCTAGGTAGCACCATTGCAGGGGTCAAAAAAGCTATAAAAATATTTCATTAAGTATTTTTTTTAAATGCAGATATTACGAAAGCGGTTCGAGTATCGCGCGAGCTCTCAATCGTTTATAAGGCTATAGAACAATAAATATTGTTTCGTTTTCTAATACGCACCATTCGATCGATCGGTCCGAAAACTATAAGAATGCATGCATAGAAAAATAAAAAAAGAATGCAAGCCCACAAGAATAAGCGATTGAGCGAACGAATACGACGAAGTATCACGATAAGATGGACGTATAAATTGCACGCGATAAATTCCGACAGGCGTATTGATATAGCGTAGGTAGGCCTGCTAGTAACAAATAATTATTTAAGGAACGTAACAAGATGTCTTTTGGCGGTTAAACATACATAGCTTCTGAAAAGTAACTTGAATGTGGTTCTAAAGTCTATCAAAGTTTTTCTGATGTCTAACTTAATAATTTAACGGAATACGGCATTTAAAAAAAATCTTCATATTGACGATTTCGAATTGAAAAGGAAGTTTTCTATACTACAAGTATATCCTATTATATGTTAATTTTTATTTTCCAGATAAGTTCGAAGTTGAAGATTAAAACGAAAAACAGACGTAAGCAACTAATATTCGAACGGCTGTGGAGCAGTAATGAAGGATCGCTACGCGATAAGGTGGTGCATTTATTAGAATCAAAGAAAAGTAATTCTCGAGATGGAAATCCCAAGTGCCAATTATCAATGACGTCTCTAATGATGATAAAATTCGGGTGGAAAAATCAGACGTAAGCATGTCTTTAGATCGTTTATCAATCAGTAACGAAGAAGGTCGAATTTCTAGGGACCGTTGTTTTGTAGAAGAAGTAAAATATTCGTTACCTGAAATTAATGAAATAGGCAATAAAACTTTGCAGACTGTTCCTATTGTAGAAGACAATCATTCGACTTGCAAAAATTCAATGACAGGAGTTAGGTCGTGGTTAGATACATTGTCGATAGATAAAGAAAATAATATAATACAGTACGGAGACGAAAAGAGTTCGTCAGAAAAAATTCAAGATTATAATAGTACAGTACTAAATAATAATAATCATAACTTTAAAGGCGATGCTTCGATGCAGGAAATCGAATCAGCTATAGTATTACCGTGGTTGGATAACTTTTCGGTGGATACACATAATGATCGACATTACAGAATTGAATCCCCTCTTAATAGTGAAATGTCTTTATTAATAAAAAAAATTTCGAACAACACTGAAGTTGTCGATACTGTTTTGGAGCTCGATAAAAGCATACTACATGAAGACGAGAAATATAAAACATTATTAGGTACATATACGCATCTCGCCGGTTCTAGTCTTCTCGTCCCTGAAGCAAAAAATCCTTATCCTTGTAATAGCGAAATATATACTGTTAGCAGTTCTTCTACTAATAACGAAGATGCTGTCAGACACAGTGACGGCGAGACTTTTTCAATAGAAAGTAGCAATTCAAACTTAACTCGAGAAGTCCACCAATATGATTCATGGCAAAAAACAACAAAAGATGTGGATTGTACGAAAGCAAGCAAGATTTTCGCAGTCGAATTTCACCCGAACAAGCCATTTACAACAAAAGAACTGGATGTTGCTCCCTTTGAGGCTATCCAAAAAACGGCCAATACGAAGAATACGAAATTTTATTACTCGGGCAAACAGTTTGTTGTAAATTCGAAAATTTTTAGCAATGGTCGTAACAACAGTAGTGAACAAGTTGAGTACAATGCTAATGATAAGAGTTTCCGCTTAAATGTCAAACCTACATCTATGAGTACTTGTTTTGATCATAGTGCTATTCGCACATTCATGAAAGATTTATTGAGGCAAACCATGTTATATAAGTGTCCATTAAGAATTTACTCTATTAGAGAAAACAGGCAAAACGTTGTAGCATATGCAAGATGCAGATATAAAAGCCACGATCAAAAATTTAAATTCGAATTCGAGAACATGAGTCAAGAAAATGCGACTGTATTCGTATATATAGAGGACGACGAAAAGTTTACCCTGCCAATAGTTCATTCTGGAAAACCAACGATGGAACAGTTACGAGATGAGGAACGCGTAAATGTTAAACAAGTATTAGCAACTGTAGACCCGCAAACGTTTTACGATGGTGTATCCAAAACTATCGACAAAGATCTTGCGAATGAAGGAAATTATCAAAATTTAAGGAACGAAGCTACATATCGAAAGGCACGTAATGAAATCACAACGGAACAGCGAAAAAGAATAACATCCAGCGATGTATCCGATATCGTGCAAAAATGTAGAGATGATTATAAACTGAGAGATCCTTACGTTAGACTTGCCGGAGAACCTTTTCGGATTCATCTGTATTCACGACAGCAACTTAACACTGTGAGAAAAAATGACAAAATCGTATACTTTGATGCCACAGGTGGTATCGTACGTAAGCCAGAAATTCAACTTAACGCTAATCAAAGCGATCCAATCTTACATAAAGTAATATTGTATTATGCAATGGTGATAAGAAAAACATTCTTCGATAATAGTAATGACAATACAGGTGAAGAAAGTAATATCAAAATAAAAAAGGGCGAAAACGAAGAAAAGGACCTAATAATAAATGAGAAATCTAGAAAAGAACGAGGTATAACAGTTCCACTAATGGAAATGGTAACATGTGAACACGACATTTCCTCTATCAGTTATATTTTGTCAAGGTATAAATCATTCGTTGAAAATGAAAATCGAAAATGGCCTTTTTTCAAAGTCATTGTCGTTGACTGGTCTTGGGCAACAATCCGTGCCATTATAAAAGAATGGTTCGAAAGCAATATTAATGATTATTTACAAAAGATGTATGATATTTTGCAAAACGGACAGAAATTACAAAATGACTTTATTTTAGTATACTACTGCAATGCTCACAACCAGCATCGTATAAGCAGTGCGCTTAAACGAAATTATCCTTTATTCAAGGAAAAGCAGGTCGTTTTAGATTGTACAGCCGTTATGATAAATTGTGCGACTTTGGAAGAACTTGATAGAGCATTTGAAAACACGATAACGGTTTTAATGACAAGGTCTGCAGTAATTGCAAAGACTGCAATGGAAAAATTAAATGTCCAACGGACAAAAGGCAATGTCGAAAGTCAGGAAGATGAATCTGACGACGGAACTGAACAAATAAACATTTGTAATGAGAAAATAAATACATCGATTTACAAAAATTCTCCTTTTTACAAACGTTACGCACGGATATACTCGCGTGTTAAGAAATCGATCAATATAAATGAAAAGCCTGGAGAAAAAACTACAAATATATGTTATATACCCGAATTGGCGGAATATATTACCGAAACTTATATGCCGTATGCACCAATGTGGACAGCGATTATTCTCAATACGATACTCCCAGGTACGAAACGATTGAGCAATGCTTGTGTAGAGGGATACTTCAATACGGTTAAACATAGAATTTTGAAATCGCGAAAGAATGTCGCTGGTGGTGATTTTATTAATTTAATGCGAAATTACAAAGATCATATTTGCTCGCGGAATGAGTTGAAAAATATTTTAAGCACTCAACGAATGATAGGTAGAACGAAACGAAAACAATTTGATGATCCAGATGACCCAGAAATAGCCGATGATCTGAAAGTAATAGAAGGCTGGGTCGAAAAAGCGCAAAAACATAGTCAAAGGAAAAGAAAATCTCATTATGAAGGTACAAATCTGGAGTTAGCAATTAAAAAACAGAAACTGTCGGACGATGATGACAAAAACAAAACTATATTTACCTACTGCGATGAAACTGAACCTACGATCATTGAAAGTCACATCGATGAAAACGCTAAAACAACAAATTTATCAGACGACGATATCGAATTTCAGTCATGTAATGAAGACGTTCCATTAACTCCAAGACAAAAATCGAGCACTTTGACAAATAGAACATCGTCGACCGATTCAATTCACCCGTGTGCTCTTCCAAATGCTCTATTTCTCGATGTAGATTATTACATGAAATTAATCATTATGAAAAGCCAAGAAAAAACCCCAACATTTTACTATTGGATGGCGCGATATTTTTGTGATCGTGATATGCCAGTTATAGGAAACTCTTGCATTAAATTAGTAGGACCTGATTATAGAACATTAAGACCAAGAACATATATTTCAAGCAATGTGGTCGACTGTTACGCAGTTGCAAAGATCGGTTCATTTGCATGGAATAATGTACATTACATTCCTGCTAGCGAAACATTAAAAATTTTGGGAGACGGATATGAATGGAAGCTCCATCGAAATTGGTCTATGTATCACATCACTGACATTTTCGAAAACATAGTCCTTATACCGTACGTCTATAGTAAGCATTGGATGCTTATTGTGCTGAATGTAAATGAAGGAACATTAAAGCATATTGATCCTATATATAGGAAATCTTGGGACAAAGCTAGAGCTGTGGCGGCATTTACAAAATATCTAAACGATTGCAAAGCTTTCAGCGCCGTTCCTAATAACTTATGCAACATTGAATGGAAAATAATTGACGATGACGAGGAAAGACCAATGCAACGTGACGGTTGCAATTGTGGAGCCTACATTATTAACTTTATGGATTGTATTGCTACAGGAAAACCGCTAGAAAACCCTAATTTTAAACCAGTCGAAATGAGGAAAAAGGTTGCGAATGAATTACTAGTACTGTCACAGTCAATGCAATATGTTTGCTACGTTTGTGGGCAGGAATCCGATGGTGAAGAATGGTCAGTGCAATGCAAGAAATGCAAACACTGGATGCATATAAAGTGTGTAAGGAGATCCGAATGCGACTATACAGATTATTTGAATATTAAAGATCGGGTTTACATATGTATGGTATGTTCTGAACAAAATAGACCGTGGATGGAAAGCAAAAGCGTGTCAGAAGCATCGACAGAAATTAAATCAGCTTCCCCATGTAATAAAAACAAAAGTGGCACACAATGAATATATACTTATTTAATTCCCGCAACACAAACCGTGAATCTAATGACAGCACAACAAATACATAACATCACAGCATAACATTTATATAATATGAAACAAATGCATTCTGCTTGTCAGCTTTGCGACATTCTCCGATCAATGAAAGAAGATTTCAGAATGAAATCTTTCTCTTAACATTTTTAAGGATATAAGTTAACTCAGTGAGAGTTGTTATGAGTTAAATGCATACATGAAAGGTTAACACAAAAATATTAACAAGTTGCATATTGAAGACATTAGTCTGTTTACTTGCAAATTTTGCACATTGTGACTTATATATCGGTCTGCATATTGCGACCACTGACCAATATATCATGTTTACCGGTCTGCCTACTGCGACCAGCATTTAATGTATTGTAACGCGGTTTTTTTGGCGCGTTACATGAATGGCGTCATCGGCGGATTTTGGTCCCGTCGAGCATGCGTTCTCCCCACCGACAGAGTCCCCAAGCGATCTCAAGGGTTCGAAATTTAAGCCAAACGAATAAAATTATTAATTTCTCTGTTCTTTTATTATCTTTATTTTTCACGAGCGTAACAAGGCGAATTTCATCGGCGAGTGGTCTGCGTTTAGCGTCATTATTTTCGAGACCAACTGAACAGGAGTATCGTTTTGGCTAACGGTACCGCTACGAGGTCGTCGCATCTTCTCTCATCCTTCAGCAACACCGAAAATCGTCGCTCTGGGCGCACCGATAACGGAGAAGTCGCAGCTTAGCGATGTCAGCATCGTCTCAATGATGTCTGCACCCCGGGACCAACGTCTACGAAGATTCTTCAAGCGAAACGTCGTGCGATAGTTCGAGCGGGGCGTCAGCGCCGTCTTCGTTCGAATATTAATTTCGCGTGAGCGATAGTTCGCGATAATCGTAGGGCGTCGCCAGGTACCGGGGTACCGAAAATATTAGCAAAGGGAGGGGAGAGCGAGACCGCGAGACGAATTAGCGTAGATTACTCGGGGACTCTCGTCGTATCTTTTGTGGTGTGAGGACGTGTGCTCGAGTGATCGAGATGGCCAAAGGGACAACTCCGCGCGAAAGGGTGTATCACCTCGGTACCGGACCGATCGCGGATTGGGAATTATCAACGGGTCGGAGGGTTGGTCAATTCCGATAATTTCCTCGTCGAACATCAGACTCTCGCCGGTAAGGCTCCCGTCTTTTCCCTCGGACGCGTTCTTTTTCTTTGGTTCAATTATTTATTTTTGAGTGTCCGCGCGCACTCTTCGCGATGACGGTTCTCGTCCCAGGCAATCAGAAAAGCTTCTCTCGGTGACGCGTGGGACTCGTCAAGGGAGAAGTTAGCCTGCAATAGAAGGACGGCCCGTCTCGTATTTTTCTTGATTTCTTTCAATTCATTTTGTATTAGTTTTTGGAACTTGGGATCGCTTAGGAAAATTAGTAGAAATTTAATGTACGCGAGAGATCCGTTCTGTTAAGTGTGGCGAGCGGTTGCGGGGACTCGGACGTGCGGGAGATAATCGTAGGCGTGCTTCGACGGCTTTGGCTGTTCGAACTCGCAGTGCGAACTCTAAAAGTTAAACGAGCCCTCTGCCCGCTTCGCGCCGAGTGATCACGCGGCTTAGTGGGATTTTAGTATTTTTCCGACACGTTTTTCGGTACCGTCAGGTGCGAGATGTACGTCGAGACGCGAATTTAGTAGGGACTATTATTTTTGTGATTGTTGATAATTTTTCGTCGCGGAAATTCAAGCCGGCGAACTGAGTAACCGGTGAGAATTTTAGTAGGGAGATTCTTATTTTTGTGTCGAGTCATCCCGGGTACCGTCCCGGCGAAAAGTGACGTGTAAATTATGTTTTTCGTCGAATAAATTTATTTATCGTGATTTCCCTAAATTTTGCTTGATGTTAATTGTTTTATTTATTTGAGATGTACCCCTTGTATAAATCGCCAAGACAACGAACCGCCCCTCTACCCTTGTGAGCTGCAGTTAGCCGGCTGTAGTCAATTTTCGTTAATTCGTGAGCTTTGAAAATCCGATCGCGTCGAGCTCGATGCTCGGCTGGCGCCCTTAAAAATAAGTAAGCGATCGAGACGAATTTTTGTGGCCAACGGGGTACCGGTTTTGTTTATTTGATTTTTCGTGAATTTTTATTTTATGAGTGCGAGGGGGCCACTCCTTGGTAATTTCGGTCACAGTATTTTTACTAATGGTCTGCCTATTGCGACCATTAACCAATCCTGATCAGAAACTATCGAGGGAACAGCAAATCATCGGTTTCGGACAGTTTACCGCAGGTAAACCGAGATTCACGTGATCTTTTTGATTACAGTTTTTTATATTACCTCTGTTCATTGTAAGTGAAATTGTGAATTGGGAACGCGTCGAAACGCATTGGCCTCGGTTTATCGACAGATCATAAAAATAGTCGGAACAATGTTGTCGATAGAACCGAGAATCAGTAGATTATGAACCGAGTGTTAAAAGAAGAATAGGGTTAACAATACACAAAGCTGCGGAAAACCGTCTGAAACCGAATGCCGATTTGTCTACATTTTGCTTGAGTAATTTCTGATATGGATATCTCGCGATCACCGGACCGGCAATCAGAATTTTCTATATGGTAATTTCCGGTCTGCTTATTGCGACCAGTATTTATTGATTTACGACCCCTGGTATGCTTATTGCGACCTTCAGCCGAAAGATAGCTACCAGTATTGATCATTTTGAATCAGTCTGCCTACTGCGACTAATATTGAGAGTATTGAAACGGTCTGCCTATCGCGATCAGTATTGAACGTATTCAAACGGTCTGCCTACAGCGACCAATATTGAGCTCATTCAAACGGTTTGCCTACAGCGACCATTAGTCAGCCTATTGCGACAATGTTTTTTTTTTTTTCGTGGCTTGTTCATGGCAGTTTTGCAGATCAAAAGTGGCTGATTTAATGACAGTATTAAAAAAAATAGTTGTACGCATGCGCAGCTTGCGCTTGCTTAACATTTATCCCTTGGAACAAAAAACTGTAACCTCCTTTTCACTGTGTGTTCCGCAAAACTGTCATAAAAAGCACGAGCGTGATGTACCCTACGCTCGTTGAAAAAAACATAGCGTGCAACTTAAGCCGAAAATTGGTACTTGCGAGTAATGTGTTTGCCTCGCATCAATTGCGTGAACCTCTTACTTGTCGCAATGGCCGGTTTTCGCCTTTTATTGCACAATATTTTTTCTGACCGTTTCGACCGCACTAGTGCGGAAAAAACAGCAGAAAATCGGATTCGATACACGTGCGGGAAAAATCGGTTTCTCTCACACTCGTCGAGAGAGACCGAATTTGCTCTCACGTGTATAGAAAAAAACGATTTCTTGTTTACAACCATATACCCTGCCGGGTTACCTTTGGAAAACCCGTGCCGGTACAGTCGGTGATGGTTTCTTGATTCTCCGGTGTACATACGAAAGTATTTAATTAAGTGTGGACAACGAGGTCTCAAAAAAACTGACTTCCAGCTCAAAGATTGATGCACGAGTCAGAGCGCGGCTAAGCGGTTACCCATCCAAGTATTGTCTGCGGGCAATGTTGCTTATTAAGTTGGATGATCGCCGGAACCGCACTGCGACCGTGCATCTACCACTGTCGGTTTTTGCAACAATATTCACGCTCCGTGTTCTTAACTCTTCTTAACTTAACGGTTCCGGTATTTTAACTCTTTACCATGGTAACGAATTCCCTTAACTGTATTTCCCCTCAGCCCCTTATCTCAACTCCAAGCGGGGAAAACTCTGAGCGCATACCTCTCGGTACCGCTACTCTCAGCAACTGACCGGAACTAGGAACGATAAGGGAAATACAGAAAATGGAGCGGGTCCGGATCCGTCGATTTAAGAATACGGAGCGTGTACGGTACATATTTTTTTCTTAAGTTCCGTTACTATTACATGGAGATGGAGGGCCATAGAGTTAATCCTTTTATGATTCTACAAACCGCTTTACCTCGTTTGATTGCGAGTATGTATGGCTCTTTCTATGAACTACACTGTCCAATTCCGTCTCAGCAAATAATATGTCTCCCTCCTTTATTTTAAATTTATTTAATTGATACTGACAAATTTTATACATATGGATCATTAAACGATTAACTTGGATTTGAAGTTAATAGATTTGGAAGAAAATTCTCTGATTATTTTTCAATTTCAATTACGTACTTTAAAAAACCTCTGGAAACAGATATCAAACTGAAATTGTGATATTTACAAGTACTTAATAAAAAAGTTATATAGTCATATAAAAAAGAAAAAAAATGAGATAAATCCGAGAACCTTTGCGCGAAAAATGAGAGTAGCTTACTTCAGCAATGGAAAGTTGACAATGGAATTTAGGGAAATATCAGATAACATAGAGAATACGTAGAGCCTACGAACCAAGAAGACAGAGAACCCTCAGTTTATCTACAGAAAGAATAGTAATTTCATTTAATTATTGGTTTTCTAAATAAATAGTATGTATATAATACTGAAAAGCATTTTGTAGATTCTATTGTAGATTGTAGACTCTATAAATACAAAAGACTATTGTAGATTCTATAAATATTGAATAAATCGTTTTACGAAATTTTGCACAAGAGGATATTCTGAAGAAGATATTCACATTTAAGAACGTATTTGAAATTGGAAGATTTAAAAATATCTCGGCCTCGACGCAAGCAATTCGATTCCCGTCGCAACGCCAACGTCTATGAATCACCGCTAATCACCATGTCTCGTCAGTTTACGGTGTGATGGATTAAACAGATACACGCCATATGGACTTTAATCGAACCTGGTCCCGTAATGCTGTCGCAATCCTTATGACAAGTGGAACCCCTGATGACATGCGAAATTATGAGAATTCCAGAAAACTTATTCGATAACTCTAAATTTCATTGAAATTTACACACAAAGTTATCGAGATTTGCTGCTTCAAATTGTCTCCTGTTCTCAACAAAACCGTCATACTGCCGAAAGTGACTGAAGTCCGATCGTTAATATTTGCGATAATCCTGATATCAACACTTCTACAATCTCATGGAACTACTGATATCACGCAATAGCAAACATGTGAATCTTTGTCCATTCCAATAGAGAATATGCAATTTGCGTATTCACACCAAAGGAGGTAGAAAATTTATCGTCAAATTTTCTCACGCAATGATACTGTCGGGTTTCGACATCTATATGTCTACCTTGAAGAAAAAGATCATCGCACTTAAATAACAAAATATCTACAATACCGCTTCATTCCCGTTCCCGTGATTGTCCAACAAAATGCGACAAGGTGTAGAATTCATTCAAGTGCCACAAGAAGATCTCCGAATGGAATTACACTTCGTGCTGCGTTTAATTATGATGCCGTCAGATGGATGCTATTATCTTTACGCCATGTAAAGATCCTATGGAACCTATGATTTCGCCAACTTACGAGAAACTATCCATTCGTCCACCAATCTATCATCCATGACATTCTGTGAAAAATGGGAAATTTTCCATGGCTGGCGAGCTCAGTTCAAGGGCAAGTTCATGAATATTCGAGTAAATTCAGTCGTTATCTAACCGCGGATCTAACTAACTGCGTAGTCACTTCGTGAGATACCCACTATAGTATTCAACTTAATTAATTATTCGTTAATATTTTTAAATCATTTCCTTGTTAAGTTTCCATTGCTGACTCTTTTATACATGCAGCTACAATAAGAAATAGATGTTTATTACAATTGCTATCATTTCGCACTGACCGCGTGACTGTTGCAAAAAATTTTGCATATGAACAAAATAGACTTTTTGACTTTAGACTTTATCAATCATATATCTGATTGAGCAATTGTTATTTACTATTGAACAAGTGAAAATATGTAAAAATATCGAAAAACTCATCATTCAGTATATTTCTTATGTATAAAAAACAATCTAATAGGGACGTTCCAAAATACGTTAAAGTTATTTTATTGTTTGTAACCTCCGTGTTTTTCATTCATCGAAATTCGCACAAAAATAAAGATTGTGTATTTTAGGCCCTCTGTCGAGCTACGTCGACATAAGATTCATTGTAAATAAAGTACAAAATCATTATCACAACATTTATTGCAGCTAGAATGCGAACGAAAATTCATAAAAAACCTTTTTGTAAAAGACAGTACAGATGTTTTTAATTTCTTGAAACCCATTTCATCGACACAATAAAAAACAACGTTTTGAGAGTAATGTGATTACCGACATACATTATTTCGATACTTAGAAATACAGACATCAGTATGTACAATAAAAATGCATTGAATCTCGTTATTGCTGCCTAAGGAAGTACTGAGTAAAGAAAAAACATTCCTGATTCGAAGTTCGGACCGGTCAATTAAAACGAAGAATGCAGAGGGCGAGAGGTAGGTCAGATTCACGTTCGGAGAAAAATCATCCCTTTTTCAAGAGCCACGAAAGCCGCGATTTATTAAATCGAAGACCTTCACATGGTAAATGGAAATTCGACTTTTCGAGTGTCATGATATGAACGCGGAATTCGAATGTCCTGGATTCTGTTTTTCGTCACTTAGGGAAGCATTTTACCTTTGACATTCTTTAATACTGAGGGAAGCATTCTAGGGGAACCAATTAAATTCTTTATTATTCTCGGTTTCCACAGAAATATCTCATTTTCAAGGACTAGCCAAAAATCAGCTGAAATTTCTTTTTTTCATACAATAAGCGATCACGTATTTCTAACTCCGATAATTCCAACCATTAGGTAAGTTAAAGAAAACACCATTAAATAAGTTGAATTCTGACCCTTAGCCGGGCTGTTTACCTGCTTGGCGACGCAACGGCGCCGTACTTAGCTTTTCATACCGACTAGTAAAATCGAAGAAGGGACAGTGGGCAGGTACTCCAGCAGGTATTGTGATATTCAATTTACGTGATGATGCCTAATTGACTGAGTTCCCGAATATTCAACTTATCTGATTGCCCACTGTATAAAGAATCGAGTCCAAAAGCAGATACTTGGCAATAATGTTCCTCGATACGTCGGGAAGAATATCAATAAAAAAAAATGATAATTTTACAGGACATCCGGGTTGTTCCACCCAGAATGCGCTGTGTAATTTTTTTTTTTTTTTGCAAACAAGGAAACGTGTCCGGAAGCTAAAAATTGGCCACAATTTTCCTCGATAGCTAGGGAATGGTACCGTAAAATAAAAAATTGACATTTTGCACGACAAATGCGTCGTTGCACGCAAAAAGGCATAAAATTGACCGTTTACCTAGGATTTTTGTTTTTTTTTTGTCATATAAGGAATCGTGTCCGAAGGCTTAAACTTGACAATAATGTTCGTAGATATCTAGGCCAGGGTATCGTAAAATAAAAAATTAACATTTTGCACAATATTTGAAATTTTACACGAAAAGTAGACAAAAATAGGCTAAAATGAAATTTTTGTCGAGAAATTTCATTTTTTTTTGTAAATAAGGAAGCGAGATCGGAAGCTGAAATTTGGCAATAATATTCCTCAATACCTAAGGAATATTATCGTAAAAAAAAAATTTGACTTTTTGCACGACATCTGAGTTGTTTGGATTCTGAGTTGATTTCATCAAAAACGGTCATTTTCTCAATGTGTAGGGCAGGTATGGAAAATCTGATGATTGCAATATCTCCGGCACTGTACCCGCATGAAATGACCTCATAAACTTAAACATCTATCATTCATTTTTTTTTTATTACAGACGTTTTGTACAGGGATGAAGTTAAAGTTAGCTGCCTTTCAAAGCTCAATAATTTTTATTTTTTTTTGACGTATAAGGAATCGAGTCCGAAGGCTCAAACTTGGCAATAATGTTCGTCGACACCTAGGGAAGGGTATCGTAAAATAAAAAATTAACATTTTGCACGACAAATGCGTTGTTGCACGCAAAGTAGCAAGAAATCGGCAGATTGCCTGGCAATTTTATTTTTTTTGACGTAGAACGAATCGAGTCCGAAGGCTTAAACTTGGCACTAATGTTCGTCGATACGTAGGGAAGGGTATCGTAAAATAAAAAATTAACATTTTGCACGACAAATGCGTTGTTGCACGCAAAATAGCAAAAAATCGATCGTTTTCGTTGAAATTTTTTTTTTTTACGTATAACGAATCGAGTCCGAAGGCTTAAACTTGGCAAGAATGTTCGTCGATACTTAGGGAAGGGTATCGTAAAATAAAAAATTAACATTTTGCACGACAAATGCGTTGTTGCACGCAAAGACGCAAGAAATCGGCAGACTGCCTGGCAATTTTATTTTTTTTGACGTATAACGAATCGAGTCCGAAGGCTTAAACTTGGCACTAATGTTCGTCGATACGTAGGGAAGGGTATCGTAAAATAAAAAATTAACATTTTGCACGACAAATGCGTTGTTGCACGCAAAATAGCAAAAAATCGACCGTTTTCCGTGAAATTTATTTTTTTTGACGTATAACGAATCGAGTCCGAAGGCTCAAACTTGGCACTAATATTCGTCGATACGTAGGGAAGGGTATCGTAAAAAAAAAAATTAACATTTTTCACGACAATTGCGTTGTTGCACGCAAAGACGCAAGAAATCGGCAGACTGCCTGGCAATTTTATTTTTTTTGACGTACAAGGAATCGAGTCCGAAGGCTCAAACTTGGCAAGAATGTTCGTCGATACCTAGGGAAGGGTATCGTAAAATAAAAAATTAACATTCTGCACGACAAATGCGTTGTTGCACGCAAAGTAGCCAAAAATCGATCGTTTTCGTTGAAATTTTTTTTTTTTTTACGTATAACGAATCGAGTCCGAAGGCTTAAACTTGGCAAGAATGTTCGTCGATACTTAGGGAAGGGTATCGTAAAATAAAAAATTAACATTTTGCACGACAAATGCGTTGTTGCACGCAAAGACGCAAGAAATCGGCAGACTGCCTGGCAATTTTATTTTTTTTTACGTACAAGGAATCGAGTCCGAAGGCTCAAACTTGGCAAGAATGTTCGTCGATACCTAGGGAAGGGTATCGTAAAATAAAAAATTAACATTCTGCACGACAAATGCGTTGTTGCACGCAAAGTAGCCAAATATCGATCGTTTTCGTTGAAATTTATTTTTTTTTACGTATAACGAATCGAGTCCGAAGGCTCAAACTTGGCACTAATGTTCGTCGGTACCTAGGAAAGGGTATCGTAAAAAAAAAAATTAACATTTTGCACGACAAATGCGTTGTTGCACGCAAAGACGCAAGAAATCGGCAGACTGCCTGGCAATTTTATTTTTTTTTACGTACAAGGAATCGAGTCCGAAGGCTCAAACTTGGCAAGAATGTTCGTCGATACCTAGGGAAGGGTATCGTAAAATAAAAAATTAACATTCTGCACGACAAATGCGTTGTTGCACGCAAAGTAGCCAAAAATCGATCGTTTTCGTTGAAATTTTTTTTTTTTACGTATAACGAATCGAGTCCGAAGGCTTAAACTTGTCAAGAATGTTCGTCGATACTTAGGGAAGGGTATCGTAAAATAAAAAATTAACATTTTGCACGACAAATGCGTTGTTGCACGCAAAGTAGCAAAAAATCGACCGTTTTCCGTGAAACTTATTTTTTTTGACGTATAACGAATCGAGTCCGAAGGCTCAAACTTGGCACTAATGTTCGTCGATACGTAGGGAAGGGTATCGTAAAATAAAAAATTAACATTTTGCACGACAAATGCGTTGTTGCACGCAAAATAGCAAAAAATCGACCGTTTTCCGTGAAATTTATTTTTTTTTACGTATAACGAATCGAGTCCGAAGGCTCAAACTTGGCACTAATATTCGTCGATACGTAGGGAAGGGTATCGTAAAAAAAAAAATTAACATTTTGCACGACAAATGCGTTGTTGCACGCAAAGACGCAAGAAATCGGCAGATTGCCTAGCAATTTTATTTTTTTTTGACGTACAAGGAATCGAGTCCGAAGGCTCAAACTTGGCAAGAATGTTCGTCGATACCTAGGGAAGGGTATCGTAAAATAAAAAATTAACATTCTGCACGACAAATGCGTTGTTGCACGCAAAGTAGCCAAAAATCGATCGTTTTCGTTGAAATTTTTTTTTTTTTACGTATAACGAATCGAGTCCGAAGGCTTAAAATTGGCAAGAATGTTCGTCGATACTTAGGGAAGGGTATCGTAAAATAAAAAATTAACATTTTGCACGACAAATGCGTTGTTGCACGCAAAGTAGCAAAAAATCGACCGTTTTCCGTGAAACTTATTTTTTTTGACGTATAACGAATCGAGTCCGAAGGCTTAAACTTGGCACTAATGTTCGTCGATACGTAGGGAAGGGTATCATAAAATAAAAAATTAGCATTTTGCACGACAAATGCGTTGTTGCACGCAAAGTAGCCAAATATCGATCGTTTTCGTTGAAATTTATTTTTTTTTACGTACAAGGGATTGAGTCCGAAGGCTTATACTTGGCAATAATGTTCATAGGTATCTAGGAAAGGGTATCGTAAAAAAAAAAATTAACATTTTGCACGACAAATGCGTTGTTGCACGCAAAGACGCAAGAAATCGGCAGACTGCCTGGCAATTTTATTTTTTTTGACGTATAACGAATCGAGTCCGAAGGCTTAAACTTGGCACTAATATTCGTCGATACCTAGGGAAGGGTATCGTAAAATAAAAAATTGACATTTTGCACGACAAATGCGTTGTTGCACGCAAAGTCGCAAGGAATCGGCAGATTGCCTAGCAATTTTATTTTTTTTTACGTATAAGGGATCGAGTCCGAAGGCTCAAACTTGGCAAGAATGTTCGTCGATACCTAGGGAAGGGTATCGTAAAATAAAAAATTAACATTCTGCACGACAAATGCGTTGTTGCACGCAAAGTAGCCAAAAATCGATCGTTTTCGTTGAAATTTTTTTTTTTTTACGTATAACGAATCGAGTCCGAAGGCTTAAACTGGTCAAGAATGTTCGTCGATACTTAGGGAAGGGTATCGTAAAATAAAAAATTAACATTTTGCACGACAAATGCGTTGTTGCACGCAAAGTAGCAAAAAATCGACCGTTTTCCGTGAAACTTATTTTTTTTGACGTATAACGAATCGAGTCCGAAGGCTCAAACTTGGCACTAATGTTCGTCGGTACCTAGGAAAGGGTATCGTAAAAAAAAAAATTAACATTTTGCACGACAAATGCGTTGTTGCACGCAAAGACGCAAGAAATCGGCAGATTGCCTAGCAATTTTATTTTTTTTTGACGTACAAGGAATCGAGTCCGAAGGCTCAAACTTGGCAAGAATGTTCGTCGATACCTAGGGAAGGGTATCGTAAAATAAAAAATTGACATTTTGCACGACAAATGCGTTGTTGCACGCAAAGTCGCAAGGAATCGGCAGATTGCCTAGCAATTTTATTTTTTTTTACGTATAAGGGATCGAGTCCGAAGGCTCAAACTTGGCACGAATGTTCGTAGGAACCTAGGGAAGAGTATCGTAAAAAAAAAAATTAACATTTTGCACGACAAATGCGTTGTTGCACGCAAAGACGCAAGAAATCGGCAGACTGCCTGGCAATTTTATTTTTTTTGACGTATAACGAATCGAGTCCGAAGGCTTAAACTTGGCACTAATGTTCGTCGATACGTAGGGAAGGGTATCGTAAAATAAAAAATTAACATTTTGCACGACAAATGCGTTGTTGCACGCAAAATAGCAAAAAATCGACCGTTTTCCGTGAAATTTATTTTTTTTGACGTATAACGAATCGAGTCCGAAGGCTCAAACTTGGCAGTAATGTTCGTCGGTACCTAGGAAAGGGTATCGTAAAAAAAAAAATTAACATTTTGCACGACAAATGCGTTGTTGCACGCAAAGACGCAAGAAATCGGCAGACTGCCTGGCAATTTTATTTTTTTTGACGTATAACGAATCGAGTCCGAAGGCTTAAACTTGGCACTAATGTTCGTCGATACGTAGGGAAGGGTATCGTAAAATAAAAAATTAACATTTTGCACGACAAATGCGTTGTTGCACGCAAAATAGCAAAAAATCGACCGTTTTCCGTGAAATTTATTTTTTTTGACGTATAACGAATCGAGTCCGAAGGCTCAAACTTGGCACTAATGTTCATCGATACGTAGGGAAGGGTATCGTAAAAAAAAAAAATTAACATTTTGCACGACAAATGCGTTGTTGCACGCAAAGACGCAAGAAATCGGCAGACTGCCTGGCAATTTTATTTTTTTTTACGTACAAGGAATCGAGTCCGAAGGCTTAAACTTGTCAAGAATGTTCGTCGATACTTAGGGAAGGGTATCGTAAAATAAAAAATTAGCATTTTGCACGACAAATGCGTTGTTGCACGCAAAGTAGCCAAATATCGATCGTTTTCGTTGAAATTTATTTTTTTTTACGTACAAGGGATTGAGTCCGAAGGCTTATACTTGGCAATAATGTTCGTAGGTATCTAGGAAAGGGTATCGTAAAAAAAAAAATTAACATTTTGCACGACAAATGCGTTGTTGCACGCAAAGACGCAAGAAATCGGCAGACTGCCTGGCAATTTTATTTTTTTTGACGTACAAGGATTCGAGTCCGAAGGCTCAAACTTGGCAAGAATGTTCGTCGATACCTAGGGAAGGGTATCGTAAAATAAAAAATTGACATTTTGCACGACAAATGCGTTGTTGCACGCAAAGTCGCAAGGAATCGGCAGATTGCCTAGCAATTTTATTTTTTTTTACGTATAAGGGATCGAGTCCGAAGGCTCAAACTTGGCACGAATGTTCGTAGGAACCTAGGGAAGAGTATCGTAAAAAAAAAATTAACATTTTGCACGACAAATGCGTTGTTGCACGAAAATTCGTCAAAGTAGAGTGTTCGTCGAAAATGCGATTTTCAAAAATATATTGTTCCAAGCGCGGAGCTTTAATCCTCTCTGCTCGTGTTCCCCGATGGATATGGAGTAGTTATGTTGAAATAGAACCCAGTTTTGGGATCCATTGGGCACGATTAATTAAAATAAGGCGGATATAGCTAATCGGCGATAAACATAACCTCTTAGCGCTTCTGACAGATGCCGGGCGCGAGAGCTGGGAAAACCGTTGCAACCTTGCAACGTTTCAAACTTCACCGCTATGTCGGTTTGAAGACCTGCTCGACGAAACCGACGAAACCGATGAAACCGACGAGACCGACACAGCGCGGGATTTATTTACTAACGATGAACAAGAAGAAAACAGTACACAGGCGTCAGGGGGCATTGGTGATGCTTCCGTTGGTTCACCGGGCAGCTTCACGCCGTCGTTAGAAGAGATGGGTGGCCAAGCGGGGCCATCGCACCGCGCTTCATCAGAGCCACCCATTGATGTCGATGACGCAATGCCAATAGGTGAGTCGAAGATAACCGGGAATTCATGTGAATCGCATTCGGCGCACTGTCGCCCGATTTCGAGATTCAGACGACAATAACTTTGCTTTGACAAACCAACGGTCAAACTCGGGTTTTCGATAGGTTGATAGTACGCCCACAATCCGTCACAGTATCGGCATCGGTTTTATTAAACTAAAAGATTGAGCCCGATTACTGCGAGACACCTCGAGAATTCATGTGAATTGTAATCGATGCACGTCGCAGAATTTCGTGTCTAAGATGATAATAATTCGGCTTTAGTAAATTAATATTTGATTTTGGTTTTTCGGCGGCAATTTGTCATAGCATCAGCATCGGTTCGTCTGTCCGAGCAAGAAGACCAACGAAAATAATCATGGACGGTCCGAAGAGTGTGTAAGAAATAATTGCGGAACAACAAGTGCAGGCATTTGGGCCATCGAATCGGTAACGTAAACTTTTATTTTCGACGTCCTCACTGATCGACGCCAATTGTTGATTAAGTGCTAATTTACCCCAAATTCTTGCCACTGGGAATTCTCGTTACGAATGAAGAATTTTGATGAGCAACTTTTCTTTTATTTCAGCGTCATAACCGATACCCGTGCAAGAATACGGCGTTTGTTAAGATCAAAGGCTGGCGCTGCCAGTGCGATCATTTTTTATTTGCTTGTTGCTACTTCGCGAATAATTTCAAAAAGAGGGTTACTTCGTCTTATCGCTTTAACTACCGTCTTGTCAACTGTCCATCGTCGACTCCATTTGTGACAGACGGGAGTTTAGCCGGCACACGAGACAAGCGGCATTTGTGCGCTCTAGCCGCCGGTCCGTGTCCCCCGTTTCATGTGTCAGCCGCGTATCGTCTGCTAGAAGCAGCGACTTTAAATTTAATTTTCTCTTACAAAACACCCTTGAATCAAGCGGCACACGAATGATTTGGATTCAGAAATCAATCATCTTTATAGATATCTGCTCAAAAATTATTTTTCCAAAAAATTCGATTAAAAAATGTTTACCCCTTAAAAACTATGGGTCCTACAATAAAACCGTTTGCGCCATCGAAAAGGGCATTAAAAATCGTTTAAAAACCACCCCTCACCCACCCCAAAATGACCGCGCAAATACGTATAACGTACGCTTATAGGCGTCCTGTGAGATGTGGTGGTGAAGAAATAACCTCAATAGTGCGTTGCTCTGGAAAGAGTTTATTTTACTTAATTTTCATGTTCACAATTTTCTTATAATAATCTTAACTATGATAAACCTCACCTGAAAAGAGAAACAACATTTAAAGCTGTTATTTCCTCTCTCTTCTTCTTTCTCTCTAAATTAATTAGTTCCTCCCTCGTTACACACGTGCCCTCTCTAGCTACTCTATCGACTAGCGCAGTTCCCCTTACAACTATGTAGACTAGAGTCGTTCTCTCTTGACGCGGTAATTTAAATGAAGTTTATTCCTAAGCTTCATTTACATACGCTTAAAAACAAGTGGCTACTTTATAATTGTCACCCTGTATAAAATATTGTGAATGATATTCGTTCAAAATATATTATTTTCGAAATAAACAGGATTAATATTTGGCAATAAATGTGTGATATTTCGTATTTCATTTTTCGCAACGAAATTTTCGTTTGTGATATGATAAAAAATTGTTTTTTGGAAAATTAAAATAATATAACCGTTTAAAATAATTCCTCACTAAAAATGATTGGAGAATAAAAATAGTAAGAATTGTCAGAATGTCTTCAAATTTGCTGTGTGTAGTGCTTTTCATAAAATAAAATAATGCTGCGAAAAAGAAAGAATTAGGTTTGTAGACTTCATAATTGGAGCACCGTATGGATATTTAGCAGAACAAAATTTAAAACACCTCATTAAAGGCTTCGCAGTAGTTTCAAAATGATTATGCACAATGGTGATGATATGATACATCACCTCTGCGAAGAAGAGAAAAATTGCTTCGCACAGTCCAAAGTTACAGCACCGTACGCATACTTGTCAAAGCAACAATGGATTTTTTTTTGTTAAGCAAAAATTGAAATGCTTCGCAGGGGCTTCAAAATGTATGTGCACAATGGTGATGATATAATACATCATTCCTGCGAAGAAGAGAAAAATTGCTTTGCACAGTCCAAAGTTACAGCACCGTACGGACACTTGTCCAAGCAAAAATGGATTTTTTTTCTTAAGCATATATACAGATGCTTCGCAGGGGTTTCAAAATGTATGTGCACAATGGTAATGATATGATACATCATTTCTGCGAAAAGAGAAAAATTGGTTCGCACAGTCTAAAGTTACAGTACCGTACGGACACTTGTCGAAGCAAAAATGAATTTTTTTTGTTAAGCAATTATTCAAATGCTTCGCAGGGGCTTCAAAATGAATGTGCACAATGGTGATGATATGATATATCATCCCTGCGAAGAAGAGAAAAATTGCTTCGCACAGTTCGAAGTTACACTGTGACGGACGTCACAGACGGACGTCTAAGAAGATAGTACGGACGTCATACGGACGTCTAAGAAGATAATTTCAGTAATAAAGGTATTTTTATTCAACCGCAGGCGAAAAAAAATATTACCAGTCATTGGAAGCACTTCAAATTAACAACATATGATGTTGGAGATACATCGAAGCAATTGGTGAAAAATAACATTTTTTGGATTATTCGCTGCGGAGTAATCCCACCGACAGACTCCGAAGAGCAACGGATGGTCATTTCAATAGGCACTCTTTGCCTATTGTTATAGTGAGTGCCTAACCAGGCAGAACAGTTGTTGAAACATCTCCACAGCACCCCCAGTCGTAGGCTAACATGGGATAAAACAGGGATGATCTCCATCAATCGCGAGCCGGTAAAGGGGACCATTATATCAGACCTCGTGAATGAAGCTATGCGTAAAAGAAAAACGACGCGCGCCACAGGTCGCGAGCAGTTTGGATCTGAACCTCGCCGACTGGGGATCCCTCGTGAATTAATCGGTAATTCAAGTTTATTGTATGAGAATCTTTCATTAGACGCTGCTATAAACGACAACTTGAGTGGCCTCGATGCGTCAACATCGTCAAATATTGTTCACACGCCTAATGTGAGCTTAAATTCCTCCAGTGATAGTACAGGCAAGCGTCGTACACCGACTAGTGATTTCTTGAATAAATCGTGGACAAAGCTGAAGATTTAATGGCTTTATTGGAAAAGTTTTATTACGATCCAGCGCATCCGGCCGGATATGCCGGTGCACCGAATTTACTTCGCGCAGCCGATAAAGAAAAGATCTCCCGCGATGATGCTATTAACTGGCTGAAAGCTCAGGATATTTATACGCTATACAGACCAATACGGCGTAGATCCCCGAGGCGTCACTATGCGGTGGATAATGTTGACGATGTGTGGGAGGCCGATCTCGTCGTCTTACGAGCCCTCAAAGATGATAATGGTAGCGCTGTTTATCTTTTGGTGGTGATTGACGTCCTTAGCAAATATGCATGGGTCGAAACGCTGCGAGATAAAACATGCGCTGAAACCACTGAGGGGTTTAAACGAATACTGTCTAGGAGTAGTGCACGAGCACCCGTATGGCTACAGACAGATCGCGGTAAAGAATTTGTCGGCGGCATTTTGCAACGATTTTTGAAGACCCGCGGGATACGTTACCGTGTTGCTCGAAATCCTGATATTAAAGCAGTAATTGTGGAACGTTTCAACAGAACATTGAAGGAGCGCATGTGGCGATATTTTACGCACAAAAATACACGGCGTTATATCGATATATTACAACCTATAGTATAGGCCTACAATAACACAAAACACTCGATGACTAAGATGCCTCCTGCGGCCGTTACCCGATACAATGCCTTCATAGCACACGCAAACATGGAGAGACGCTATAAAACGTATCACAAAGTACCTAAATACAAGAAAAGATGGCGGGTGAAGAGGTTGTGTGGAAAAGGTGCTGCTGTTGTTAGAGGAAAAGGCATGGGAAGAAGGAAGAGAAAACGGGTCGGAGGTGGGCAGGAGGAAGAGGGAAGTGAGTAGAACAGGAAGTGATAAGTGAAAGCGGAAAAGGGAGGAGGAATGGAAAGAAATACGAAAGGGAAGAATGGCCAGAGAATAGAAGAAGCGTGAGTAGTAGGTGGTGCACTATGGCAACCCCCACTCCTATCCCCTCCACTTTGGTCCCGTCTTGAGTTCAGTTTGAAGTGGATGGGTTAGAGTGGGGATAAGTAGTGTTATGGGGTGGCATAGTGCACCATTTTTAAAATTTTTTTTTTAATTGAGCCATACCTGCTTCACGATTTTAAAAATTAAACAAGCGTCTCAGCGCCCTGTGGGCGCAGATGCTCTTGTTGGTGGGCTCCGCCCCCCAAACCCCCCGAAAAATATCCCTTTGAGACATTTTTTAAGGCACTCACGAGGGTGCACGTCGCGCTACGCGCTCCCTATCGAGTGTATTTACACATCGCGCTATGCGCTACGGATGAAGTATGTTTATACGTCGCGCTCTGCGTTTCTTTTCGAAAGTACGTATGAGGGAAAAACATTTATCAGTTACGTAAATTAATTCATAGTGTTTAACCTTCGTCGAATAAAAACATTTCTTTTTTGTACCAATTGATTATTAATATTCACGGCGGATATTTCCTTTTTGTTTGACGATAAATTGTCAAATATTGAGACACGAGACAAATATGACGAATTGCATCACGTAGAACTTGATCAAATTAATTTAACGAATCAAATCATGTCTAGTAAAGTCGATTTATTGGCTTAAAACTTATGACCAGATTTAACGAGTATAAAACAAAGACACAAAACATGTACCGACACTAACACGATTACCATTTAGCATTCAAGCCAAATATCCCCTTTAAATCCTTCCCCTTCAGTGTTTGTTTTCTTCCCCATAATAGATGGAATCAGTTCGTTATTTTATCTGTAGGAAACCAAATCATTGTAGATGAAAAGTTCAAGAAATTTGCTGTTCTTTGTGATTTTCAATGAAATTTTGTCGATATTTATGGATGCTGCAAAAAAACGATATCTCGAGAACGAAAAAATATATCGTCTTGGTTCCTGTCTTGTATTGAAGAGGAAGTAGTAAGTTAGTCGAATCAAAAATTTGTCATCTTGGATGGCTCCGAAATATTTTTTACAAATTGTTGAAATTCTTGAAAAATTCGACTGTGAAGGCTCTTTAACAGTCCTCTTATAACAAAATTCATTTCTACCATTTGAGATATATTTTTTTTCTTCTTCATAATACATGGAATCAGCTCGTTATTGTCTCTGTAGAACAGACAAGTATGGGAGACGAGAAGATTGAGAAATTCGATAATTTTTTTCGATTTTCAATGAAATTTTATTGATATTTATCGTCGCTTAAAAATATCAAATTTAGCATGATATCATATCGTATTTTTAAAAATTTTATTTAATCACAAACGAGGATAAGTTTCTCGGTACGGAATAACTCGTAAAATCGACAAATTCAGTGTATTTCACTTTCTTGATAAATAATTGTTTATAATTGTTCTTTAAGAGTACAATTGTTTTTTTTTTTTTTTTTTTCACGAAAAAAAAACTTTTCAACACGTGAGCATATGAAAGAAATTCGTATTTCGACGAAAATTTGAAAAAATTTGAAAAAAAAAAACGTTGGAAATACGTCGATAGAATAATCATTATCAGTTTTCTTATCAAGTGTAAACGAATAAATCCAGCGAACAAAATTGACAAAGATTTCGAATGTGACGAATCTCCGACGGTCGAAGTGTAAAAAATTAAATTTTTAAACATAGCACACTTTTTATCTGCGCAATAACGCGGAGAGTTAGTTTGTAAATACGATTTCTTTGAGAGGAAAGGATTAGAGACGGCAATTTCGAGAAATTTGAAAAAACGATTCGTTTTTTGACGAAAATTCGTAAAATTAGTCTTTGCTTAAAAAAAATAATATCTCGGCAGTGAAAAAAGATTTCGACTCTTATTTTGGCTTGTTTTGAAGAGGAGAAAATACATTGCCAGAAAAAGAATTTGCAGTTTTTATTATTAACTGTAAACGAATAAATCGGGTGAATATAATTGACAAACATTTCGGCTGCGATGAATCTTCGACGGTCGAAGGATAAAAAATTCTTTTTTTTATGATTGTACACTTTTTATTTGCACTATACCGCGTAGAATCCATTTGTATTTACGTAAAATAGGAACAAAGATTGAAACGAGATGTCGATTTTTTTTTATTTGAAAATCATACGGCCACAGAGTACGCACGCCGCGACGTATGAGCATCTGTGTATCGTCTGCTACGAAATTGACATCTGCTTCCAAAGTTTGACAGATAGAATAAAACGAAAAAATATATACTCGCGATTTTTTTAGTTCTATTTGGGAAATTGTAATTATTTTGGATATTCGATGAATCTTTTTTGTGAGTTTACTACCAATTTTTTCAGTGAATACGTGAAATTTATCATTTTTATTACGAATGTGAATAAAATATGGTAAAATATTGCGAATGATTTTCGGTGATAATATATTATTTTCGAAATAAAAAACGCAAACATTTGTGAATCTGTGTATGATATTTCGTGTTTTATTTTTCACAAACGAAGTTTTTTTTTTAACATGATGAAAAATGGATTTTTGGCAAATCTAAATAACATAACCTTTAAAGCAAATCTTGTTATAACCACTGTTTTTGAATTATTTTATAATTAAAATTATATTTGTCAGAATGACTCAAAATTTGTTGTGCATAGTGCTTTCGATACAATGAAATATTGTTGCGAAAGAGAAAAGAATTGGTTTCCAGGATTCTTAATTGGAGCACCGTACGGACATCAGATGTGAGAAAATCATTTTTTTATGGAAAATTGTGATGAATAAATAGTTAGAGATGTAGGATTGTCTCTAAATTTGCTGTGCGTAGTGCTATTGAGAAAACAAAATGATGCTGCGAAGGAGAAAAAAATTGGTTCGTAGAGTTCATTATGATGGCACCGTACGGACACTTGACCGAAGGCAAATGCAAATTGTGGCCAATAATTTTTTAGAAAAAATACTTAAAGGTCTTAGATTGGTTTTAAAAGTAATGTGCATACTGGAAATAATGTAATAAAAAAACCCTGCGAAGGAGAACAAAATTGGTTCGCACCATCTAAAGTTACAGTGTGATACGGACGTCCGAGAAGAAAAATTCAGCCAAAAAGTTGTTTTCATTGCACCGCAGGCTAAAAAAAATATTTCTATTCATCGCAGTCACTTCAAAGTAACTACACATGATGTTGGAGATACACCGAAGCAAATGGTGAAAAATAAAAATTTTTGGAGTATGCGCTGCGGAGTAACCCCTTCGACAGACTCCGAAGAGCAACGGATGGTCATTTTAATAGGCACTCTTTGCCTATTGTTATAGTGAGTGCCTAAAAATCATAAACACATTTTAAAAATTAAAAAAAAATTTTAAATTAAAAAATTTAAAAATAAAAAAAAATTTTTAAATTAAAATTAAAAAATTTAAAATTAAAAGAAAATTACCTTTTTCGCAGTATCCTCTCTTGTCTTCCTCTCTCCTTTTTTTTTCACTGTTGCACTGTACTGTCCTTTTTTCGCGCACTCTCCTGTCTTTTTTTTCCACTCTTTCACTCTCCTGTCTTTTCACACTTTCACTCTCCTGTCTTTTTTTTCGCGCACTCTCCTGCCTTTTCTCACTCCTCCACGATATTGTTATGCTCCTCGACATCATCTACGAGAATGATGTCGAGGAGTTCGTATTGACGATTAAAATGTTCGGCGATGATACGCTCTATGTCAATAAATGGTATCTCCTCTCTATCATCCCCGTAATTGGTGTTGTACAAAGCAATGACGGGGTAGGGAGCGTTACTGTCTATTGTTAACGCCGTAAACGCAACGGTATTATCACTAGAACGCACAGCACCCAGAGCACCACCATCACCGTTATCACCGTCACCTCTCTGTTCTTCTTCTTGCGCCGGATCGTCCTCGTCTGCGAAGCCTTCATCGCCATCATTATCGTCGCCAATATAACCGCACATGTTATGTTCTTCTTCTTCTTCCTCCTCCTCGTCAATGTCCTCGCCGTCGTCGTTTGAGGCTGCTTCTTCCACGGCTTGAGCTATTTCACTGCTCAGGTTGTTTTCAGCCTCGTAATCCACGGTCTCATCGTCTGCCAATTCACGGAGTCCGTGAATTTCGCAGTACACGACGAGAGCCGGAATGGTAGCAAAGAGTGGATGAGGCCTGAATAATTCCCTGAATTCACAATATGTCGAAACGTCTTCGCCTATCAGATAAACCTCTGTGTAGCCGTCATCGTCTATAAAGACAATTTCGCACCGATACATATTATAATTACGTAACAGCACATAAGCCGTGCCGGGTGCTGTAAACCGGCGGGGAAGCTTCCACTGCGAGCTACAGCTTTTATAAAATCCGTTCATTAAAGTTTTGAGGGTCTTATAGGACCCACACAAATTATCGAAGCGGATGGCTATTATGCACGCCGACACTACGTGCAACACTTCGCACACAAAACCCTCCGGCATTTCGGTGGTGGGGTATCGGAGATACATTATTCAGAAAATTTAAAAAAACACGTACACACATGCACACGCAATAACAATTCACTCGATGCCGATGCAACTCTAATAAATATAACAACTATTTAAATCGTACACTAGCGATGAACTTATTATTATATTTTTTCCCGTAAGTCGTGTGTTACGTTTGGAGGCTGATGAAAGACTAATGATGCGTTTCATATATTTGCGAAATACATGAGGGGGTATAGAGAGCATAGCAACCATCTTCACTGTAATTAATATTGGTACATTCCCAGACAGCCGCTCAGGGTCACCTCACGGATTGATTCCCGAAAATGCAGTGTCAGCGCATTCCCAGGTGCGCTCGTGCCTGCAACTACACTTCGTGTAGCGAAAAGAGATGTTCTTTATAAAGAGGAATTATAGAATTAAATATCGTGATTTTCTCGACCTTATGAATGCTTGCATATTAGGGCGTGGCACTTTTATTCGGGGGGGTCTAATTCAAGAAC
Organism: Cryptus viduatorius; assembly: GCA_964006125.1. NCBI lineage: Eukaryota > Metazoa > Arthropoda > Insecta > Hymenoptera > Ichneumonidae > Cryptus > Cryptus viduatorius. The sequence continues at coordinate 2,654,362 of OZ023221.1, forward strand.
GGTAATTGCTACGCGATTTTAGACCACGGGAGTACCATCCTTGTAACCCCCTCCTCCCTCTCCCGAGAGGGCAAATCACTGTACCGATTGATAATTCGCGATTTTCGCGCGGTACAGTCATTGGCATAGGGTATTAAATGTATTAAGAGCGACTCTTTATTTAGGGGGGGATCGTCATTGGCTGATCCTCATCGAGAGCAATACCAGGGGATTCAAATAGTTCAGGGTCACTTAGCGGATTGATTCCTTAAAATGTAGTGTCAGCACATTCCCAGGTACGGAAGATGCGAATGAGATTTTCTCACAAATAAAAAATTTACGCTCATCAGGCAGTAGCGCTTCGCTTATCGGACGATTTGGAAGTAACGAGCTATTGTCAATCGAAAAAATGTCAGACCATACCATACGTAAATGTATTATAAATTTATTGAAATTAACAAAATTGCGTAGTGCGATACTTCAACGTCGGTGCAATGAACAGTGGTGTAGAGATTTGCGCGATTTATCGGGAAATGGTCTTGTAAGGCGTTTGAAATTCGTTGTATGGTGGTCGCCAGTACGAGTCCTCGCAAAAGCTTACAAGAGAGGGATGTTTAATGGGCATGAGGTGTTAACATCCCGCGTAGAAAAAAAGAATCGCAGCGAGATTCTTGCCGAGAATCTCGGTGTGATTCCTCTGCAAATCTTTCCGAGATTCTCAGCGATCTCGGTGAGATTCCTCTGAGAATCTTTCCGAGATTCTCAGCGAGATCTTGCTGAGAATGCCGCATGTGTCCCGGACCGCGATTATCGCCGCGCTTCTCCGCGAGATTTTTGTTTATCGCTGCGGGGAATCTCTCGCACAATCTCGCAGTGCTTCTTGCCGAGATTTTTATTTATCACGGCGGGGAATCTCGCACACAATCTCTCCATGCTTCTTCGTGTTTGAGCGAAAAATTAAAGAGAAAAAAAAAATTAAAATTAGTCAAATAGAAGGCGAAAATAAAAAATGTAGAAATTAGCTCGGAACCAAATTGTGGCAACAAAGTTGCATTCAGCGAGCAATATTAGACTCTATAGTAGAAAACGCTGATTTTTTTTTTTTTTTTCAAAATTCTGCAAACTTTTGGCCGTCATGTGGGACTCTTGCTAAGATTCCTTGCGGAAAACCGGGAGCACTTGGAAAAAAAATCAGCGATTTTCCACTATAGCGTCTAAAATTTCTCGTAGAATGCAAATTTGTTGCCGAAAATTGATTCCGGCCAAAATTCTACGTTTTTTATTTTCGCCTTCTATTTGACTAATTTTAATTTTTTTTTCTCTTTCATTTTTCGCTTGAACACGAAGAAGCACTGCGAGATTGTGCGAGAGATTTCTCGCAGCGATAAACAAAAATCTCACGGAGAAGCACAGCGGGATTGTGCGCGCGATTAAATAATCTCGCCAAGAAGCACGGCAAGAATCACGGTCCGGGACACATGCGGCATTCTCAGCGAGATCTCGCTTAGAATCTCGGAAAGATTCTCGGAAAGATTCTCACAGGAATCTCACCTAGATTCTCGCCAAGAATCTCGCTGAGATTCTTTTTTTCTACGCGGGATGTGTTTTCAATGAATTACGACGACGGTGTGACGAAGATTTACCATGCTTCCGTGGTATAGCCGAAGAAATCAGAGGTAAGTTTAAAATTGTACAGTATCATATTCTTAAAGCACCCCTAAACAAAAACGTCATCTCGGAAATTGCGAGTACTTCAATGTGTATAGGCAATGGGAATGCGAGGATTATTCCGTTGACTTGCTTTCTAAACGCTTAAGGAAAAATTTCGTGAATAGGGTGGGGCTTTAGTGTGTTAACGTATGTAGTGTTGCATGTGACCCCGGGGTGCCCTAATTTGAGAATGGGGGGGTGCTAGACGAACGCCGATAGCGGGAGCTCCATCGCCAAATTTTATCCTTTCACCTCGCGAAAGTGCCAATCACTGTGTAATCTGGCGATTCGCGGTTTTCGCGGGATACAGTCATTGGCCTCCTATCAATAAACTATTAATTAGTATCAGACTTGTAGCGTATCACGAGCGTCTCCTCATGAAGAGGAAGAGCTTATTGAAGTGGCCGATAATACAGAGCGCCAATACCAGCAGGGGCATGAGGCTCCTCTTATAGAGGCAGCAACCGATAATACAGAGCATCAACATCACCAAAGGTGTGAGGCTCCCCTTATAGAAGCAACAGTTGCAGCCGATAATGGAGAGAATACGCGTCAAGACGAGCCTACTGAATATTCACTCGTAAATTTCCCGCGTGATATTCCCTTTGCGCGTGAGTATAAAATAGAAACAATATGAGAATTAAAGGAAAGCGTGTAAGTGGCTAATTGATTTCAAAATTTACAGCAACATTTCGGCTTCGTCTAACGAGACCTCTAGAAGGTGAAGATGTCGGAACGTCTGAATTACATACACCCGAGGGTCCTATGGAGAGCGAAGAAGAAGAAGAAGTCCAGCATTCGCAGCGTTCAGAGGCTGATGATGATGATAATGATGATAAAGAAAACTGTATATACCATGAAAATGAGTTGTGGGCGTGCCGTCGTTGTAACCCTGGCTTAACGAGGGCTGAGTGTGTAGGAGAAGAAGAGGAGGAAGTCGTACCACCCTCTGAACTACCCACGCCGTGGGGGAGGGGCGAGGAAGAAGAAGAAGAAGCGTCATTACTACGCGCAGAATGAGCAGCAGAATGAGGGCGAAGAAAACCAACTATTGGAGAATACGGTAGCAGAGTGCGAAATACAGCAAACTCTAGAGCCTCGAGATCACAGCTGATTTCACGATCTGATGTCTGATAATAACGATACAGGTAAATATACTTTAATTTAGATTTCGAAGATATACTAAGTTGAATTATTTTGTAGCAGGGCGATTGGTAGCAGCTTTAATTGATGATGATGAAGATACTTAAATTGCTTCAGCAGATACTAGCAATATTTCAACGAATTTCCGAAACAATAAATGTTTGTCATTAATTCATAATACCTTTCTACGGAAATACAGACTGGCGCCGGTAGAGTACCCAGCGCAGCGACGAAAACCTCAACATTTGGCGACGTACAACCACCGGGGATGCGAGTTGAGATAGTGCAGAGCATCAGACGCTATTTTAAGCGATTTAAACTTCGAGGTCAGGAGACGACGTTGCGAATACTCAGGCCTCCCCCAGAAACAAATATCATAGAGTGACTCGAGGGCGCGTTCCGTGACCTATTAACGTATATGTCTAATTCCTGTGAGGGTGGCGACTATGCCGGCATTTCGTTTACAGCCGACAATTTATCTCAGGGTCCCGTATGGCTTTCTTTTAGGCCCGTTCGCGACTTTACGTTTGAAGATATTTGGCAATTGATATTCAGTGTTGCTCAAAGCACGGCGTCAATAGATATAAATGACGCGTGTAATATAAAAATGTCTGTTGTCAAGGGTATCGAGGGTACAGGAAGAAAAGCTCTCACGCACGAGGCCGTCGCAAAAAAATCCATTTTGACAATACGAAACGATGATAACCTATGCTTACCGGGCTTACTCGTAGCAGCTCGAGTTCATGCCGAACGGGGCGAAATTCGAACAGGGGCTCTGCATGCAAATTGGCAAAGAATTAGACATATTAATGGGCCGCTGCAAAAAGAGCAGGCATTACAACTCACAAGAGCTGCAGATGTTTGCATACCTAGAAACGGTGGTCGTCTCAGCGAAGTTGCATGGTATCAAGATCATTTAGCATTAGAGGGAATAGCGATTGTGGTTTTTGAATTTTTGGGCTTAGGCCGTCGTAAGAAAGAAACTATATTCAATGGTACACAAAAAGTTCTGAATATATTCGGTTCGATTCAGCATACTCTATATATTGTGTATTACGAACGTTCAGACCATTACGAGCCAATTTTAAATCTTAGAGAGGCTGTCGGCTGCTCGGGTTTTTGTCATCTGTGTAACAAGCTACATCGTCAATTAGATCACAGATGTCTGAAAAAGAAATGTCCGCGGTGCTGGAAACAGCCACCATGCGATCCCAGTGCAAATGAGTTAATAAAATGTGTAGGGTGCAATCGTGAATTTTTTGGGGAAGAATGTGCATGTCATCACAGCACAACCGTAGTAAAGTACACGCGAAATGAAAGAAAAGGCGCTACGCTTTGCGAAGCACTTAAGCGATGCAGACTATGTTTCAGAACGATACATCCTTTGGTGAAAAAAAAGAAACATGTATGCGGTTATAGTTTTTGCACGATGTGTAAATCCGATCAGCTACACGATCATTTATGTTACATGTCGACCGTTCGACGAAAGGCATTTAAAAACAATATTTACATTTTTTATGACTTTGAAACGCAGCAGTCTACACCGTTACAAGGCGATCCTACTGTATTCGCGCACGAGCCGAACCTCTGTGTGGCTCAACGTGTCTGCACATTCTGCTGTGATAACGTTTCTATAGACGACCCCTGTGAATATTGCGGGACACACGAATATGTCTTTAGACACAGTCCCGTATGTCAACTTGTGGAATTAGCTATGCAGGACAACAGAAATTTTTCACGCACAATTTTAATTGCTCATAATGCAGGCGGGTTTGACGCACAGTTCATTTTGCGCTATTTAGTCAACGAAAAAAAGACGCAGATGCCCGAATTGATAATGAACGGGACGAAAATTATTACCATGCGAATCGGCAAGCTCGTATTTCTCGATAGCTTAAATTACTTTCACATGCCTCTAAGTGCGTTACCAACAGCCTTTGGCTTAACTGACTTGTTACGTCCAGCGTAACGCATAGTTTATTTTCTGCTTTACCCTCAATAGCAGTTGAGCCAAAACCTTCTTTGTGAAAGTAAAAAGGGGAATCTGATCTAAAAATTCTTCATTTAACAATATCTATTTTACCTACTGCTTAATCAGTGTCAAGGTAGCCTAGAGTCTTTCCAAAATCGGTGTCCTACCTTAGCGAGTCGATACCGATGAAACAGGGTAAAACAGATCCGGGCCTCACAGGCGGAGGTCGAGAAAGGCGGTCTCTGACCCCTCTCCTGAGCGCTCCCCTGGAGAGCCAAAAAGGAATTAAAAGAAACGCGGCCCGCTGACAGTTACCATTGGGACCTACTAGTATCGATATCGACTACCTCCCCGTAGATCAGTAAATCTATTTTACCATGGCTCGAAACCATTCAGGAAGGAACTTACAGACAGTCGATTAAAACCGTCGGGTTTAGATACATAGAATCGGGTCGACAAGTTATCCTCGTTAAGGGAAACGCTTCAAACAGTGTTTTAGTTGAACCGAACTCCACAAGTTAAAACAAAGGAGACGGGGCTCATGACCTTGATTTTAGCAGGAAGAAGGAAATATCTTCTATTAAATCTTAATTAATTAATCCTTAAATAATTAGTAAACCACGGATTCCTCTCATTATAACACATCGGAAAGCAATAGAGGTCAGACTTCTGAAGAAAATAATAAAGTAATGATCAATAGAAAAACGAAACTGAGAATATAGTCAATTTGAAAAGAAATAATAATAGACAATTCACCCCCAGGAATTGCTCTCTTGAACGCCTGTGTTTATCCTTATGGTATTAATTAAGTACGTAGTAGTAATTACACGGAGAATGATACCATTATAAAAACGAAAAGGGATTTTCACCTTCTGAAAATTATACAACGTTGGCATTCGACAGTTCAGGTACAAAACCGCCGAGTAACGAAAAAGAGTTCTCTCGCAACAGGCAGAAAACTTGTCCATAAACTCTCCGACTGTAAAGAAATTACTACACGTACAATATTAATTTAGTTCGTCCTTCGAGAAATTCTTAACCATGGACAACTTGTACGCCATTTGTTTAAACAAATGACTGAAGGAGTTAACGGTAAAGCATTTGCCGAGGAAAGTCTTTTCCATGGCACGCCCCTGGACGAAATAACATGGAAAAGATTTATTGCTTTATTAGTAATATAGAATTATACTTTTGCATTATTATCCAGACAGACGAGTACAAACTAATCAAGTACTAAATAATTAGTTCACGATAATAGGTTATGGTTTATATCAATGATATTCATTATTATATTTCATTATTATATTCATTTCCATTAGGAATAAGCGAGTCCTGGTTATAAGAGTCTTACGAGAAACTACGAATTTTATAATTCACGTAATACGTATAAAATTCCGAAGACATAGGAGAGCGTATTTTCACTGTTCAATACCGGTTTTTATTTGTCTAGACAGTTGACGAAATTCTATAGTCCGATTGGAACTCGTGCGACCTTTTTACATATAAAGTATTTAGCCATAAAAGGCTGCATATCAACAAAAATCTTTCTGGTAATGACTTCCCGGAAAACGGAAACGAGAAAAGGAGGGGATTGATGCCTACGTGATCTCGTCTGCGCCCTTTTACTTTTCGATACCCCACCCCGTCATCCACGGCGCGGGGCCCGATAAACGCATTGCGCCTAAAAGAAGGACTTAAGATCATGGACCAATCAGGGATGAGACCGGTAGCATCACCTCATCTTCTCGTTACTGTACCAGAATTTTATACCGAATAGATATACAAAAAGACACTCGCAGAGCAACATCCCCTCTACTTGTCACCAAGGAAAATGGTATAAAAACCCCCGAAATTGTACGCTCAGGAGCACACTTTCTTCAGTTTTTTGAGCACACCTCTTTCAGTTTCATAAGCATACGGTTTTAGTTATTATCGGGGATATTCCTTCAATTTTTGTTGAGCGCACTTTACCCAGTTATTAGAGGAAGTTATTCTTTCAGTTTTGTTCAAGCATATTCCTTCAGTTTTGTTCAGCATATTCTTTCATTTATTTGTTCAAGATACCACAGTAGTACCGCTCAAATCAGTTATCCATTGTTTCGAAATTCAGTTTTAACCCGATTGTCTTTCAGACTTTCGAGTTGTCAGTATTAAATCCAGGACTCAGAGAAACGGAATTAATTCTTCAGTCTATAATTTGACATTGTATTTCGCGAGTTTTAGGAATTCCAACCATATAGACATTTGGTCTCCATTGTTTTTTTTGTTCAATATTATCACCTGTATTACTCATATTTTTTTTGTGACATTAAAAAGTATTAACTCTACCTGCATTTCCGTGAAACACATCATTTTTTTTTTTTTAAATTCATTTTTGAATTAAACCAACGTGAAGAAAGTTCTATATCCACGAACACCAGGAAAGCACCGCTTATTACCGTAAGTACCTGTTTATTTATTTATCAACAGTGCATTATTTCATTTTGTTCTTGCAACCCAGTGATTTGAAGTGACCACCAAAATTTCGTTTAACCGTGTCGCGTGCTCCGACACCTGGTCAGAAAACGGCAGGTAGCTGCCGTCTCACCGAAGATTTCCTCTCTATCTCTCTCTTTGCCTGAGAGACGCCAAACCCTCTACTAATTAGTTTACACCCTACGACACGCATTTAACAAGCACTCTTAAGGGCTCCATCCCAAGCAATTTTCCGCAAGGTTAGGCTTTAAAAAGGAGCAATCGTTGTCCTCCTTATCGACACCAGGTGTGGTAAAGGTTTGTTTAACACCCACTTGACCAGCGCGTGCGATTATAACGGAGACAACTGTTATATTTCAAACTAGTAAAGAAACAACGCTAGTTTGGACGTAACAGACTCTATTGCTAAAGGGGCTTTTCCCCACTTGTTTAATAGGCCTGAAAATCAAAATTTTGTGGGAAAATTGCCGTCCATAGAATATTTTTCCCCGGAAACGATGAACGCTGCTGCTCGCGAAAAATTATTAGGATGGTATATAGAATTGAGTGATGCCAACTATGTATTCGATTTTGCAATCGATGTCACAATATTGAGAAGAGCTTGTATCGCTTTTAGGCGTTTGTTCATTACCAGCGGAGATGTTTGTCCGTTCGACGAAAGCACTACGATAGCTTCAGCTTGTTTTCGCGTTTTTCGAAAAAAACTTTCTGAAAAATGATGCGATAGGCATCATACCCACCGGGGGCTACAGATGGGCTCATAATCAGTCAAAAAAAGCGATCGTATGGCTCGTATGGATGGAGCATTCTCTCGGATGTTTAATAACTCACGCAGGTCGAACGCGTGAAAATAAAATATTTCAAAACCTACTGGTAGACGGGTACTACGAAACCCAGGACGCGGAGCATGTATTGCAGTTTCACGGCTGCTATTGGCATGGATGCCCTCACTGTTTCGCAATAAACAGAGAAAGCAAACAGAGCGACGGGGTATCAATGAATGAGCGTTTCGAGAGGACAATTGCTATGAGTAATAGAATCCGTGCGGATGGGTACGTACTAACCGAGATTTGGGAATGCAAGTACGACCGTATGTTAGAAGCAAATGGCGAAATGAGGGAATTTGTACGAAATCACCCGTTAGTTATGTTAGAACCTTTTAATCCACGGGACGCTTTCTTCGGAGAGCGTACGGAAAACATGGTTACACTCTACGATGTAAACGATACAGAGCAGATACGCTATGTGGATGTCTGCTCCTTGTATCCTTACATCTGTAAATTTGGCAAGTATCCTGTTGGTCATCCCACAGTATATGTAGGTGACGAGTGTAAGGCTTTCACAGGTTCTGATAACGCAGACCTGTCAAAAGTCGAAGGGCTTGTAAAATGTACCGTATTACCGCCGCGGGATTTGTATCATCCTGTCCTACCTGTGCGCATGCATCATCGTTTGTTATTCGCTCTGTGCCGAAGCTGTTGCGAGAGTATGAGCCAAGAAGAGTGTGTGCACGAAAATCCGGAAGAACGCACGTTCGATGGAACATGGGTGGTAGACGAACTGCGAAAAGCTGTCTCGTGTGGGTATAAAGTGATGAGTGTTGATGAAATATGGCAATATCAAATCACGCAGTTTCAGCGTGAAACAACCGAGGGTTGCCACTTTGCTACCTATATAAATACATTTCTGAAAATCAAACAAGAAGCCAGTGGATGGCCCGATAACTGTTCCCAAGACAGCGTGGCTCAAGATCAATATATTGCTGCTTTTGAACAGTCTGAAGGCATTAAGCTGGACCGCAATGCGATAGACAAAGACCCCAGATTACGGTCCGTGGCTAAGCTATGTCTCAATTCATTCTGGGGTAAATTCGGCCAGCGTGAAAATTTGTCACAAACGGCGATAGTGTCCACCCGTAAGGAGCTTATGGAATTACTGGATAGCCCCGAGTACGACGTCACAGGAATTCTACCTGTTAATCATAACATTTTATACGTTAGTTATACGAAAATTACCGATGCTGTACAGCCGACAGGCATTGCTAATGCTGTAATAGCTGCTTATACTACAGCTCAAGCTCGTTTGAAACTTTATAGTTACCTTGAGCGCTTGGATCGCCGTGCCCTCTACTGCGATACGGACTCGGTAATTTACGTGACAGACAAAAATAGACCAAACGAATACGAACCGCCGATAGGTCAACTTCTAGGAGAAATAACGGATGAGCTGAGTACGGAGCATTATATTAAATCTTTCGTTTCCGGAGGACCTAAATTTTATTCGTTCATAGTTTGTGCTCCCGATGGAACTGAAAGCGAAGTCTGTAAAGTAAAAGGGATCACGCTTAATTTTAAAAACAATGCGTTAATCAATTTTAATTCAATCCGATCGTTCATTATGGGTGTACGCGAAGAACCGATCGTATTGAGGTCCAGCGCTATTCATCGCACGCCATTTCATCAAGTTGTAACGCGCTCCGAAACAAAATCGTGCAAACCATCGAGTGTCAAGCGAAGACAAGATGGCCAGTATGGTAGTCTACCTTATGGTTATGTTGTACCCCCGAAACCCGGTTGATCAGTCCGTGCTCGAAGGTTGGGATTTTAACCCGAATTAATAAAAGGGATTGTACCAGTCGGGAGTTAGAACTCCAGTGAGAACCACCGAACGTTGTACAAAATGAAATTTATTAAAAGAGAGAAAACAACAGAACAGTCTTACAATCAAATACAATTCATGTGAACAGTATAGCCCACTGAACAATTCACTATTTCACTTTACGATATTACTCACTCTTCGATAGAACTCGGGTTCGACCCGCTATCGCGTATAATACTTGTAACTTGGATTCCTTGCTCGAATCTCTTGGACCAGACGTACAGTTTCAGGAGTCAATTCGGACCCTCTGTATCACGAGTCAATACCAGACTGACTGATGCTCGCGCTCGCACCGATATATACGGACGAGCTTGTCAACATAATTCCGACGACGAAGCATTATTACAATATTCGGTAATAATGCGACCATCGGATATATTACGACAATCGTCGCTTTTCGTTGACTGCTGTTTATTATTTACCGCTCCAGATTCTGTTCGAGAATTTGGAGACTCCGCGCTACACTAACTGCTGACGCGTTGTATTACTTGACCGCGATTGAGAGTCGCACGCTCGATGCGTCGATTGCTCAATCGCTCCGCTATTGCACAATACATCTTTCTGTAACGCCTGCGATATTCGGGGTACAACAGTTATAAAAGTTGAATTATTTTAGAATTACACTGGATGTTATTGTTATAAATAAATAAACGATCTACAATTTAGGAAAATGTTCCAAGACCTCTTTATTAGTCACAGCGTAGTAGAAAGTATGATCACTCACTCAGATGGATACGAGGTGGAAACATCCCTGGACCGCTATGATCTGCGGTCCTACAGGTTGCGGTAAGACGTTTTTTGTGAAGAAGTTTTTGAAGTTCGTTACACGTATGAACAGTGTGCCCTTTGAGAGAATTATTTTCTATTATTCTGAATGGCAATCAGCTTACACAGAATATGGTAAATCAATAGAATTTCACGAGGGTCTGCCTCAGCCCGCAGATTACGCTAATGACTCCCGTGCTAAACTCGTAATTATTGATGATTTGATGCGCGAGACCTCGAATAACGCAGTCGTTGATCTATTCACGAAAGGTAATCATCATAAGAATTTAAGTGTTATTTTTATAACGCAAAACTTATTTCATCAGGGTCACGGTCAGCGAGACATTTCTCTGAATGCCAATTACATAGTTGTTTACAAGAACCCTCGTGATCGCGCTCAGATACAACATTTAGCACGTCAGATATATCCCGAAAACCCTCGATTTTTACAAGAGGCCTATCACAATGCTACCTCCGCTCCGCATGGCTATCTTCTACTTGACTTGAAACAATCGACACCCGATAACTGCAGGTTTCGCACATGTATTTTCCCCGATGACCCGCATCATTTCGTGTATGTGCCTCGTAAACAGATAAAAAGCAGTCGCACACAAGATGAATTTCCAGTATTGCGCTTGTAATGGACAATAACGGGTCATCAGGCAGGCAACTGAGCATTGTACAAAATAAACTGTCCGTGTCTCGAAGTGCTTGTGAGTGTGCATTTAAGGTTCTGCGCGGTATTGTACCATCTCGCGCTCATACGGCTAAAAAGTTAGAGGCCTTCACTGCACTATCAAAAGCCTTTCAGTTCTACGCCTGTGATGGCACGAAACGGATCACCGCTCTGCAGGAAGTACATTGCGATATTGCAGGTTCTTCAACATCTCAACAAAGATCAGCGTGAGGCTGTTTTGCGTAAAGCAGACTCATCCACAATACGGTGTATTTGTGAGTGCGCACTAAACATACTTCGTGGCAATGTACCACTGAAGCACGAGTAGAAGAAAAAATTACGGCGACATGCGCATGTTCTTCGCCTCTTAGCAGCAAAGAAAGGTTGCTGGAAAAGCAAGAAGAGGTACGTTGTCCAGAGCGGCAGTTTTTTACCGCTCTTGCTAGCTCCTATACTGGGCACTGTTCTGTCAAGTCTGATAGGTAAATAATGGAGCATGCAAGAAAAATGGTGCTAGTGCCTGAAAAAAATTTGCCGCAGCTGAGTGCCCAGAATCAGAGGCAAATAATTTTTAATGAACCTACGGCATCACCAGAGTTACGAGCTATTGGTGCTACCTTGAGTAGGCTGGATACGGAAATGAATGGTATTTTGACGTGCAACACCTACAAGGATGACAGGGAGTAGTGGTCAGCATATTTGGCGGTGTTGCAACGCTATCTTCATTTTGTTGACAGCGAGCGAGCTCAGCAATACATGAATATGGCCGTAAAAAATGGGATACCAGTGCAGAACTATGAAAAGAATAAGAAATCAGTGCACATGCATGATTCTGTCATAATTAAAAGTATACCGGCGAAATATCGCACTAAAGCAAAGCTTTTATTGCGGCGACTGCACGACGTGCGTGAGCCAAATTACGCATGGGATTCTGCAGGTGTAGTTTCCATTAGCGGAAAACCAATCAAAGACTCGAATATTGTTGATCTTGTGAACCATGCGATGCGAGCGAGAAAAGCTCCTAAGCCTGTGGGTTCGAAAAGCGTTGGCTCGCTTTTTGAGAGAGATACAAGCACCTCGAGAGTTTGTGGGTAATGAGCAACTCTGGGCTGAATACCGAGCCAATTCAACATTGCAACCCCGCGATAGTGACGCCAACAGAGACACCTGTGACGACGATGGTGATGACGAAGAGGAGAAGGACGAAGAGGAGAAGGAAGAAGATGGCATCAGCGATATAGAGCCTGATTTTTCCAGCGACCCCTATCAATCGGGCCGCAGTGGTGGGAGTTATAGCATCGGCAGACCTGGTCCTCTTCGTAAATCAAAGCGTCATTTACAGAGTGGAGGATCTGGATATAAAATTAAGCGTGTAACTTGGTCAAATCTCAAATTATAATCATGAAAATATTAGAAAAGGTGTACTTTGATTCGTCCCATCCCGCATCTTTTTCGGGTGCTACTAATCTATTGCGCCTGGCTCGTAAGAAAAAAATTAATGATAAAAAAGCGTTACGGTGGTTGGAGGTTCAGACAACGTACGAAATATTGACGATGTTTGGAAGGCTGATCTCGTCGACCTTCGTTCGCTTAAGGATTACAATGACGGTTTCGTCTATCTTCTCGTAGTCATAGATGTTCTCAGAAAATACGCTTGGGTTGAACCTCTGCGCGATAAGACCGCTTCGTCAGTGGCTAAAGCATTTACACGCATTTTATCACAGAGCAAAGGAAGGTCGCCGATTTGTCTTCAATCGGATAAAGGTAAAGAATTTATTGGCACTGCTTTTCAAACTTTACTGCAGAAAAAGTATATTACATTTCGGACAGCTCGAAATCCTGATATAAAGGCCTCTATTGCAGAAAGATTCAATAGAACATTGAAGGAGAGGATGTGGCGTTTTTTTACGTATTCCAGACAGAAGCGATATATCGATGTTCTGCAAAATATTGTTTCGGCATATAATAACGCACAACATAGCAGTATAAAAATGGCTCCTACAAATGTAACGTTTGTTACAGCCGCTAGGGCGCGATCCAATATGCTGAAACGCTATAGTAAAAAACCTGAGCAACAAAAATCTCCTAAACATCGCATAGGGGATATTGTACGTATTAGTAGTGCAAAAGCAGTCTTCGCAAAAGGTTACGAAAGCGGCTGGAGTAGCGAAGTCTTCAAAATACATCGTATATCTGATAGTTGTTGGCCCACAGTGTACATATTACGCGACCTTCAAAACGAGGATATCGACGGTATCTTTTACGAGGCTGAATTATCGCGAGTGCAGGAGTCTATTCAAACAAATAAGAGCAAGACAAAAAAAAATCATTAGAATGAAAGACGAATTTTATATTGTACTGCCTAGCAATAGTAGCATGGCGTATTACCCCGATAACACAACAACGCTCTACACTACTCGCTTGCCGAAGTACGTGACTTTGCATGGCAATTGGGCTGTTTCGTTAGCAGAAATTCATATGCCTATGACCATTTTACATGTCCCCCCTGAGGGAGAACGGAACTTTATCAGCATAGTCACGAATGCAGTGACGCCTACTTCCGGCGCAGACACAGATTTTAAAGAAGACCGTAATTGTGTACCATCTGGAATCTATCACAATATAGATTCGTTACTTGAAGCTATAAACGAAATTTCGTGTGTCAACGGGCACTTAAGATTTCGCTGTGGTAGTAACGGTTACGTTATGGCAGAGACTATTTGTCATGAGTGCACGGGTTTAGAACATGCCTTCTTTTTTTCGCCTGAGTTAAATAAAATTTTAGGTTACACACATAGTCAGGCCGTTGTAGTCTAAAGTGGTGGTGGTACGTGGTGGAGCCACCACGTACGCTGCTCAAAGACCAGCAAGTCTCACGAATGGCGTGCCAAATGTTTTTCGTTTAAACCGATATCTGTGAGCCGTATATAACAGGCGATGTCCATACGCCTCTGCTCCGAGTCGTACCATCAGCAGCCGCTGACAATTCTAATTTCGGGTCCATGAAAATTAGAAGTTTTTCGCCACAGCGCTATGTGCCTCTATTACGCAATAATTTTCAAACTATAACTATTGATATAAGGGACGAATTCGGTGAACCTATCCCATTTGAGTACGGGACTTTGACGGTGACGCTGCACTTCAAACGTACAGGTGAATAGAAATGAATATCTACAGTGATTACTTTGACGCCCAGACAGGAGGCGGCGCACGGACAGGCCACGGAGGCATTAGCAATGTATACGTTGGATCACCAAATCAACGTGGACCCGGTATCGGCAGTTTTCTTGGTGGCCTCTTCAGACGAATTATACCTCTCTTAAAACAGGGGACTCGAACTGTCGGTAAAGAGGCACTACGTGCAGGCGTTAATGTAGCTAGTGATGTATTGGGTTCCGGTTTGCACCCACGAGAAGCTTTTAAAACGCGCCTGCGCGAGTCAGGTGAAAATCTAAAACGAAAGGCAGAGGAAAAAATTGATACTCTTATGAAAGGTTCAGGGTATAAAGGGGCTAAACTTAACAGTTTGATGCATTCTATTGACGGACGCTCGTCTCGTCGCATCGCCTCGAAAAAACGAAAGAAGTCGGCAGTGAGGAGAAAACGCTCGAGAAAAGCGAATAAGAATAAGAAGAAGAAGAAGCCTGTGACACGGAAATTAGGGGCCTGTATCAAGAAAAACAAGCGTCTCATCGCCCTGCGGGCGCAGATTCTCTTGTTGGTGGGCTCCGCCCCCCAAACCCCCCGAAAAATGTCCCTTCGGGACATTTTGTAAGGCACTCACGGGGGTGCACGTCGCGCTACGCGCTCCGTATCGAGTGTATTTACACATCGCGCTATGCGCTACGAATGAAGTATGTTTATTCGTCGCGCTCTGCGTTTCTTTTCGACAGTACGTATGAGGGAAAAACATTTATCAGTTACGTAAATTAATTCATAGTGTTTAACCTTCGTCGAATAAAAAAATTTCTTTTTTGTACCAATTGATTATTAATATTCACGACGGATATTTCCTTTTTGTTTGACGATAAATTGTCAAATATTGAGACACGAGACAAATATAACGAATTGCACCACGTAGAAGTTGATCAAATTAATTTAACGAATCAAATCGTGTCTAGTAAAGTCGTTTTATTGGCTTTAAACTTATGACCAGATTTAATGAATATAAAACAAACACACAAAACATGTACCGACACCAATACGATTACCATTTAGCATTCAGGCCAAATATCCCCTTTAAATCCTTCTCCTTCAGTGTTTTATTTCTTCCCCATAATTGATGGAATCAGTTCGTTATTTTATCTGTAGGAAACCAAACCATTGTAGAAGAAAAGTTCAAGAAATTTGCTATTCTTTGTGATTTTCAATGAAATTTTATCGATATTTATGGATGCTGCAAAAAAATGCAATCTCGAGAACGAAAAAATATATCTTTTTGGTTCCTGTCTTGTATTGAAGAGGAAGTAGTACGTTACTCGAATCAAAAATTTGTCATCTTGGATAGCTCCGAAATATTTTTTTACAAATTCATGAAATTCTTGAAAAATTCGACTTTGAAGGCTCTTTGACAGTCCTCTTATAACAAATTTCATTTCTATCATTTGAGATATATTTTTTTTCTTCTTCGTAATACATGGAATCAGCTCGTTATTGTCTCTGTAGAACAGACAAGTATTGGAGACGAGAAGTTTGAGAAATTCGATATTTTTTTTCGTTTTTCAATGAAATTTTATTGATATTTATCGTCGCTTAAACATATCAAATTTAGCATCATATCATATCGTATTTTTTTAAATTTTATTTAATCACAAACGAGGATAAGTTTTTCGGTACGGAATAACTCGTAAAATCGACAAATTCAGTGTTTTTCACTTTCTTGATAAATAATTGTTTATAATTGTTCTTTAAGAGTACAATTGTTTTTTTTTTGCGAAAAAAAACTTTTCAAGACGTGAGCATATGAAAGAAATTCGTATTTCGACGAAAATTTGAAAAAATTTGAAAAAAAAAAAAAACGTTGGAAATACGTCGATAGAATAATCATTAGCAGTTTTCTTATCAAGTGTAAACGAATAAATCCAGCGAACAAAATTGACAAAGATTTCGAATGTGATGAATCTCCGACGGTCGAAGTGTACAAAATTAAATTTTTAAACATAGCACACTTTTTATCTGCGCAATAACGCGGAGAGTCAGTTTGTAAATACGATTTCTTTGAGAGGAAAGGATTAGAGACGGCAATTTCGAGAAATTTGAATAAACGATTCGTTTTATGATGAAAATTCGTAAAATTAGTCTTTGCTTAAAAAAAATCATATCTCGGCAGCGAAAAAAGATTTCGACTCTTATTTTGGCTTGTTTTGAAGAGGAGAAAATACGTTGCCAGAAAAAGAATTTGCAGTTTTTATTATTAACTGTAAATGTATAAATCGGGTGAACATAATTGACAAAGATTTCGGCTGCGATGAATCTTCGACGGTCGAAGGATAGAAAATTCTTTTTTTTTATGATTGCATACTTTTTATTTGCGCTATACCGCGTAGAATCCATTTATATTTACGTAAAATAGGAACAAAGATTGAAACGAGATGTCGATTTTTTTTTATTTGAAAATCATCCGGCCACAGAGTACGTGCGCCGCGACGTATGAGCATCTGTGTATCGTCTGCTAGGAAATTGTCATCTGCTTCCAAAGTTTGACAGATAGAATAAAACGAAAAAATATATACTCGCGATTTTTTTAGTTCTATTTGGGAAATTGTAATTATTTTGGATATTCGATGAATCTTTTTTGTGAGTTTACTACCAATTTTTTTAGTGAATACGTGAAATTTATCATTTTTATTACGAATGTGAATAAAATATGCTAAAATATTGCGAATGATTTTCGGTGATAATATATTATTTTCGAAATAAAAAACGCAAACATTTGTGAATCTGTGTATGATATTTCGTGTTTTATTTTTCACAACCGAAGTTTTTTTTTTAACATGATGAAAAATGGATTTTTGGCAAATCTAAATAACATAACCTTTAAAGCAAATCTTGTTATAACCACTGTTTTTGAATTATTTTATAATTAAAATTATATTTGTCAGAATGACTCAAAATTTGTTGTGCATAGTGCTTTCGATGCAATGAAATATTGTTGCGAAAGAAAAAAGAATTGGTTTCCAGGATTTTTAATTGGGGCACCGTACGGACATCAGATGTGAGAAAATAATTTTTTAATGCAAAATTGTGATGAATAAATAGTTAGAGATGTAGGATTGTCTCTAAATTTGCTGTGCGCAGTGCTTTTGATAAAACAAAATGATGCTGCGAAGGGGAAAAAAATTGGTTCGTAGAGTTCATTATGATGGCACCGTACGGACACTTGACCGAAGGCAAATGCAAATTGTGGCCAATAATTTTTTAGAAAAAATACTTAAAGGTCTTAGATTGGTTTTAAAAGTAATGTGCGTGGAAATAATGTAATAAAAAAACCCTGCGAAGGAGAACAAAATTGGTTCGCACCATCTAAAGTTACAGTGTGATACGGACGTCCGAGAAGAAAAATTCAGCCAAAAAGTTGTTTTCATTGCACCGCAGGCTAAAAAAAATATTTCTATTCATCGCAGTCACTTCAAAGTAACTACACATGATGTTGGACATACACCGAAGCAAATGGTGGAAAATAAAAATTTTTGGAGTATGCGCTGCGGAGTAACCCCTTCGACAGCCTCCGAAGAGCAACGGATGGTCATTTTAATAGGCACTCTTTGCCTATTATTATAGTGAGTGCCTAAAAAGAGGAAGAAGGTGAGGTCCGTGTCTCATATTTTTGCCTAGAAAAAAAATGGCTTTCCTGCATGCTCACTCGTGCGAATGCATGAAGTCGGAACTTGAACTATTTACTCTACCTCCGACTCAAACGACGATTGAGGGAACGCAATGGGTATACTATAAACTCATTTCATCACTGACCGATGATTCACCTATAGAGTTTGTTGTGCCTGGTCACGGGGATGAGTACATTGACCTAGCCCATACGATGCTGAGTTTGCGTGTTGAAATTCCAAAGACATCCACAAAAGATGAACAGGTTAAAGTAGGTCCTATCCATAACCTACTGCACTCAATGTTCAATCAGGTAGATGTATACCTGAATCAGAAACTTGTATCACCTCCTAACAACGCTTATGCGTATAGGGCTTATATTGAAACACTTTTGAATTATGGTCAAGGCGCAAAGGCCTCTCATCTTACGAGTGTTCTATGGTACTCAGACACGGCTGGTAAAATGGACGATTTAAATGACGGCAACGCAGGCCTTAAAGCCCGTAGTACTTTTCTGAGCGATGGGCAAACAGTCGATCTTCTTGGGCATCTTCTTTGTGATATTTTTAATCAGAACAGGTTCTTGCTAAATGGTGTTGAAATGCGCTTGCGCCTCGTGCGTACCAGCGACGCGTTTTGCCTCATGACCACCTCGAAAAATACCAAAATCCGTATCGCGGAAGCATCGCTTCTTGTGCGCCGTACTAGGATAGCTCCTGGAATACTGTTGGCTCACGCAAGAGCTTTGTCTAAATCTACAGCCAAATATCCCTTGACGCGGGTAGAGGTTAAAGCCATATCAATGCATGCTGGTGTGCATGGAGACACTCTGGATAATGTTATACTTGGTCAGCTGCCCAAGCGCATAATTATTGGCTTCGTGAATAATAAAGCCTTCAACGGCAACCGCACACTAAACCCTTTTAATTTTCAAAATCATGACATCAACTATCTCTCTTTATACGTTGATGGTATTCAGATACCCTCGAAAGCTCTACAACCGGACTTTACAGCTACCTCTCTATATGTAGATGCTTATCATACGCTGTTCTCAGGTACAGGCATTCATTTCCTCAATCAGGGCAACTGTATATCACGCTCATCTTATCCCTGGGGATACTGCCTTTTCGCTTTTGACCTTACACCCGACCTTTCGGCAAACATTAACAGTCATTGGAATTTGGTGAAGCACGGTAGCGTTAGAATAGAAGTACAATTCAAGGAGTTTCTAACCGCAACAGTTAACTGCATCGTATATGCTGAATATGATAATGTATTGGAAATCGACTCCTCCCGCCAGGTTATTGTAGACTTCAGCGGCTAGTTTATGCTCACTGCTTTTTCAGTTAACATCGAGAGCTCGCTGCGACAAGATGCCGTGTAACTCCGTGAATATTGCTTATTTTCAAATAATCTGCAGCGAAACGACAAAATATTTTACGACTATTACAAGGCATATATTAATAAAAAACATAAATTAATAGCTCCTGGCGATAATAATACTGGTGCTACCGTAGGGGGCGGCTATAATAAGAAAAATTATGGTTTTTGTAATAGATATTTACACTGTATACAGAGTTGTTGTTCTCGTGAACGTTGTCTGTAAAATATCATAATTTTATTTAATAAAAATAACATATAAAAAGAACAGAATGCATTCCTTGTCTTAATCAGTCTTCCTCGCAGATACTGCTGAGGTTAGCACGAGTCACAGGGTCAGCAACACGCATAAGCGTGCTGTAATTCTATACGTATCACCTTGAATGTCACGCGCATCTCTATTAATCATAGCCGCCATTTTTTTCAAGAAGGCGAATTCAGCAGATATTATGTTTCGCATGAAACTGAGATTTACGTGAGTCACGAATACTGCTGCAGTAGCAAAGCCTCAACGAGGCAACGTACGGTCTATACCATTTCTTTCTTCTTCTCAAAATGGTGATGGTGGAAGCATCAAATAATAATCTCATCAACTGCCATTGTTCTTATTAGTCGTTCTCTGATTACTCTACGTACACCAAGTCCATACAGAAAAAACAGCACGAGTTAAAAAAGCGAATAGAGAGGCACTTGCAGAATATCAGTGCTATTAAAGATTTAATACATTCAAGAACTGAACTTTATCTTCTAACGCGCTCGTTAAAACACTTCAAACTCTAAAAAAATGGATTTCTCGCGGATCAACATAATAGGAAGATTGATGAAGTTTCTACCTGCGGTGAAACTAAGTGAATTGGCGACTGATAAAGACTACAAGATCACGAATATCCGATATGCCAATAGTAAATGGGGCTCTCGTATTACCATCGATGTGGAAAATGAGTTTACGTGCTTTCTGCCGAATCGATTCGTCAAAGCTTTCGATGAAGACACAGAGATGTTTCGCCAAATGCTAGCAGCAGCTCAAGGGAACCCATTGTACATGCGATATCTTGGTACCGAGTATAATAACGTCGAGTTCAAAGCAGCGCCACAGTGATTAGTGCTAAAAAAAAACATTTGGAATGGAGCACTATAGCTGATACTGATTACATCGAGGCGGAAGGGAATAGAAGAGGAAGCCATTGTTCGTGCGGCATGTTGGGGCAGAATATAATAACGTGCTCAAAGCAATACCTCAGCGTTGCTGCAGAGTCCCTTCGGAGTGCCATACCTATTTTTTCGAGAGTGACATTATGACGGGTACTGGCTTCGATATCGTGTTTGATATTCAAAGTTTTAAAGGCAAAGACAATGAATTTTTGCCTAAAGAAGTAGCGGTCGGCTCAGTACATAAATTACGTTGTAGAGTATTATGAGTTGTTGCGCCTCCGTACGATATTAGCGAGTTACCGCCACAAGTACGCACTGAAAATGACTGGCTAACCGCCAATTGTCATGGGATACATTGGTCTAAGGATGGAATTACTTTTGAAGAACTGTGCTATGAGTTGTACGACACTGCTGAAATTGCTGGTGATGATAGGATAATTTACGCCAGAGGATATGATGCTGTAAAATTTTTGGAGGAAATTACTGGCCGCGAAATTGTAAACCTGGGCAACAATGAAGATCTACCATTGAGGATTGATCCTTCACCATCAGCAACACTGTGCTCGTGGCATAGGAGGCATGACAGCGACAAAAATATTATCTATAATTGTGCTCTCGAAAAATGTAAAAAAACTCCAGTATTATCTTAATCCCTTTCCTCTTGATAGAATGTGGCGAGATATAGTCAATAGCAATAAGAAATGATTATATTATTTGGGTGGTGTGAAAATAATAATTATATATATAAATACTGTGGTATGAAAATGATTATATTATTTGGGTATTGTGAAAAAAAAAAATGGTGCACTAAAGTCTAAGAAAATTATTATATTATTAGGGTATTGCGAAAATAAAATGTAATATAAAAATTTGAAAAAATGAAAAAAGTGGTGCACTATGGCTATCTCCACTGAAGCCTATCCCCACTCTTACCCCCACCACTTCAAACCGAGCTCAAGACGGGACCTAAGTGGAGGGGATAGGAGTGGGGGTCGCCATAGTGCACCACCTACTACTAGCGTCGCAGACAGAGGCGACAGCGCATGCGGTAGAAGAGGGGAGAGAGAAGATAGCCGTGGGTCAAGTGGAAAAAGGAAGCGAAGAGAACGAGGTGAAGTAGGCGAGAAACAGAGAAAGAGGGAGACCTGGAAGAGACGGTTGAAAGGAGAGAGAGAGAGCGAGGAGGAAGGGAGAAGTGATTAGAGAGGCGCTAGTGGGCAGACGGCGAGAGTCAAGGGACTAAGGAACGAAAACGAACGAAGAAAGATGGAGGTGGCCGAAGAGAAGACGGACGCGGGAGAGCGAGCCGGCACGTGGTGAGCGAGGTAGTACCGTGACAAAGGCGTGTGGCAACAGGTCGAGAAATGGAGGAGCTGACGAGAACGGTAAGGGAAGTGGCACGTGAAGTGAAAGGGTTAAAGGAGGAATTGGGGAAAGTGAGGAAGGAGATGAAAGGGTTGAGAAGAAGGATAGGAAGAAGAGAAGAGAGAAAGGAAAAGGAAGGAAAAGTGGCGATTGAGAGTGGAGTGACAAGGAAGACAGCAGCGAGGAGGATACAGAAGAAGAATGGAAGACGGATAGCGAGCAAGAGGGGGAAAGTTCCGAAAGTGAGGCGGAAAGCAGCGAGCGAGATGCAGCGCGAGATGTGGAAGACGGAGGCGGAGGACGGAGTGAGAGTGGAAAAGAAGGAAAAGAAATGGTCGGACGCGGAGAGAAAATAAGAGAGAAAAGATGGACGGAGATGATAGAGGAAGAAGAGGAAGAGGAAAAAAGATGGAGAGAGGAACAGGGGGAGAAAAAGCAGATAGAAGAAGAGAAAAAATCGGACGGACGCGGGGAGAAGATAAAAGTGAAAGAAGGGATGGACATGACAGGGGAAGAAGAGGTGAAGGAGACGAGATGGGTGAAGGACGAGAAAGAGAAAAAACAGATCGAGGAAGGGAAGAGAAGAGGGGGAGGGACGGGTTGGAAGATGGTGGCAGGAAGGAGAGAATAGGAAAGAAGAGGAAAGAAGAGGAGAAGGCAAGAGAAGAGAGATGGAAACAGGAGGAAAACGAGAGAGAAAAGAGGAGGAAAAGAGTGCTGATGAAGGGAGTGGCGGAGGTGGAAGAAATTGAGGGAAGACATGTGGAAGAGGCGATAAGAGAAGCGCTGGGAAAGGACATGGGGTGAGGAGGATAGTGGAGAGGAAGAGGAAAGGGAGAGAGGAGATAGTAGTAGTGAAAATGTGCAAAGAGGAGGACAAGTGGGAGCTACTGAGACGGCGGAGCGAGATGGACAACTACGGAATAGAAGTGAAGGAAGATTTAACGTGGTGGGAGAGGAGGACGAGGTACAAGCTGAGAGAGAGAGCGACAGAAGAGAGAAGAAAAAGAAGAAGAGTGAGGATGGAGAACAGAAGATTGGAGATCGACGCAATTGGATGGAGATGGGATGAATGGGAAGACAAGTGGATAGAATAGAAGGAAGAAGAGAAGGGGAAAGGGGCAGCGGGGGGGGGGGGGGGGGGGGAAGGAAAAGGAGGACGGTTGTAACAAGGAGAGAACCTTGGAAAAAAATTTGTAACCCGCAAGGGATCAATAAAGAATATACAAGTACCTAAATACAAGGTCGGAGCGTTTGTACGTATCAGTAAAGTGAAAGCAGCGTTCGAGAAAGGTTACGAGTCCCGCTGGACAGAAGAGATATTCAAGATTCACAAGGTTCTCACAAATAGATAACCACCGATTTATGAACTGACTGACCTAGGAGGTGATGAAATTGATGGTTTTTTCTATAAAGAAGAATTGAGCAATGTCGGTAAGAACACCGACGAAGAGGAGTTTGTAATCGATAAAATTCTCAAAACTAAAGGCAAAGGGCGTAATAAACAACACTTTGTTAGCTGGCAAGCGTATCCTCAAAAATTCAACTCTTGGATCTCCGCAGCTGGTATAATAAGTAAAAAATGAGAGATCAATTCTATCTCGTCTTGCCGAGTAACAGTAGTATAAAGTATCATCCCGGGAATACAGTGACACGCTGTCACCCAACTACCAAGTCCGCTGAGAATGTCTGGAGAATGGAGCGTGGGTCTGACGGAGATCCAATTTCCGCGTACCTTTCTTCATATAGATGAGACAAGCAGCGTGCACCGTACGGCATCACCAATTACAGCGTCGTTTAGTCCTCGTGAAGTAGTTCGGCCTAATTTCAAACAAAAGCCTAAAACGCTAACGGCATCCACGGATAGCTCCACCAATAAAAACAGCAACAACAAGCGCGTATCTACCCCGGACGCCGCAGCCGGTAAAGCCAAACGAGTATTCTTTAAGACACACAAGAGGTCTGAGGTCATGAGGTCGTAATCCCCGCAGGCCTCTACAAGTCTGTCAAAGCTCTAATCGATACTATTAACGATACAGAAGTATTTCAAGAACATATTCGAATCGAGTACGACGAGAATATTAGTGGGTTAGTGAGTATAAGACGGATCCCCGACATTTACGTTATAGACGAGTGTGATTTGCCTCATTTAATACATTTAGACGCTAAACTCGGCAAAGCCTTAGGCTTTGCACCCCGGAGCACACCCATGGACGTGCATAAACAGTGGAAATTCTTTGCCGACTATCCGGCAAACCTATCCCTTGCTCTCCCTGACAAATTATTTGCATACACAGATATTTGTGAAAACTATATAACCGGAGATGTCCAGACTCCTCTTTTACGCATCGTGCCAGTGGACAACACAAATTATATTTACGGCTCTACTCAATCAAAATTATTCGCGCCGCCGGTCTACATACCCTTGATACGCACTGAATTCAGTACGATCGAGATAGATATAAGGACCGACACTGGCAAGCCAGTACCATTCCAGAGCGGAACGCTGACGGTTACATTACACTTTAAGCGTATACGATAAAAATATATCGTCATGGATAGGTATATTGATGATTACGTGCTTTCTAAGTGGTTTATTTCGGCGTGCGCTACCTTTGCTGACACGGGGCGCACGTGTCGTTGGTAAAGAAGCACTACACACGGGCATGAATATACTGGATGATGTTGCGCATAATACACCGTTCAAAGACGCATTTAGAACCCGCGTAGCTGAAAGCGGAAGAAATTTAAAGAGAAAGGCTGAAGAGACGCTTGAGAGCCTCATGAGAGTCCCGGGCTATAAAACACCCAGCCGAGGTCGCCAGTACCAGTCGATGTTTGGTCACCAGAGTTCACACATCGGTACTCAGCCACTTGCAGCTCTAAAATATACCGAAAGCATTAACATGGAGAAGAAAAAGAAAAAAAATCGCCGAAGCAGAAGCTGAACAAGAAGAAGAAGAAGCCCTCATCAGCTAAGCACGGACGAAAAACCGGGCAATCAAAGAAAAAAATTGTTAAACGTAAAAAAAAGCGCACTGTCGCCGACATATTCGGATAATTACTGTAAAACTCTGTAAAAAAATGTCTTTCTTGCATCCCCACTCATGCGAGTGCTTAAAATCGGAGTTGGATTTATTCACTCTTCCACCAACGCAAACAAGTATAGAAGCCTCTCAGGGGGTCCATTATAAGCCCGTTTCATCGCTAACAGACGATGCACCCATTGATTTTCCTATACCAGGCCATGGTGACGAGTACATTGCCTTGGCTCACACGATGCTTAGCATACGCGTTAAGCTACAACCTGGGTCCGGTGAGATTGATGAACATGATAAAGTAACGCCCATAAACAACCTACTACACTCATTGTTTAATCAGCTAGACGTGTCGTTCAATCAGAAGCTTGTATCATCCCCAAATAATGCTTACGCATACCGTGCATACATGGAAACACTACTGAACTATAAGGCTTCAACGAAAGCTCACCAACTGAGTGCCAGTATGTGGATAGATGACACATCGCCAGAATTCGACTTTGAACTCGTCTCGATCGCGCGCTCAGCGTCTGGTATAGCACCTCTGCAGAAGAACAAAGGTCTAGCTGCCCGCCAAGCCCTGATGTCGAACGGTAAAGCGGTAAATCTTCTCGGATATCTACATTCTGATATTTTCAACCAGGAGAAGTTTTTACTCAACGGTGTTGAATTACGACTCCGACTTGTACGCTCTAGAGATGCTTTCTGCCTTATGGACGCGTCAGGAAAAAGTTATAAACTACATATTTCGGATGCGAGCCTCATTGTGCGACGAGTTAAAATCAGTCCCGGTA
This sequence comes from Cryptus viduatorius, assembly GCA_964006125.1. NCBI lineage: Eukaryota > Metazoa > Arthropoda > Insecta > Hymenoptera > Ichneumonidae > Cryptus > Cryptus viduatorius. The sequence goes on from OZ023221.1 coordinate 2,680,291, forward strand.
TATTAGTCGTTCACGCTAAAGCTTTAAGTAAAGCAACGGCAAAATATCCTTTTACGCGTGTAGAAGTGAAGCCATTTACCATCCACGCTGGTATTCATGGCGAAACACTGTATAACGTTATACTGGGACAGCTACCAAAACGAATGGTGATTGGTTGTGTTTCAAATAAAGCGTTCAATGGGGTTAAGTTACAGAACCCATTCAATTTTTATCGCTATTCAGTGAATTTTCTTTCTCTGTACATCGACGGTGTTCAAGTCCCCAGCAAGCCTCTGCAGCCTGTTGATTTTCACGGGCTTAACACACATGCCATTCATACTCTGGTCTCCGGAACAGGTATACTCTGGGATAACGATTATTGCGGTATATCAAAAAGCGCGTACTCTCATGGCAACCCGCGTAGAAAAAATTAGTATGGGATTGACTCTGGGAGAACGATGGTCGAGAGTCTGGGATTTATTTGGGATTGAATCTGGGAAGCACTATGGGCAGTTATCTGGGTTTTGGGACCCGGCTAGATGGTTTCCCATCGCTTCAGTGGACGGGGGAGTCCTCGTGCAATCAATCCCATACGTATTTCCAGATTCTCTCCCGGCCGTACCGTACGACCGGGGGGATCCTCGCGCGATCAATCCCATACATAGAATCCCATATTATGTGTAAATGAAAGAAGAAGGAAAAATAGATTTTGTCAAATGGAAGGAAAAAATGAAAAACGAAGAAATATGCTCAAATCTAATTTTTTTCAACGAATATGATTTCGCCGTGCAAAGTTAAGCGCTGTAGTACATAATCGGCGGTTAAATTTCATTTAAGGCCCCAAAAATAATGTGATGTACTGGGAAAAGCTTGGATAGATAAATTAAAAGATCTATGTTAAACTCATCCAATACTTTACAATATTTTTGGGACCTACATCGAATTTCAAACGCCGATTACGTACAGCAGCATTTAACTTTGCTCGGGGAACTCATATCCGTCGAAAAAAATTGGTTTTAGGCATATTTTTTCGTTTTTTATTTTTTTCTTCCATTTGACAAAATCTATTTTTTCATCTTCTTTCACTTACACATAACATGGGATTCTATGTATGGGATTGATCGCGCAAGGATTCCCCCGGTCGTACACGACGGCTGGGAGAGAATCTGGAAAAGCATATGGGATTGATTGCACGAGGATCCCCGTTCGTATGCGACGGCTGGGAGAGAATCTGGAAAAGCGTATGGGATTGATTGCACGAGGATTCCCCCCGTCCACTGAAGCTATGGGAAAAGGTCTGGGAAACCATCCAGCCGGGTCCCAAAACCCAGATGACTGCCCATAGTGCTTCCCAGATTCAATCCCAAACAAACCCCAGCCTCTCGCCCATCGTCCTCCCAGAGTCAATCCCATACTAATTTTTTCTACGCGGGCAGTTAATGGAAAAACTACGAATCCGAGCGCAGGCTATCGATAAGCAGCCTGGAAATTCGTAAACAGGCGGAGGTATTTTCACTATATGACCCATCCAACACTGTTGTGCCCGACTAAGTTTATAAGTTTAATTATTTTTAATATTTTTTTTACTAAACAGACAGAAATGTACCCACTTGATTCAAAATAAATAAAAATATTCACCATAATTAATTTTTTCACTTACCTCCTGTCGAACACAATGATTCAAGAAAAAAAAATACCAAACATGGGGCTCGAACCTGTACTCTACCGTGACGTAGTAGTGGCCTTCTTAGCACCACCATACCTCCCTCCACAAGCCGCTAGTCACGACTCCGCTGGCCTTCAGCGATAACACGGCCTAGTACGCGGGTTCGACACAATACGGTCCTGGTGCTCCAGGCGCACAACATCCCCACACGCTTGCATTCACTCTCTCCCACCCTTCACTCACGCCTCCCTCCATACCACGTCTGGTCAAGCTAGTCGAGTGTCCGAGTAAGGGCGGGTGATTGGGACCTGACAGCCGACGAAGCAACATCTCTCCCGACCACCCTAGACCCCTTGGGCATTCAGGACCCCCGAACACCGAGGTGTGGTGGGGGCGGCTCACACAATCACATCCGCATACACAGCAGCAGCTAGCAGCAGCCCCCACCACCAGCCGCCGCCATCTTGAAAAAATCCGTATAGGTACTGTGACGAGGCGTTGTAACGCTCTCGCAGGCACGCTAGCCGTTAGGAACGCGCGAGAGTCATAGGATAACGCGAATACCGAGTCGTCCCCCGGCGATACCCGAGGAGAGAAAAATCTAGACGATTCGAGAGACTGCCGGCGCACATATTGTACTTTACAGGTGTCCAGCTACGCGAAGACGACCAGTGGGAGACACGAGAGGGGAACCACGAGAAGAGAGACGTCGCGAATATTCCAGCAATCAGGCGATTTTCGGCGACAAAGGGCTCGTTCCCCCTCCCACCAATTACCGAGACGCGTAACTGAGCACGAACGAGAGGCACTCTCGCGCGACGCGTGGAACGAGAGAGATCGATTAGCGTAACGCGCGATAGAGATTCGATTAGTTAGAAATTAGTGTAATAAGAATAGTCTGTGACAGTTATTTTACGCCGTGCGAGCCACGGGAGTGAGAGAAATCATTGTACCCCGTGTCATCGGCTGAGGGATTAATTACTGTGGGGATTAACCGCCGTGACGACGGCCGAGGAATTGTGAGAGGATAACGGCTCGTAGCTTGAGGAAAGACACGAGGACGACCCGTGTAGGATACGGACAGGGAAATTCAAGGTAGTTGCACGCAGTGCAGACCATCTTCGGTTCTTTTTGTGCCGTACACGTGTTGCCGTGGCTTTCTCGCTCGTGCCCGGTGTTTCCGGGAAATTTCTCGGGTGATTTCCGCTCGCAGCGGTGAGAGACGAAACTATTCTATTGTTACGAAGCTAATCTTGAGTCTCGCGAGTCAGTTGTATGAAAGAATCGACTGTTAAAATAAAGAGTGTGATGATTGTCCTTTTATTTTAATCAGTGCGTTGAAGAATATTATTTTATTGTTTCCCGAATTGCACCCCTCCTGCTAGCCGTAAGAGATAGTAGAATTTACAGCGAAGAAGTAAACCCTTGCATACCGGGGTTGATACGGTGTGCTGGCGCCCAACGAACGGTAGAGGAATAAAGTGTAAGAAAACGGGGCGTCATTATATTTTGGGCGGGGTAGCCGATTGTCGTCGTCCGAAGCGACAAAAAGCCCGTCACAGTACATTACCTACTCACGTTCTCGAAATAAACATTTATTAGCAAGACGAATTTCTTTTAGACATCTTGTCATCACGAGGGAGAAAAACAAACTAAACTGATATAGGCAAACGGTTGATTTTTAGCTAATTTGCGTGTAAAATTTTTATTATGGGAATAAGGCAATAAATATTTTAACGATAGTCCAGCCTACGCCTTATTTTTCTTTCCCACGGACTCTTTAAATCCTTTTCCTGCCTACGTGACTTTCCACGACAGCTGCACCCCCGCTATCGCCAGGGCGCATGATGCGTCTAGAGGATACGAACTTAAGCCTGGAACCTGATAAGTGCTTCTTCCTGCGAAGGGAGTTCGCGTACCTCAGACATATCGTTAGCTGCGACGGACTCCGCATGGATCCGAAGAAGCTCGAGTCCGTCCGATATTTCCCGGTAACGAAGACAGAAAAACGTACGGCAATTTCTCGGCCTTTGCGGTTATTACCGTCGGTTCATTCTCGATTTCGCGGAGATCTCCAAACCGTTGTCGGATCTCTTAAAAAAGGGACAACCCCTCGTCTAGGGACCTAAACAGAAAAAGAGTTTTAACAAACTACGGAATGCACTTTGCAGCGAACCGATTTTGCGATATCCCGACCTCGCGAAGCCGTTTACTTTGACGACCGACGCGTCGGATATAGCTCTCGGCGCAGTATTGTCACAAAATCACGAGGGATGTTACTTGCCGGTCGTGTATTTTTCGCGCGTCTTTTCGTCCCCTCAAGTCAACTACTCAACTACCGAAAAGGAATGTTTCGAGATAATCAAATCTATTGAACATTTCTAGAAATATCTTTACGGGAAAAAATTCACTCTCGTGAGCGAGCACGAGCCGTTGAAATGGATGCAAACCACTCTGGATCCAGGAAAAAGGCTGAACCGGTGGAAAATGCGACGTCGAAAATATGACTTCGACTTCGTATACAAGCCGGGAAAGCTAAACATCAATGCCGATGCCCTTTCGCGAAATCCGCTCGCCTTAGAGCTGTTGAGTTCAAGCGATTCGGTGAGAGGCACCGGAAGAAACAAATAATAAGGGTTTGCAGGCCAATTGCAGGCCAATTTTCCAATTTCATTTGGCACTGCTTCCACTGAAAAAGGGAACGCATCAAAGACCAAACCGATTCTCCAAGCTCCGTCGGGGGCATGAAAGAAAAACCCTCCGAGGGTGGTTTTACCGCCGAGTACAGAGGCGGTAGCCGGCCGCACGCGTGCGAGATTACGCACGACGCCGACCACCGCACCGGTTTACAAGGAGGTCAGCACGAGCTCGGAGGCATCCGATCCGTCGATACAACGGTTGCACCGAAGCATGCAGCGCGGGATGCTGCATCCCCCGAAACGGGCGACACCTACCCCGCTTGTCGCGCCTGTCTCGGAGGAGGCGAAAACCGATTCGGATACGGCGGCAGCCGAGGATCCACCGATGAATCCTCCCGGCATTGCGGTGGTCGTTTGGCCACCAACGGAAGAATCCGGCGATGACGATGTGTTTCAGGCTGAAGGAATACAACCACGTGCGCAACCCGGGAGAGATTGTGCATCGAAAACAATGCAAGAGTCCTTCCAATGGTTCGACAAACCGCTAAGACTGTTGGAGGAACGATTCGAAAACAAAACCAGCGCACAAAATCTTAAGCAGGAATCCTATGGCGAGGAAAATTTCGACTGGCCGGATTTCCTTTCCGAAGGAAATGAGGTCCCACCAGAGACACAGGAAATTCTCAACGCCCTCGACCCGATTAATGAAGCCGGGCTCGATTTCGAGCTATCGCGACGGCTAGAGAATATCGCCGAGCGAGAGAAAGGGGTAAGGGAAGCCGAATTACTTCGGCGCGTAAGCCTCAAGGGAGTCTGTAGTATCGGAGTGAGGGAAAGAGTTAAGACGGTATAGGAGAACGGTGTGTTATTTATTTCGGCGTCCGGCTAACGCGCCGGCCCGAGCTCGACTGACTGACGTCGTCGTCTTCGAATACAATATATATACAATATACAGTGTGACCAGTGTAAGGTGGCCATCCATTTTTAAGCGTATTTGCGTGGTGTATTCGACTGGTGTGAAGGGTGGTTCTTGAAGGAAATTTGAAGCCCTCTTCGATGGCCTAAATGGTTTTTCGATTAGACGCATAGTTTTTAAGGGAAAAAAATATCTTTGCTCGAAATTTTTACGAATCGGTATTTTTTTAATAAAGACGATAAAAAACTGAATTCAGAGCACTCGGGGGCCGATTTAATGAATGCAATTTTCATAACAAAAATTAATTTCAAAGTTGCTGCTTTTAGCAGACTACTTGCGGCCGGAACACGGAACGGCTAAATCGGACCGGCGGCACGAGCGCGTCACTGTTTCGAACGGCGTGAATTGACTAAGGTCCCTGAAGGCTGTCGAAAATTGAAGCTAAAGCAAGCGGGAAAAAATCAAACGTCAAAGGCTAACCTGTTTATTGGATGATTTGTAAAGTCGAGCGAGTGTCATAGCGTGATGTAATGACGATGCATTTCGAATTGACGTTAGCTTTCTGCCTCGAAAAAGATTCAGGAAAAGTTGATGCGAATTTCGATGTAATGGAATAAATGTTTTTTTTTTATTAATCTAAATTACAGAATAAATTTAATTTTCGTGATCAAAAATTGTGGGCGAAATGAGCGAGAGAATAAAAAAAATTGCAGTTTTTCACAGGTCGTCACACGATAAAGTCGCATCACAGGGAATCATTACTTTGGAAAGGGCGAGTGAATAGAGCCGAAACCGCCTGAGTTACTGCCATTTCTACTGGCTGTATGGTACCGTCTGAATAGAACCACCGGCGACGCATTCGGTATTGCGTCGAACAAATCGTTTGTAATTTCTTTTCTTCATGTACCATACCGAATGCACGACCTTGAAAAGGATGTACAAAAAGGGATAAAACCGATGCTGTGTGTCGCGTTTTTACACGGGCTTTGATATCGTACTATCAACGCTGTCGATGTTTTCTTCGGTTTTGCTTTTTAGGCACTCACTATAACAATAGGCAAAGAGTGCCTATTGAAATGACCATCCGTTACTCTTCGGAGTCGGTGGGGTTACTCTGCAGCGAACACTCCAAAAATTTTTATTTTTCATCATTTGCTTCGATGTATCTCCAACATCATGTGTTGTTAATTTGAAGTGATTCCAATGACGTAATATTTTTTTTCGCCTGCGGTTGAATAAAAATACCTTTATTACTGAAATTATATTCTTAGACGTCCGTATCATAGTGTAACTTTGAACTGTGCGAAGCAATTTTTCTCTTCTTCGCAGGGATGATGTATCATATCATCACCATTGTGCACATACATTTTGAAGCCCCTGCGAAGCATTTGAATATTTGCTTAACAAAAAAAATCCATTTTTGCTTCGACAAGTGTCCATACGGTGCTGTAACTTTAGACTGTGCGAACCAATTTTTCTCTTTTTCACAGGAATGATGTATCATATCATCACCATTGTGCACATACATTTTGAAGCCTCTGCGAAGCATTTGAATATATGCTTAAGAAAAAAAATTCACTTTTGCTTCGACAAGTGTCCGTACGGTGCTGTAACTTTGGACTGTGCAAAACAAATTTTCCCTTCTTCGCAGGAATGATGTATCATATCATCACCATTGTGCACATACATTTTGAAGCCCCTGCGAAGCATTTCAATTTTTGCTTAACAAAAAAAATCCATTGTTGCTTCGACAAGTATCCGTACGGTGCTGTAACTTTGGACTGTGCGAAGCAATTTTTCGCTTCTTCGCAGAGGTGATGTATCATATCATCACCATTGTGCACAATCATTTTGAAACTACTGCGAAGCCTTTAATGAGGTGTTTTAAATTTTGTTCTGCTAAATGTCCATACGGTGCTCCAATTATGAAGTCTACGAACCTAATTTTTTCTTTTTCGTAGCATTATTTTATTTTATGAAAAGCATTACACACAGCAAATTTGAAGACATTCTGACATTTCTTAGTATTTTTATTCTCCAATTATTTTTAGTGAGGAATTATTTTAAAAGATTATATTATTTTAATTTTCCAAAAAACAATTTTTTATCATGTCACAAACTAAAATTTCTTTGCGAAAAATGAAATACGAAATATCACACATTGATTGCCAAATATTAATCCTTTTTATTTCGAAAATAATATATTTTGAACGAATATCATTCACAATATTTTATATACGTTATTCACATTCATAATAAAAGTAAAAAATTTCGTGGGTGCACTGAAAACTTGGTTATAATTCCACAAAGAAGAATCATCGAATATCCAAAATTATTGTAATTTGTCAAATAAAATTGAAAACAATCGCGGCCATTTATTTTTATCCATTCATTCTATCTGTCAAACCTTGGAAGCCGACTATAATTCGATAGCAGACGTGATAAAGTTTGCATACGCCGCGACGTTAGTATTCTGTGTCGGGATGATTTGAATCGAAAATAAAAATCTTATTGTTTTCTCATTGTTTAACGTATATAACTTTAAATATTGGGAAACTGCAGTTTACTTTTTCCAAATCTCTAACAATTTTTCGAAACAAAAAAAAAATCAATATTTACCTCGTATGTTTCCAACCACCCTTCTATTTTTATTCAATTGTTTCAATGAAGAGACGCGGTCGCGTGTCGAGACAAGTACATTTACGTCTACTTTACCGACGACGCTCGATAGACGCGACAAGACTCCTATACGCGAAATATCGCTGTTTTCGGCCTCTCGAAAAACATTTTTATTTTTTTATTAATACACGAACGTTTTACGTAATAAACGTTTGAGCATTAATTTTTTATTTATTTTTATCTATCAAATCCGATTTATTTCAAGCCTGTAGGATACCGGCGTATAAGAAATATCGGTTTGATTTTTTTTGAGCGACCCGAAATACGAATTCAGTGGTCGTCTCCACCGCACACAACATGGCGGCACCCATCGCCGTAGTGTTCGCCGCCATATTGCTTTATATATATAGGTATATAGGTATATAGGTAGATATCAGCGGCGTCGTCGGCGCACACTGTGCACTATATATATATATTGTGACGAGGCGTTACCACCGTCGTCGTAACGTGCGATATAGGCTATAGTATAAGCCACTGGATCGTCTCTCCCGCCGAGCGCCGATAGACAAACGAAAATCATCGAGCGTGTTGCTGCCGTTTATTCGACTTCGTTACAGGTAAATTCGGAAACCACGCGAGAGGAGAGACAGCGTGAGAAGCGATAGACGAAGGATCTACGTGAGGCGACGCTCGATAATCGAGAGCGTTGCACCCTTCCCTCACCGGCACGCGACACGCCGGGGCATCGATGAACGATTTTCAGCAGTCGAGCGTAGCAGAGAGTCGAGAGAAGACAGTCGACGTTAGAGATTGGAAGCGGCGTTCGTCTGAGTAGAAATTCGGCGGGAGTCCGAAATCGTTAGCGTAACGAGTAGTATAGAGAATTATATTCTTGTATAATAGAGCCGAGATTGGCTATAGTTTGGCTGATAGTCAATCCAGCATCGAGTTAAAAGTAGCAATATTTCGCGAGGAAAGTATTAGTGGTCGTGCCGATTTTCCAAGGAAAGTGTAATCGCCGAGCGAGGCGAAGCCGCAAGGGAAGTCGAGGATAGCGAGAGCCAAGTACTCGGGAGCAGGATAGACGCGAGATCCACCGGCGGAACATTGTAAAGGTAGGCGAAGCCGAATTGTTTCCGTTGCATAATTTCCGTGGATGAGAAGTGTCTCTCCCGGGGTAGAAGACGCGTGTTATCGTCTCCTCGGCCGTGCCGGCCTCTCCGACCGTTAAGTCGAACTCAGCGCGAATGTTGTTGGCGATTATTTTCGAGAGAGAAATTGATATATTTTGTATTTTCTTATTTTCTTTTATTTTATTTTTATTGTACGAAGATCCGAGAAATATATTGTGTGATCATTATTATTTTACAAATTGCTGGTGTTCGTATTTATTTTTCACTCGCGTATCCGAGAATATTAAGTAGCTCGTCTGACTGCACCCCTGTAACAGTGTACAGAGGAACAGGGAACATCAGGACAAATCGACCTCCTTGGAAGTTGGGAGTAGAAACAACTTCCTGGCGCCTAACGGTAAGAGTAGAGGAATTAAAAATCCCAGGGCGTCATCATTATTAGGCGGCGGTGGTTTCGATCTACCCGAAGGGTCGAAACGGCCCGTCACAATTAATGACGCCCAACGTGGGGCTGGGCAAAGATCGGGAATATTCGTTCGAATATTCGAGTGGAAATTATACGTGCTAAAATTCGGAACATTGAAATTCGTAACGTACAAAGTGTTACGCGTTTTCGCGTTCGAGTCAAGGCCGCGCCGCTCGAGTGATCGCGAGTGTAAACAGTGTTCGAAACGTAAACATAGTCGCGTTGACACCGGGCCGAGCCGACTCGAAGATAATTTCCCGAAAATTGTGTGTTAGAAAATATTCTCGCGCGAATATTTCAGTGACGCTCACCCGTGATCGAGGTTCGAGTATCGGAAGGATAAAATTCGTGGTTGGGAAACGGTGGACACCGCGTATATTGTATCGAGTCGAGGCCGCGCCGCTCGAAGTGACCGCGCGCGGATAAACATTGTAAACGTCAACACACTGCGAGGAATCGAGCCGAGCTACTTCGGAGGCTGTGAATAAACTGCGTGTGTGGGAAAAGGACAGACAATACTCTCGTAGAACATTTTCGTGAATCGTAGATATTCGAACGCGCAAAATAAACATTCGTGCGAAAAAAGAAAAAAAAATTAGCGCGTGAAATAAAAAATTCGGGCAAAATAAAAAGTAGTGCGAAAGAACAATTCGTGCGAAATAAAAAGTAGTGCGAAATAAAAGTTCGGTCGAAATAAATATTCGAGAATTGTGACAGCTGAGCGTAATAACATTTCGGTCTTGTGAAACATGGAAGAAGACGCAAGTTCGCAAGACGGGACACCGTACCATTCGGACGTAGAGACGGGTGGGGGAGACGCCTCGCCGACGATCGGTTCGACGGAATGGCGTAGACGCGAGTTAGAATCGTACAAATGGATCGATTCTGCACCCGATACGGTGGTACGACGACTCTTAGCTCAAGGTGGTGCGAGTGTAGAGGGTAACGCAAACGAGATCCGCGATCGATACGCGAGATTACAGCTTCGGGAAAACAGTGATTTAAGTGTTAGGTGGACAGCGGAAGATCGCGCATTGGGGGAAGAGGGACCTCCCACTCCGACGCTTCCCCTCATGGAAGGAATGACACCTGAGAGAGTGCGAGAATCATTACGCGCTCTTTTATTAAATCCGTTGGGGGAACCAGCTATCGTGCGTAACCGACTCAAAAGATTTGTGCGTCAGGCAACGGGAGAGGGGAGAGCGGGAAGTATAACGACGGAAGCTGTAGTACACGTGGATTCTGGACGCGAGCCACTGCCGAAGCACGAAGTGACGCGACAACACTCTCGTGAGACAAATGATACAACAGAGGATATCATGGCTTACGATGAAGAAGAAGCGGAAGTTGCAAGGCCGAGCCTGGGCAAGAAGATCCTTCGACCGAGTCTTGAGGATCCAAAGCTCGATAATAGCTTTGAAAAATTTCGTGCGCGCAGTAGTCACGTGACAGCGCGGCGGCGGGGGGGGGGGGGGGGGGGGGGGGAGACAAGGCCTCGAGAAAAGCCCCAAAGGGCGAACCAGAGGGGATGTCCGCCGCCGCGAAGGAACGTGACACGATAGCGCCGAAGGCCGAAGCACGACTCGAACCCGAGGTGAAGGAACCAGAGCAAGACGATGCAGAGGCCGATGATGACAAAATATTGGAGGAGCTTCTGAAAAAATTTTTGAAGAGAAAAATCTCCAATGCGCCGCCGAAGCCTGCGACACATGAGGAAAAGAAGGAAACGCTCAAAAAGAAAACGCTCAAGAAGAAACATCGCTCTCGAAGGGAGAGCAGCAGCGATTCTTCGCAGTCAGACACGCCAAGTGAGTCCGAGACATCGGACGATAGCGAAGAAGAGACCGAGAAGAAAAAACACAGCGCTCGAGACGATCGTCCGAGGAGTGCCACGCGGCATACGTCGAAGCGTGAGCGCGACGTGAGTGACCTTGCCAGGAAATGGAAGTTATCCTTCTCTGGTGAGGACGAGTTAGGCTGTGAAGAATTTCTAGAACAGCTGAAAGAAAAAATCGCGATGTCAGGGATCAGAAAAAGCGAACGATTATCTATCCTACCGGAAGTGTTGAAGGGCCGTGCCATACAATGGTATCGATCGAATCGTCGATACTGGGAAACGTGGCGAGATTTTGTGTGCGAGTTTCGCAGTTGGTTCTTCGCGGGTTCAGATCAAGAGGGACTACGCGACGACATTAGAAGTCGCACACAGCAGGGACCAGATGAGACAGCCAAAGATTATCTCATCTGCGTACAAGGATTGTACAGTCGCTTGAAGAAAAAGAGGAGTATGAACACACAGCTAGAACAAGCATACTCCGGCCTTCGACCCGAGTACTGGGATATGATCGATCGTGAAGAATTTCGATCTTTCAGTGAACTGGCTAAACTCGCAACGCGGATCGAGCGAAGATGGGCTCGAGCCGAAGCCCGACGTCCTCCGCCGAGTCGAGAGGAGTCCCACGCTAAGGAATTTGCGTGGAAGGGCACCCCGAAGGACACAAACCATCGACGTCAAGATACAACAATAAATCGTATTATTCGAAGACGAACCGCCTCTCATCGACCCAAGTAAACGCCGTAGAAGAGAACGTCGATCGGAATAAAACCGAAAAGAAAAAGGAAGGACCAAACAAGCGAAGTGGGGGTAGCAGTAAAGCCGCGGGACTCAAGTCGAGCACACCGCCGACCGCAGCTGCAGCCTCACCGCCGAGCGCGAAGCCCTCACAGTCGAACGAGACCGGGAAGCCCCGAGCGACGGGAGACCCGAATAGTAACACGAGGGGATCGTCGAGCGCAAGCGGAAAACTTCTTACGTTTTGCTACAACTGTGGGGAAGTGGGACACTTCAGCAGGGGTTGCACGAAAACTCGTGTAACGTTATGTATCGCTTGTGGACGACGAGACGTCACAAAAGAGAATTGTGGCTGCCTCTACTCAAAAAACGTAAGCAAGGACTGGCAGGCGCGAAGCGGCCAGGTCCAGACGTAATTCAAGAAGCTTCGCAAAGTCAAGATGAAACGTCGAGGGATCCTCAACCGTCGAAGGAAACAACACCGATTGCGAACGGGGGTGCAGTTCCTGTCGAGAGCCAAAACGTAGAGTCACGCGAAATTGTAGACGCTGGCACGTCGCGCTCTCCGGAAATTTTTGTTGCAGCTCCTGAGTTCAGCGAAACACAAGGTGAGTCTCCTAGCGGGTTGGTAGGGATTTGGACCCTTGATAGGAATTTTTCGGACGAATTGGATATTGAGATTGCGATTAAGGATCGAATTAATGTCGTGACTGAGAATAATAAGCCTGACCTCGTGACACGCGAGTTGCGCGAGACACGTGAGACGGAAATCGCGTAGTGAATAATGATGAAAATATTCAGCCGTTTTCTGTGGGGACAGACGTCATTGCGATGAGTGAGTATAGACCCGGGGTATTGTTCAAAGACTTTCCTCCGCCGCCGACGGAGTGGAGGCGAGAGGAGAGTCGAGTTAGAATTTTTGTACAATTACTCATTGGGGGCAAGATTCTCGAAGCATTGATCGATACGGGCGCGACGACATCGGTAATTGGAAATATAGGTAGGCATATCATTCGGGAACTTGGGCTTCCTTTTCGCGAATTTCGACCGAGTCCGGAAAATCACGTGAAAAAGGCAAATGGGACGTTGGAACGCGTACTCGGCGAAGGGCTATTTCCAATCGAATTAGATGGGTTGCAAAAATGGTTTCCGATATTGAACGTGAAACAGTTACAATCATCGTGTTTACTCGGTGTGGATTTTCTCTTCGCGTTCGGTATTAACGTGTCGGGAAAACGGCGTACATGGCAGGTAGAGGGGATGGGACCCAAACGGCCTATCGTACCCGCGCACAACGAAATAGCCGCGCTAGGTCTTTGTTGTGGGATACAAGAGATCGCCGAGTCGCAACGCGAGCAGCTAGACGCATTTCTCGCGAAAATATGACCAACTATGCCAAAAGATTTTGATAAAGCAGTCACGCTGACACAGCATACTATCCAAGCGCCGAGCGATAAAGCTGTGAGGCAGCGAATGTACAGGCGATCCCCGGTAGTGGTAGAAGCGCTACACGCCGAGGTTGATCGGATGTTAGCCGCGGGAATTATCGAGAGCTCGAACAGCGACTGGGTGAGTCCTCCCGTTATGGTGCCGAAGCCAAACGGAACGTATCGTTTTTGTGTTGATTACCGCGAGCTTAATAAAGTAACTCGGAAAGATGCGTACCCGTCACCGAGAATGGATACGATCGTAGATAAATTGCATGAAGCGAGATACATAACGACGCTCGATATGAGTGCGGCATATCATCAAATAATGATGGAAGAGTCAAACCGACACTATACCGCGTTTATCGTTGAAGGCAAAGGTTTGTTTCAATTTCACCGAATGCCTTACGCGTTGTGTAACGCTCCTGCAACCTTTCAGCGATTAATGGTTCGTCTGATAGGACCTGAGCTCGAGCCTCACGCGTTCGCGTATTTAGATGACGTGCTAATTGTGCATCGTACGTTCGAAGGGCATTTAGAATGGCTCGAGAAAGTCTTAAAAATCATCCGAGATGCGGGTTTGATATTGAATCTCGAGAAAAGTGAGTTTTGTCGAAGCGAAGTTCGTTATCTGGGGTTTCTAGTGAATCGTGAAGGTCTGCGACCAGATCCGGAAAAAGTAAAGCCGATTTTAGAATATCCGAGACCGCGAAACGTAAAAGAAGTACGACGCTTCAACGCGTGTGTGATTGGTATCACCGGCATTTGAAAAATATTTCGACGACTGCAGGCCCTTTAAATAGATTGACGGGAAAGAACACCGAGTGGCGGTGGACAGAAGTCGAAGAGGCCGCGTTCCAGGCGATGAAAAAGATGTTAGCAAACGCCGCGAAACTAACTTATCCGAATCACGTGTTACTGTTTATTCTGTATACCGACGCGAGTAATTCAGGGATAGGAGCCGTCCTCACGCAACAGGGAAAAGATTCAGAAATGTTAATTGCATGCGCGAGTAGTGCGATGACGGCACCTGAAACGCGTTACACCGTCACAGAACAGGAGTGTCTCGCCGTAGTATGGGCGACGCGAAAATTTCGTGCTTATTTGGAAGGATACGCGTTCACGGTTGTAACGGACCATAGCAGCTTGCGATGGTTGTATAATCTCCGAGACCCCGTGGGTAGACTCGCGAGATGAGCGTTTGAGTTGTCAGGATACAATATAACCATCGTCCATAGGAAAGGAACCGAGAACGAAGCCGCCGATGCGCTGTCGCGAATGGTCGAGGGCTGCGAAAATCAGGAGATAGACGCGATCGAGACTCTCGAAGAGATCGATGAGATCGATTGGTACGCCGAGCGTTACCAAGCTATCGAACGAAACCCGCGCGCGTTCCCGGGATGGGTTATAGAGGGTCAAAATTTGTATTGTTATCGGCCAGATAGTATGAAAGAGGCAACTGGGGAAGACCCAGACGCCTGGAAATTAGTAATACCGTCGGAAGAGTGCGGAAGAATTCTCGACCAATCGCATGATTGCGAACTATCGGGGCACGCGGGAGTAAAGAAGACGTACAGGAGAATAGCGACGTATTACTATTGGCCAGGGATGTATCGCGACGTTAAGAGATACGTAGGAAAATGTATTACGTGTGCGATGCATAAGTCGAGTCCAACGAAACCGATGGGTACGATGGGACCGCGAGTAGTAGCTCTCCCGTGGGATACAGTAGCCGCCGACGCGATGGGCCCGTATCCAAGATCAACCTCGGGTAACAAACATTTAATTGTATTTGAGGCTCTATTTACTCGATGGATAGAGTGTGTACCGGTAACCGCGGCGACAGGGAAAATAATTGCCGAAGCATTTCGTACGCGAATCATTTGTCGATGGGGTACGCCGCGCGTATTATTGACAGACAACGGAACAGAGTTTGTCAATCAAACGATAAAGAAGTTAACCGATGAGTACGGAATAGACCGAGTCACAACGCCGCCGTATCACGCGCAAGCCAATCCGGTGGAAAGAGTAAATCACAATCTCAAGACGATAATCGCTAGCTATATTTCCGCCGATCATCGCGAGTGGGATTTGAGAATCGCGGAATTTCAATTCGCGTATAACACCGCGGTACACTCCTCGTTGGGAGTGAGTCCCGCGTTTTTGAACTTAGGAAGAGAACCGAGGCCCGCGATGCATGTGAAACGATCGATCGAGCGAGATATTGCCCCCGATGCACCCGATAGAGAACAGTGGCTCGCGAGGATGGGAAAACTCGTCGAAATGCGCGATCTAGTCACTCAGAAAATTCGCGAAGCGTCGGAAAAATAAGCGAAATATTACAATCGAACGCGTCGTGACGTAGCAGTACACGTCGGAGACCGCGTATATAGGAAGTATCGCGTGTTGCCGAAAGCGTCGAACAACATGACAGCGAAATTCACGAGAAAGTATACAGGTCCGTTCGAGGTCACGAAATTAATTTCGCCGTGTATAGTAGAGTTATCAACTACAGATGGCCAACCCGCTGGGAGATATCACGTAAAAGATTTAAAATTCGTAAATGGTACAGATCTCCAAGAGAGTGCGACGGAGCCGATGCCCGAGCATGACGAGCCGTAGCTGATAAGAAATTTTGTTAGGAAACTATTTTTGTATTTTTCTTTAATTTTTTTTGGTAGAGACTCACGCTCTCTCGAAAATTAGGATAACAGGAATTATGAGTTTATTTTCTTTGTATTTGAATCTGTAGCGAAACGAGAACGTAATGGCAGAGAAAGCAGTGAAAGAACTCCAAGAACAGCTCGACGCGATTCGAGCAAAGGCGAGACGACAATTTCGTGGAGGCGAAGCAGAGACAACGGAGGCTACGACGTCGCAAGAAACTCCGACACTCTCTGCAGAAGAACAGCTAGCTGCTATCCGTGAGGAGGCACACCGCCGATATCGCGAGGCTACCGCGATGACAGTGGCCGAGACCACAGCATCGAGAGCCGCAGAGACGATCGCATCGACGTCACGAGAAACCCCCGTGACTCAACCCGCCGAGACGAAGGGTGCGATACCAAAGAAAAATATATCCACGCCGAGCGTTGACACGACGCCAACGAGTCAACAAACAGTGCGACGAGAACGCTGGGAATTGCCACAAGGAGTAATACATTTGGTCGAGGAGTTGAATCTGTCGAACAACACTCCTCTGCGTCGTCCGAGAGAGCCGCTTCATACAGCTCGATCTCAAGGAGACAACGCACAGCCGAGCTGCTCATCTGCAACCAATCACGAGAGAGCAGTGGCGAAAAACTCGGAACAGCGACGCGCCGTGCGAACGGGATGCCAGAACTGCCGAATCGTCGGACATTCGTGGAAGAGTTGCCGTTTGCCGCTGCGCAAAGGATTTTGCAAATTGTGTCATAAAGATGGTATCACAACAGCACAGTGCCCGGGGCCACATGGCATGGCTCGAGCCACTGCCGAAGGACGAGACGCCGAAGTGCGCGAACACCTGAGGAAAAGAGCAACGTGCACAGCAGTGGACATGGCGTGCCCGAGGTGCTTCGAGTACGGACATGGGACGAGAGACTGTCCGAAACTCTGGACACCGGAGTGCAGACCGTATTGTACGCGATGCTATCGCGTAGGATACACTATCTCAAACTGCCCGACGTGCAACCCCGCCAGCGTCGCAACTAAGCGATATAGACGACGTTTCGTCTCGGAAGAAAGAAGAAAAACCGCCGAGCGATGGCGGAGAAGAAGAAAAAAAAAATTCATAAAAACATGTATAATTCGCTGTACGATGAATACTCCAAGTTAATTTTCTTTAGACTCAATGCCAAAGATAAGCCAAACAGTGGGACGCTCGAGCGAAGAGCTTCATTGGGAAAAGACAGTTTTTAATTTTTTTTATTGGCATTAATTTTGAGTTATTTCTTTTGATTAGGTTCGTTCTTATTTTTTTTTTTTTTAAGAAAGTGCGCTCGAGCGAGACGCACGGTACATAGAGACTGTATAACGAGACGGTATTTAATTCCGTTTAATTCTCCACTGTGAAAGAATCAAGAAACCAGAGTGTGTTGAGGAATAAAATCGGGTGTTTAATAGCGTGTATATTTGTCTTGTTTTTTTTGGTTATGGGATTATTCTGAAAATAATCTATCGGCCGAAACGATCGAGGAACGATCCAGAAGGGCACGTTGAGAAACAGTTCGGCACGAGCCTCCTCCGCGAATTCGCGCGTAGGCCGAGCCTAGCACGGGGGTGTGGCGAGGCGTTACCACCGTCGTCGCACCGTGCGATATAAGCTATAGTATAAGCCGCTGGATCGTCTCTCCCGCCGAGCGCCGATAGACAAACGAAAATCATCGAGCGCGTTGCTGCCGTTTATTCGACTTCGTTACAGGTAAATTCGGCAACCACGCGAGAGGAGAGACAGCGTGAGAAGCGATAGACGAAGGATCTACGTGGGGCGACGCTCGATAATCGAGAGCGTTGCCCCCTCCCCTCACCGGCACGCGACACGCCGGGGCATCGATGAACGATTTTCGGCAGACGAGCGTAGCGGAGAGTCGAGAGAAGACAGTCGACGTTAGTGATTGGAAGCGGCGTTCGTCTGAGTAGAAATTCGGCAGGAGTCCGAAATCGTTAGCGTAACGAGTAGTATAGAGAATTATATTCTTGTATAATAGAGCCGAGATTGGCTATAGTTTGGCTGATAGTCAATCCAGCATCGAGTTAAAAGTAGCAATAGTTCGCGAGGAAAGTATTAGTGGTCGTGCCGATTTTCCAAGGAAAGTGTAATCGCCGAGCGAGGCGAAGCCGCAAGGGAAGTCGAGGATAGCGAGAGCCGAGTACTCGGGAGCAGGATAGACGCGAGATCCAGCGGCGGAACATTGTAAAGGTAGGCGAAGCCGAATTGTTTCCGTTGCATAATTTCCGTGGATGAGAAGTGTCTCTCCCGGGGTAGAAGACGCGTGTTATCGTCTCCTCGGCCGTGCCGGCCTCTCTGACCGTTAAGTCGAACTCAGCGCGAATATTGTTGGCGATTATTTTCGAGAAAGAAATTGGTATATTTTGTATTTTCTTATTTTCTTTTTTTTTATTTTTATTGTACGAAGATCCGAGAAATATATTGTGTGATCATTATTATTTTACAAATTGCTGGTGTTCGTATTTATTTTTCACTCGCGTATCCGAGAATATTAAGTAGCTCGTCTGACTGTAACAGCGTACAGAGGAACAGGGAACATCAGGACAAATCGACCTCCTTGGAAGTTGGAAGTAGAAACAACTTCCTGGCGCCTAACGGTAAGAGTAGAGGAATTAAAAATCCCAGGGCGTCATCATTATTGGGCGGCGGTGGTTTCGATGTACCCGAAGGGACGAAACGGCCCGTTACAATATGTATTGAAACGTTACCGGATTTTAACGGGTTAAAATCAGGTATTTCGGAGATCTATTCGTTCCGCCTAGAAGAGGCGGAGCCGTAGGTTCGGACTCTGGGTGGTCGAGACAGTTGTTCCGCGTTCGCTGATACACTTTTTTTTTTCTTGTGAGGGAATGGAGTATCAGACGGCCCTCATACACATTGTCCGTAGACGGAGGCATGTCATCACGCACTCAAGAAAGGTTGTGGAAAAGGAATTTGGTAGATCTGGGTATTGCGGGGTTTTCGATCGAAATTCTGTGGACGGCCTATTGGGATGACTATTGCTTCGATGGAGGAACCATTCGAGGTTTGCTTATCAGCCGTTGTATTGCCGCTCGCTCGGCAATTACAACGACTATCTAGGAATCCGGCGGGGATTCGCGAATAATTGTGTCGATTCGCCGCGACGAAAAAGAAGGAGCGCTCTTGAATTAATTTATTCTTCTTTTATTGGAATGACTCTAAGTTAATTTCGAATTGCTTTTCACGTGGCACGTCGGCTAGAGCGATGCTCGGGAGATGCACCACGTAGTCAAGTCCACGTCGTTCGGTGGCGGCGATGCACAGGCAACGACGGGCATGGGCTAGACTTCTCCGCGCGAATCGATTCGCTCGCTACACTTTTCGCACGTTACGATATTCTAATTATGGACTGTTACGCACGGTTCGAGAAACGTCTTCTAATTTTTTTTATAACAACGAGCTGAGCTTGCTCAAGGTACAAAAGACAAATTGCATTTAATTAACTCGTGAGTTGGGCCATCTCCTCGTTCTAATAAATGCACAGACGACTTAGGGAGAATGGGCTATTCTCAAGTTACAAGACTTGTACTTCCCGATCCTATCGCGAGTTGGACTATCTCTTAACAGTATATTTTTGATCGTGAAGTCAAATGCAGGGAGAAGGGTGCCTTTCTCAAGGAGTCCGTACGATAGGCCAGAGCTAGCTGGGGTTCGTCGTGACAACGAGTGTAGGTGGGTGGTCGGATATAAACTGATCATGAGCCGAGTGCTCCGCGCGCTTAAATACTGTTGCGAAGTCCCGTTATCTGCGTCATGGGTGGCGTGATTTGTGACGTTACGACAACGGAAAATTTCTCTTAAGTTTTCGTGTCGTCTCGCGGTGCAACCGAAATTTTCTCTTAAGTTCATATTGTGTTTTCGCTCCAACGTCTATTTTCCCTTAACTTGCGCCAATCCGAGCACGTCTTCCGCGGGTGGGCGTGTCTTCTCGCGGTCTCGTGTTGCGCCGAGATCGCAATGATCTCGCGCGCCGTTCGATACTCGCCGTCGGTATGGTCGCTCGCGGTTATCAACCGCCTGTAATGGGTAATCTGTCGAAGTAGGGTTCTGTTTCGTTACAATATATATATATCGTTGCAAATTGCAGCGGACGCGGCATTTACTTTTGTTTGCTGCTGCTAAGTTCGTTTCGTATGTATATATTATAAACATATGACTGGAAGTATTAAAAAAATATTACAAAAATAAAAAAACGCAAATATTTTAAAGAAAATTTATGAAAATCCAGCTAATCATAGAACGCTATGAAGAAAAATTAACAGTATTATTAGATATAAGATTTAATAACACAAACCATAAAATTATTATTAGTAATACAACATGTCTACGCTAATAAATCAACATTTAAAACGGGACATTAAAATATTTCAATCAAATCTTTGCAAAAAGATATGAAATCCCACAAAAACACCAATAATGGTGTACAAAAAGTTGAGACAAGTACATTTACAGTAGTTGTTTTGACAACGCACTAAAATAGAAAAAATAGTTCTTTAAAAATTAAAAAACATATGTTCGATCTTTGCAAAAAGTTATTAAATAAATTAAAAGCTTGTTAGGGTTCGTGGCCAAGTACATGTACATTTTGACTCAGTTAGTAAAAGGTCAGTTATAGCAGCATAAGAGTTATGAATTACAGTCTGATCATTTTGTAAGTCAAAGTATATTTTAAAAGTAACTTGTCTGGCCATTATACTGAACAAATCAATATGTGAATGCGTAATTAGCTAAATAAACTTCTAATAACTTTGTAATCAATTATTATGTGACGATTACGGCCAGACCGGATTATGCTTGAATACAAACTCATGTATGCCACAGAACTTGCAAGGATCCTCTATGGATTCGTTATTGCTGCACTCGGTGCACACCCTCTGAGCCACGCAGAGATTCGGTTCGTGTACATATGTATCTGTGGTGCCTTTCAAGGGTGTACATTGTTGTGTTTCAAAATCATAAAATATGAACAGTTGATTTTTGTTTTCGCTATCTTTCTCCTGAACGAGTGGACTCATGAAGCATAAATGGTTAAATGGTTTGTGGTCTGTACATGTTTTGCAGAAACCTACACCGCACACGTGCTTTTTTTGTAATGTAGCGGTCTTAGCGTGCAAAAACAGTTGGGGCAGCACTTGATAGATTCGCAAACACTCGGCATTTTCGTTGTCGGATTACGGACGCGGTGTCTCTCAAAACACTTTACACCCCAAAAAACTCGATTACACGCTCTACGCATGATTGTTTTTTTTGTCCGCAAATAACATGAGGGCGTGGTACATCGTACAACATCGTGGACAACGCTCACCTAAACAGCTATGATCTACCTTACGATAAAGCGTACCGCATAGCGTACAAAAACCTGTACTGCCTGTTGCTCCTCTAAGGTTTAGAATCGGCTGGAAATGTTGCGAAGGCTCGTAATACAAAATATATAACGTATGCCGTACTTGACCTACCATGTTCAAGACGGTTTGCGTACCATTGAAGATGGATTTGCGTTTACGCTGACCCAGACTCAAAAATTCGAAAACTACAATGGCTATTCCTTCTTGAGCCAAGTAATCTTGATATTGACAAATTTCATTTACACGGCATCCTTTCTTTGGTATTTTAACCTTTGCACACTGAGTTAGCTCGAGTGCTGCATTTTTTTGGGCTGAGCGATTAGTTTCTTTCACTTGTAGCCATTTTTTATGTAATTCCCCCGTGCGTATTTCGCCTCGCTCCGCATGCACACGTGCTGCTACCAACGAGCGAGGTAGACATAAGTTATCATGATTACAGATCGTTAAAATAGATTTCTTTGATACACCCTCGTACGATAAACCTTTTCGCCGCCCTTTACCTTCAATACACTTGACAACACACGTTTTTATACGACATTCATCATCGATATTGAAAGATTCCGAGCTCTGACCCACGCTACTTATGAGTTCCCATATATCTTCGAATACGTAATCGCGAGCAGGACGAAAAGAAAGCCAGACAGGACCATGCGCCAAATTACTGGCTGTGAATGATATGCCTACATAATCTCCACCCTCACACGAGTTTGTAATGTGCGTGAGAAGCTCGTTGAACGCTCCTTCAATCCAGCTCATTGCGCTAGTTCCGCGTGGCGGACTACGGATGCGCAAAGTCGTTTCTCGTCCACGCAATTTGAAGCGCTTAAAGTAGCGTGTAATGTCCTGAAGAATTTCGATGCGATTTCCTGGTGGCTGTATGTCGTTGAACGGCCGTGTATTTCGCTGTCTCCCTGCTCCCGACTGTATGTCTAAAGAATAGTAGGAGGGGTAAATGAATTAATTACCTTTGTATTTTTTCAGCTTTATTAACAAATTCTGGACATAGGGAAGCAGTTTAGGTAAACATGTTTTCACTGATGTTCATCTTCATTCTATGTTCACCGTGAGACAGCTGTCGAATATCCTGATAGAAAATAGACGCTCTTATTTTTCTTTCTAACAAGGAGCATACGTCTAGGGTAAAAGAGTAATTTACCTGAATCTTCCATCATCAGATGCTCAAACCACGCATCACCATCTCTCTGCAGGGGTAACTGTCTCGGCTGGTTCTGTATTTCCCCCTCCTCCTCCTCCTCCTCCTCCTGAGCCAACTGTTCTAGTGGCAAACTCTCTTCCTGAGGTTGATCTGACGGTACCGGAGGTGGTGGTGGTGATGGTGATGGTGAAGCTATCACTTCTCCTGAAGGCTGTTCTGCAGAAGCAGCTTGTGCCCTCGCTTCTGACTCCGCTGGTTGTGGTGATGATGATGGTGGTGATGGCGGTAGTGGTGGCGGTGGTAATAAAACACCCAGTGGATAAATCATTAACTGATTTTCCGCATAATCCCACACACTGTCTGACGCATCCGGAGCATACCCTGAAGGTCCTGCTATTTCGTCCCCTATTTTTTTTCAAAATTATTATTGTTATTATGTAAACTTAGAACAATGTTTTTTCAAGATTTCAAATTACTTACAATTTTCTGCATGCTGTAGTCGTTCCGCCACATCTACAGCACGTGCTGCCTCTATAACAGCAGTAGTTATAGGGTCCTCATCGTCGTCATCTTCTTCTACTTCTTCTTCTTTTTCGGATGCTGTCTCTGTCTCTGCTAATTTTTTTCATTATTACTAATTATTTAATAAGTTTGACTTTTTAAAGAAAAAGACTTACGGCATTCAGACTGGCCCTGTAGCCACAAATCGCGGCCTTCTACCGCGCGCGTCTCCTCTATGAGAGCTGCTTCATCATCGCTTGTAGCAGACAGAAGTTGTCTGTATACTGAAAAATGTAAAAAAATCTGCAATACTCTAATTTGAGTAATAACTCGAGAACGAGGGGGCCCAGGCAATCGCCGATCACGGGGGTACCATCGATTCGATTCACCTTTTACCTCGCGAGAGTGCCAATCACTGTGCCGATTGATTTTCGCGTGGTACAGTGATTGGCCACCTCAATAAAATACACCCAACCGTATTTAGTCAATTAATTATTGATAACTTACCTCTAATTTCATCAGCAATACCACGAACACTCTGTGATTCTTCGACACCGCGATGACGTAATTCGTCGAAAACACACGTTAAAACACGATATCCGTTCACGGACGAAATTTTGCAGAGTTGCCCAGGGGGACCTACTCCGCGAGTTCAATCCTATGGCATCGAAGAAAAGAAAAAATTGCGAAAAACTAATTATTATTTAACTGTTTCGCGGGGGCGTCGAAGGGGCTCCAATAAAACACGTAGAGTTACTGTGTTACATTGTGAGCGCAATTCCCAGATGACCACCTGCGAATCTGCAGATATGCATTCGT